>JBBBVU010000016.1:14148298-14169621 GCA_037177055.1 Atherinosoma microstoma
AGTTGACCTCCTTGCAAGTAAATAAGCTTTTTGCCTTCTCACTGATCTGAGTGTCTGTCGTTCATCGGGAGTTTTTTTCCTAACACTAAGTTAACAATAATAAATAGGGAAGTAACATCTGTAAAATGCAGAATTTGTGGGATTACAGAACTCACATACACATCTTGGAAGCTATAAACAATCACTTTATAGCAGGTGGTAAGTTACAGGAACTCCCATACCAAAGTAAACAAGATATAAAAATGCCTGCCTACGGATAAGTCCACAAGAAACGATTAACTGGCAGGTTCCCATCAAAAGCAGTAAACAAGTTAACTGGACATCAGTTTTTTTATTTTCCATTATTTATTTAGGGATTGGTTCAAATATTATAGGGTAAAGATCGTGAGATTTGCTTTGCTTTGCTTTAGGTGGACAGCTTTTCAAACATTTACCTTGTAGTTAGGTTGTTAGCTTCTAATATTGCAAATCAAAAAGTGAAAGTCACTTATTTATATATTTCCCCCCTTCAATTCAACAAAGGTTACATTTCCTATTTCATTGTAAGATAATGAAATGGAGAAATGAGATCTGAGTCAAGCAAGAACCAAGACTGAGCGGAAAGATCTGAGAGCGAAAGCAGGAGAAAAGGAAAGGTCATGCTTTGGAGTGCTAAAAACAGGTTATGACACTACAGACATATAGTGTGATTCAGATGCTGAAAATCAAAAGTTCAGAGATGGGAGAAAAAAGATGTAGTGTACAGGTCATATCGTTCACTAGGGGACCCCCTGGGGTCCTCAAGGGGATTTCTGGTCACCCAAAAACTGAAAACAGTTTTATTACTGCTAATGGGTATTTTTGATTGCTGGTTTAAAAGTCATATTCTTCTGAATGGTTTATCTTATTGAACATTTACTACCTTGTTTATTTTTTTTTTCGAAGACATCCAACTTTCCTAACAAGAGTGAGAAGACCATTTCTTAAGAGCTTTTAAAAACATTTCAAATGTCTTGGCACCGCTCTCAGTTTATTTCATGACTTAAAATGAACCACAAGCTACTCGACAAAGAGAGGGATGAGTTTTATAGAACGCGAGCTTGAGATGAGTCAGCGGGTCTGCAGGATGTAGGTCTCTGCTCTCGCTATGACAGCAGCTGTGGTCTAGGTAAGGACGGCACAGTAACACCAGGCCTAGGGAAATGTTTGCTGGAACCGCTGTCGGGGCATGGGGGGAACAAAGAGTGAGCATTACTATTCTGTTTTAAAAATATATAAATTAGTAATATTGACAATTCAGTGATATCTTTGAAAAGCACTCACAAAAAGAGCAGAAACACGATGATGTGAAAAACCCATTCATTACTTTAATCCAGCAAAAGTGACGTTCTTCCATGAGTACAGAACTGCAATGGGAAAAAGCTTCAACAATAGCAGCTCATGCAACTTACTAATTGTTCTGCATAGCAACATTTAACATGACTAAAACATTTATTTAGGGCGTTAAATCTTTGTACCTTTGCCTAATCCAAAACAGAAAAGTGTAAATAAACCCCAGGTAAGAGATTCATCAGCCTCGAACTCACTATATTTCAGCACATCTACATAAACTCAACCAGGCTACTTAGACCAATCTCAATTTAATGTATTAAATTACTTTGTGTGACAAACAAATAGATGAAAAACCAGTCATACCAGTGTCACAAGAGGCCAATATAAACAAAATAAGTGATTACACACCAATAAAAACACAATTTATAATGAAATATAACATTTTTCTGTCATTGACCTATGGATTTGTTACCCGCTGCACCTTCAAAGTATTTTTTACTCTTGACACAAACCTTACACCTGCATACAACCTCATCAAACTTTATTCATCAAGACTACTTTGTACATAAATGGATACAAAAAAATCATCCGATACCAAAATCTCTATCCATCCATCTTCTACTATTTCATATCTACTTACAAATTCTGCCAAGCCACAAACAGATGTATGTGAAGAGATCATTTCAGAGGACTAAAAAAGAACAACTCTTGGAGCATCTTCCATGGCATGAATCCTAAAGATTTTTGTGATTTTGAGAAATTGTCCATCAAGTGTCAGAAAAGGATTTGTGTAACTTTGAATGAAATGTCTCAGCCGCTGGAAAAACACTGAAACATTCTAAACTTTCATCAAACTTTCCGGTTAAGACTTTTACAACCGGACTAGGGCAAGAGTCTCAATTATATATTTTATTGCATGTTTTTATTATTACATAGTACTTAGTTTGTTTTTATGCTGCTGCTGAGTCGTCAATTTCCCTTAGATAGATCCCCTATCTATCTATCTATCTATCTATCTATCTATCTATCTATCTATCTATCTATCTATCTAAATATCTATGAACATGTTAGCATGCACATTTCTGTCTCTTTCAAGCTAAATGCTTTATGTTGACTAAACACAGCCTCACAAAGCTGTTAAAGTAGAGTCAATGGTCATGCTGTGGTTCTGTTTCTTTCACAGCAAATCCACTGCAAATCATTGGATGTTATTTGTTATTCATCATGTTATTACTAATGAGCTCTTTCCACAGAATATTGAATTTTCTTCTTGGTTTTCTCAAACTTACTCAACAGAACCGACAGAAAACCAGTCCAGCATACAGGAATCTAACCCTTAAGCCCTGTTTCCACCAAGAGCAAGAGGTTTGGCTGGGGACGGGATGATGCACTTTTTTTTGTGTTTCCCGCATGCAAAAACTGGGAAGGGTGCCAGAATATCCAATCCGAGCCATGATACTTTTTCGGTACCCCTACATTTGGTGTCAATCCCACTGATCCCACCCTAAAGGAGCTTGACACACTTCAATTCGATGATTGGTCAAACGAGTCATCACTTCCTGTGTGACTTGGCAATAAGATCAAAGCGGGACAAGTGCCATGTTTAAGTATACCTTGGATTATTTGTTGTTTGAAGGCACATGGCAAGTAGAAAGTACACAAACTGCTATCTGCCATTCTCCTTTGTTTTTGTGTTGCGTTCTTCTTCGTTATAATTCAAAGAAGGTTTTTGTGAGGCTATTAGGTAGCTGATGCATCTATAGCTATCCGGTTTCTACCCCCCCGCCTGCCAGGCAGGGGCACGCTTGGCTGTGGAACCACAACAGAGATAGTCTCCTGTTGGTATTCACTCTTCTTTTTCCAAGTGCTGCCAGATGTGAGCAAGTCAAAGATTTATGTTTCTGGAGCCACCTTATTTCTCCCGAGTCTGGGAACCTAAATCCATCCTTAAAAATGACAGCGTTCTCTCCCACAGAGCCAGGATCATCACAAAGTACCTACTAAATTTGGGATTGGAGAGGATGGTATAACCTGCCATGAGTTCAGACCTCAAGCCCAATTGAACACTAGTGGGATCTGTGCTGTACATGCCAGAGTGACCAACACAACCATGCTAGTTGACCTTCAACAGCTCCTGGTTGAGGAATGGGATGCCATCCCACAGCAAAATGGGACCAAGCTGGTGACCAGCAGGAGGAGGAGGAGGTGCCAAGCTGTTGCGACTGGGTATGGATCTTACAGATTCTACTGAGGTCTCTGTAGAATAAGCAACACCCCTAAAAGGTGTTGCTTATTCCACTTTATACCTTTTACACCTTGTTGTAAAGGTGACTAATCAGGCTTTCCAACAATGTGTCATACAACACCAGCTGGCATTTTCAAAGGGGATAAATAATTGAGCAAACACAAATTTCCTGACTTTCCTGTGCTAATTTTATTTGTTAGAGTGGGGGGAGGAAAGCTAAAACAGTACTGCTGAGCTGAAAGAAGAATCATGGAAGTAAAACTACTTCATTATATTACTAAAAAGGAAAACAGACTGATTGTAAGTGGCTGATTTCTGTAACTCATCTAAAAGTGAAAATGGAGCAGATGAAAATGTTTACTGATCGGCCTGCTCCTTGGACTGCACTGCTGGTGGAGTGCAACAGTGATGTCAGTTCTGGGGAATCCACAGCTGCAGCCCAGCAGGATCTGATCTGACCTAGCCAAACTATTGAGAGGAATGGAGCAGGACAAAATACTATGTTCACAAAAGGCCTGTCACTGGTATCCGAAACACTTCTATCTCATTCAAGCAAAGCTTTTTAGATCTTTTGAGACTATCTTCCAGAACACTGTCCCTCTCTGGGTTCTGCAGAGGAGTTTATCTGGGGAAAAATATGAAAATGTTTGGGCTGATAGCTGCACTTTAAGAAATTAAATAACTGACATACAGAAAATAAATGATGACTTCAAATAAACAGTACCCATGATGCTGTGCTGGGACTGCACAGGGTTAAATATATTAATAATTACTAGAGCAAGTCAAACATTTAGTCTTGACTTCACACAAGAATTAAATGACCCGTTTGTGAAATCTTCTATACATATTATCACATCATTTACTCCTTACAATGATGATATCTCACTGGTTAGAAGAAACAAAGGGTTCCCCCAATTGGCCTTTTCTTTGTCCATGTGGTCAACTGCAAACATAATGGTGTTTTTCTATGTCCATTATGTCACAAACATATAAAACTGAAGCTAGCATTTGTAGTCAATCATAATGGCCAACAAGAAGTTAACTGACTTTGGTGAGTCAAAAGACACTGTGCACTTTCAGCACTCATGCTCCCATAATAAGTATGGGTTTAGACAAGCTTTTATGTAAGTATACTATCCTATTTATTTCAGAAAACTCATAGTTAATGAAAACCTAGACTTGATTATTAGTTTTTTTTTGTCTATCGAAGATGCATGTTGCACAATCACTGTCCTCCTGAAGAACAGCAGTTAAAAGAAACAGCTGGAACCAGTTCTGCTATGGCATTCATGTCCGCAAGGAGTGTATGTTAAGTAAGAACAGGGGCTGTGTGTGAATAATTCTAAGTGTGTACTCTCTTTGGTATACTTATATGAGTCTTTACTTCTTAAAGTCCTACTTTCAGGGGACCAGAAACACCCGTTTTCATTATATATATTTGTTGATTCATTATGCAATAGATTGTGTTCTCCCTAACAGCTGAAGTCTAGCCTTTAAAATATGGTCTTAAACTCATATGAACTACTGGCTTAATGATTGAGATGTTTTCGAATCTGGTCCATATTGACTGAAAAATGAATAAAAGTCAGATGCTAAAAAGGACAGAGTAGATGCCAGTCATGCAAGCTGAATTAACCTTTAATATGTGGCAAAGTTTACTTCTGTCTATTGTACTACGGCATCATATTTCACTTGGAAACTAAAAGACACTTTGCAGGAAAGTTTTACTGCATTGTTTTGGTTCTCATTTCTAAAACTATCAATGTAGTCTATAAATACTAGGTAAGTATCTATCTGGTGGCAGAAATGTATGTCACATCCTGTCAGAACCGTCACACAGTCATTCTGACACATAATTTGCCTACATCCCATAACCTTTTAACAGCAGACCTTTTTGACTTGTCATAACAGGAAATTCAAACATAAAAGATATTTCTTTTATAATGCCTCAAACTTATCAAGTGTCCCTGAATGCCTTCATTTTACAAAGTACAAAAAAAACCACACTTAGGTATCAGTAATATCTCCTGCAGTGAAGATGTGTATTACCGTGCGGCAGCGTGATGCTGGCTCCGTCAAGGATGGCCTGAGCCAGTAGGTGGTCGTTACTCTCAAAGGCGCTGGCCGCAGCCCGCAGCGCATCCCAGATCTCCTTCCGGCCTTCGAATGCTGGCGCCGTATCCCAGAACTCATCTCTCTTGCTGCGCAGCTGGCCTTCAGTCATCGGGTAGTCACTTTTCCATTTAGGCCGCTCTCTCTTCAGGGGCTGGTTACGCCCTAGAGCCACTAAAAGTGAGGTCAAGAGAGAGGGATACAGGGAGTGAGAGAGAGAGGGGAGAGAGAGCGAGAAAGAGAATGACGGAGAGTGAGGTGAATGAAAGGAGGTGATGTAAGAAAAAGGAGAATGGGAAATTGATTAAAGAAGCAACAGAGAGAAAAGAAAGATGGATGGTTAATAAAAAAAAGTATCAGGAATTACCAAAGTGAGGAAAGAAAAAAACCAAAAGCAAAAAGAAAAACAGTGGAAAAAGCAAATGAGAAATAAGATTGGGAGTGAGAAGAAAGAGAAAAAAAACAAGACTTCAATACTTCAAGACTGCAATAAAGCATCTACCTTTTAAAGTAGCTCAGGTACACAACTGATGTCAAAAAACAGATTGAAGATGGAACTAAACACCATTACTTGAGGATATGGAGCATGCACTCAGACCACGCACAAATAAAACTGGCGTTGTTATGCTACAAACAAAAGTTAAAAGGTTATTTTAGTCAGTGTAGCATCAAACAGTGCTCCATCTGCAGCAGAATTTCTGATGAATAACACCATCTGGATCACCAGTGAAGGGGGAAGACAGGTACAGCACGGTGTGCCCACACGTGTGTGCATGTCCAAGTACACAACACAGAGGATGACGGATCAAGGAGTTGAATTACACCTACTGCTGGTACACGTGCGCTGATCACATGGCATCAACCTTCACTGAATTGTTTATTGATAATATAATCTCTAAATGTACGACTCGCTTTACATTTGGTTACTTGAAATACCAATAACCCCTGAAAGACTAACGTTTTGCACAGCATAAAAAGTAATCAATTTAAACATAACCCAAAGTCACCAAATCATAAAACTCAATTCAGTCTTTGTTTATTTAACCCTTTTACACCCAAACCGTTGCTGGCAACATGAAATGACACTTATCTCATGCCTGGTCTTAAAAGGGATAAAAAGATATGACTGACTTTTAATGTTGCTGGAGGAAAATGAAAAACAACAGCCAGATAATTATTTGAGCTGACTGTGATCACTTTAGTTGTCAGACTTGCTTCCATTCATCTGCATGAAAAAACGGATGAGGTTGACAAATGTCACATTATAATAATTTATTTCTCATTTTTAAATGTTTGCTTCCTCTGCTTTTGGTTTAACAGCTTAATTTCTGTTTGAAAAGTGCAATCAAGGTGGATTGCAATCAGTGAAACGAGATGTGATGTGAACTCTGATTAAAATCACAGTTTAAGATGCAACGCACATAGCACAACTAGTGACATTTTGCTTTTAAGGCAAATCGAGACAAACATCTCAACAAATTAAAAAGAGCCAATTTGTCTGATTTGGAGCAAAACAGCAACGTTTATAAAAAGAAGCTAAAAGTGACATAAAATTACTAAAAAGTCTGTAGACAGTCATTGAATTATGTAGATTATACGACTGAATGATTGTACTCATCATGCATCAGCCCAATTTCCACTTCTGTACATGCCAATAAATCACAAATATATCTTTAAACACTAGCCTACTTGGTTGTCCTTCAGCAACTCCCAGAGACACTTAAGGATCTATGTAGGCCAGAATGTGTAACATTTACACTACATTATTGTCCCACTTAGACTCGGTAAACCTAGTTATGCAATTTGCTTTATTAAAACATAAATGTACATATGTTCAAGTCTAATTGCCTTGCCTCTGCTATTGACAACAAGAGTGTCACGTAGCAGCTGCTTGACTGCATCTATTATAAAACTGAGGAGCCTAACGATATCGCACAGCAGATTTTTAATGCTTATGTGATATTTAGTTGAGTAAACAGTCTGAGAGATAGACTAAGTTGCCAAGATAGATGTAGACACAAAGAGTGAGACAAACAGGAAATCAAGCTTTATCTCAGCATCTCTAAGCCCTCAGTCTCCACCTCCTCCTCACTCAGATCTGTCTCCTAGCCTGTAATTAAAATAATTCAGTGGCCAGCAGTGGATCCCCTACTCAGACCAGACAAACCAGCAGGAAACTTCCCAAGAGTTACCTACAACACTTTTTCTTGATTAAAGTCTTCACACAAAGACCCCTCTGGTTAAGATTCATACACTCTAAACACAGCTGTCCACGCTGAGCTCCATCCAGGCTCCTATAAGCTTGTCATAAGCCCCTCTTGTAACCTAACAGCATCTCCTCTGTGAAGTATCACATGCAGGAAATGATTTGCCTTCACCAGTGCCACAGCTACTTGTGCTGAAACTATTCAGCTTCATCATCTAAGACAGCACACCCAATATTGCTTATTGCTCAATCACTACAGCAAACCTATTACATTGCAGCCTTCTGCATAATGTGTATACCCCGTTCAGTTCACAGTTGTGCTCATTGATCATAGGCCATGCTCACTAAATGTAACTGCAGCCAACTGTCAAATTACACGCTGTTATTAAGCTGCAGCTCCAATTGGGGCACCTCTTCTCCAGCACTTTCCTTTACAAAACATACTCCAAAACATATGGAGCACTTAGTGAAGACAAAAAATGTATATTGGTCTCAAATGCATCATATATAGAGCAAAACAGTGACTTTAAGTTAGGCAGAATCGGGGCGTAATTCAAATCACACTGAATCACTCCTGAGCGCTCCTTTGCATGCCACTGATGCCTGTGACCCATATTTGCTTTACAGAAAGCTAGCAAGCTAACTAGCTACGTTTTAGCCGGCTAGCTCAGTCAACACCAAAGAACAAAGGGAAGCAACGTAACACAGTAAATATTCTTCAGTTTTAAAAGTCATGAAGAAAAGAGGCGCCTTTTGTCGCTTGAAAGACGGCTGTGTGGAGGGAGCTACCCTGGAGGTCAGCTCTGTCTGGCTCTGGCTCTGTCTGGCTCGGATACATAGGAAGGGAAGTAGACCTCCAACCAAGACAACATGCAGAAAGCCTGAAGGAAGCCCTTCAAACAGCAAAGCTTTTAGACAACACAATACGTCGATTAACCCCCGAAGTTACCTCCAGTGCCGTCCGAGTTCTCGTTTAAGCTGCCCGAAGAGTCGTGGTGGCTCCCGACACAGCCACCCATGGATGTTTCAGCAGCGCAGCCCGGGTTAGGTAGCTCACCCCCCCGGCCCACAGCTAGAGCTACATCCACTAACCCCTCTCTCTTGGTTTTCTCACTCCCACCCCCTCCCCCTTTTTTCTTTTCTTCCTTCCCTTCCTCCCTCCCTCCCGTCCTTTCCTTTTTCCCTCGTCTCCTCCGATTCTCCCTTTCCTCCTTCCCTCCCCCCTCCTGTCAGCAGCATTTACGGGGCGCAGCGGGCATTATCCTCCTCATCTACTGGGGGAAGGTGAGAGAGGAAGAGAGATGTTCATATTCGTTGCAAGGTGACCGAGAGACTAATGAATGAGAGAAACAAGAGGGCCGAAGGAGGAAGAAAAACAAAGGAGAAGTGCACTGTAAAAAAAAATAAAAACATGTCGCTTTCTTTGGGGCTCTGTTTGCTTGACACCCTGCTGTGGTGATGATGATGATGTATTTTGACACATATGTTGTCATGTTTTGCGAGAAGCTGTTTGCTGTCCTGATGAAGACATGTCAAAATACTCACATATCATTTAATGTCAGGTGCCCCCTGGCTCTTTTACTGCCACCCTAAGTGACTCAATTTCACACTAAGGACAATATTCTATTCTATTCTATTCTATTCTATTCTATTCTATTCTATTCTATTCTATTGACACTGTTGTTAACAGTTTCAAGTAAGCTCACAGTTCAAATTAATATTTCAATAATCTGAAATAGAGCAGTCACAGTTGCATGCAAACTGCACCCTTTACATAAATCTTAAGGCTGATGCTTGCAGCTAAATCAAGCTTTAACCATTTAAATATAAACCTATAGGGTGCAGCTCCGATCTTTTCTCTTTTGTGTAGCAAGATTTCTGCACGGTTTACAATATAGAATGATATACAGTTAGTTATCCATCAAACTTTCTTGTGTAGGGCACTCCCATTTGCTCACGAAGTACACCATTCTCGACCTTTAGTTAGATTTCTTTTGTTAGATACTTATAAATAATTCAAGTTTTTCAATACAGAATGTGTTGTTGCTCATCTGTTGTCATCTATTCCACTCTATTCTACTTTTTTTTTTTACTTTGAAATTTCAATGCCATTGTAGATTTTTGGCATTAAGCTCATCAGTATTCAGATTTTAGTTCACACGCAATACACAATGAAATAAAAGTACATAATAAAATTATTTTGTTTAATAGATATGACACATTTCTATATTCTATTCTATTCTATTCTATTCTATTCTATTCTATTCTATTCTATTCTATTCTATTCTATTCTATTCTACACTGGCTTTTGTAAACTCCTCACCACTCCTTACACCAGACCAACAAACTCCTGCTTTGGTCACTATCTTTAGGACTGTCTTACAGAGACTTGGGTGTAATTTGACACACTGGCACGCATGCATGTACACTCTCACACACAGTCACTCACACATTTGTTAAGCCGCACACAGAAACACACCACACACCACACGTTCAATAGAAACAGGATAGCAAGGGTAATTTTACAACAAAACTGTCTGGAATTACAACTATTTCCAATTGCTGGCAACTGGAAGGAGATGTCCGTGCAGGAGAGAACTTTCCTGAAACCCCATTTTCAGACTAACTATATGATGTAAGCAATGTAATACAAGGTAACAAGTCACAGAGAACACTCTTGACATGACACTTTATACTGTTATCAAGGTCATAGAGGCAGATTTCAAACATGCCTTCTATAGAAAGACTCCTGTCATGCAGTCAGCTGTGGGAATCAAGCAGTTATTTTGTTGGGGATGTTGATGTTATAGAGACAACTGGCATGTCACAGAAACTCAATACCCATAGTTTTGAACACACCTTTTAACAGTGTATTTAAGTTAAAAGGGACACTTGAAATATATTGTTGTGTGGCACCATCTAAACTTTGAAACTAGGAGCTGTTAATCCACAGTAGCCTGATTAGAGGCCTCAGTAAAATGTTAGATGTTACCCTGGCAGGAATAAAGTGTCGACTGACCACTCACTGACAGGGAAACAAGTTCACGACTGATGACTGCCGTAACCTCTAGTGACTTATTTTAGAAATATTTGAAGTGTGATATTTGTTCAAAGTGCCAAGCAGGCAGAATAGTAGTTCAGGTAATTTTTCATCAGAACATGTGGATGGCAGTTTAAAAGTATCAATAATTGCTGCACAAAGACAACATTACAGCTGTACAATTACAAACTGTTTGATAATGTATTGTGGCTTCACTGCCTTATTTTATTCATGCCTCTTTGTACATTGTTCAGTCAGTAGATGGTGCTGGAGATTTTAAACAGCAGACTGATGTTCCTTACATAGACCAGATTACAGTGACATTGTGTTTGTGAGGAAAAAGAAACACTAATATGTCTTTTTATTTTTATTTTACAAAATAGTGTTTCATGGTCCAAAGAGTTTGTGCAATTAAAGACCTCATCTAGCACTTATTGAAAGAGAATACATTTTTTATACTTCTGTAACAAGTAAATTAGGTCACTTCAGTTCATTAATTTATTCATTATTCTAAGGCACTAAACAAGTTCAGTACATGTCCTATTATAAACCTTCCAGTTCATTTTAATCATATAATAAACCCATTCATATGATTCATGAACGAATTGCTTCGCTAAGCACATTAAAGTCAGAACAACCACTGCAACATTTATGCGGGACTGAAAAGAAACTGATGTGATTTTTCTTTTGAAAGATGTGCTAGCTAAAACACGGAAGCAGAATCTTGCAAAATAATAAGTCACTATAGCTGTTTAGTCTGGCCACCAAGCCAGTAATCTCTCTGCTGCTGGTCTCCTCTGTTGCCACACAGCCAATGTTTGCCCCAATTGTTTCAACTTAGGAAAGATAGGGAACATAAACACTCAAGAACTGGATTTTGTCAGACGCAGGCCAGTAGACTTTAAGTTTCAAAGACCTTTAAAATTGATCTCATCTTTTTCTGCCATGTCTCCCTGATTTTAACATCTACTGCTACTTTCACTGTCTGCATCCCTTCTTTTCCTGTTCACCCCACTCAGCACAGCCTCTCTTCCTTAGCTAACAGAGCAGCTGGAACAGAGGTTAATAGGAGTGCCATTGATTGGTTTATTTACGCAGCTTTTTCAGAGGCCCAAAGTCTGTAGACAGACATGTGCCCTACTATCTCTTGCAGTGGTTCCAATTGTCAGACCATTTGAAGACGTGCAACTACCCCATCTGTGTAGCAGATAGGACTGCTCATGGACCCATTGATTTATCGTTATCTTTCAAGTGCTACCCCCCACATCCCAGGCTGATAGCCACAGAGTGCGCTTGATGATGACCAGAGAGATGGGGCTGTTTAAGGCTTTCAAACTGACTGATGGGGACATAGTTGATTGCGCTTTCATCGATTTACAATTACCAGCTTTGTCTGAACCAACTTTTCCGCGTCACTGATTCACCACTGTCACACTTTTCCAACATAACACAGACAGTCTACAGAGCAGGGCTAAAGATGAACAAGCAAGAGGAAAAGGATGGGGATTGAAAATATTAATGAGCAATAGTTAAGGAGGGTAATAGACAACCAGACTGTGAAAGATTTAGGTCAAATTTACCCTGAGGATAAAAGTGGCATTCAGCATAAGATTCTCAAGATAAAGCAAAAAGGAAGGTTGTCTGGCTGTATCAGTAGTCTCTTGATGCATTTAATTTCAACTCATAAGTCAGAATGTCAGAATTTTCCAAAATCAAACATGGCTCCCTTGCACCTAAAATAGCTGGGGTAACTACAGCAAAAACACTTCTGTTTGTTTAGGTCTTTTTACAATAGTAAAGGAACATGAAAAACAGGAAGAAAAAACAACTTGAACCCTATTATGTGACTTTTGAGTGCAATGGGAAAGTGTGTAACTGTATCTTTTTTTCTGCAGTAGTCCCAGATATCGATTCCAGATGTCATCGATAGGAACAAAACACCAGGGTGCAGATGCTAATTTTCATTGAGGGTGCTTCACACAGGGCTACAATGGTGGAGTTATTGTCAGCTGGACCAGCTCTGAATACATTCCAACCCCCAGAGTAATTAGAGTAAATATGCATTAGGAAGGATTTAATTGGCTTTTCAATTGATTTATCCACATTTTGAAAACACATTTGTGTTCTATTAATTACTCACTCACAGTACTGCCCAAGCTCCTTGGATGCAAACATTGCTACAATGTTTGTATGAGCAAAGTAGAGCTTAATATGCTGTTATAAGGCTGGCTTACAAATAATAGCTTGTCTGGCCTGTGAGCAATTCCAATTGGTTTTAAGACTTGCAACTGGGACAAAGTTGGGTGTGATGCCACTTTCAGCTCCAATTAGCATGAACTCTATTTTGCTGAGCAAAATCTGGTAAATTCCTGTTTTGCTGAGACCTTCAGTTATGTGTCTACAACTGGATATTTTTCTACAAACACTTTATGTGACTTAATCAAAAGCAGATTTTTTCTGTAAATAAGTATATAATCAATGTTCATTTCCAACTTCATTGTGCTGTAGCTTTAAAATCTACCAAATCACAAACAAAAACAGCATTTGGAAGCGGAAGTTACACTTTAAGCAGCCAAAATACAGACTTGTTGTTTTTTTTTATACCAGAATATTGGTGAAAGAGCGAAATGAATGAGGCAGAAGCATTGAGTATCTCTATAAATGGCAACATTCCAAGTGTCAAGGTACCTGTAAATGAGCATTATATAGACTCTTAAAAAGTTGTCACTGGTTGAAAACTATTCACTATGCAAACATTTTACAATATGTGTTGCTGAAATGATCTCAGGATACCTGTTTAGCTGTGCAGCATGAACCATTTCCCGAGCTTAGCTTGCAAAGACCACTAGATTTTAATTGAATGCTTCAACATTGGACTGGATTTAAAATTTGAACAAATTTATCAAGTATGTGCACTTCATAAATCTCTTTAAAATTGCATGAAATGTTCATGAACGTGGACATTCATTACAAATGTAAGCAAGTCATGAATTTTCTTTGTTTACATTGCTGTTTGAGAGTCAAGAGATGCTCAAGGGTTCACTGTGTTCCTTTCCTAAGTGCAGTAATAGCTGTTTTGTTAGGCTCTTGTGCTGTATGTCATTAGTATTAACATCAATAAGGACAGGAGAAACCATAACACAAGTTTAGCTTACAGAAGTGTCATATTAATACATCAAAATAAGTGTATTTAAACCTTAAATTACCACAAAAGCATTTAAAGGGAGTGACCTAGATTACAGAGAGATGGAGAGTGGGTGTGGGAGGAGGAAGAGTTTACCTCCTCTTACTAATTTTGGGCATTGCTGCTGCGGTACTGGTGGATTCATATATCTTATCCTTCCAGACTCATGTCTTTCTCTCTTTTGTTGCCTGTGCCTGTGCAAGAACCAAACATAGACTTGACTTGTTATGTTACATTAGTTACATGGGGATTTGTCTGTCTGCAGGTTATGTCTTCAGTTCCCACCCCCCCCAAGTACCCCCACCCATGGCCCATCTCCCACTGTATATGTTCCATTTTGCTCCATAAACACTAGTTTAATCTCTCTTGGTGTAAACAATCTTGTTCATTACTTTAAACTGCGGCATGTGCAACCTCTGCTTCTGTATATTGTTTCTAAATGTATTGGCTCTGGCTTGTTAATTATGACTGGAGCATTTTAGAAGGTTAACTCAACAATAAACAGCTAACTTAACAACTTATACATCCCACCTTCATCTTGGTTATGAGCAAAAAGAATATTAATAATCATTTAGTGGGGCATAAATAGAATCGAGAAAAGATGGTTTTCATTGATGCCAAAGCATGACACTGATATGTTTGCTACCCTTTGCTCTACACAGAAATATCTTTATAATTACTGGATGGATTGTGTTGAAATTTGACACAAAGATGACTTGGTGCCATTGTAAGAGATATGCTAACTTCGGTATTTCCCTTCCTTTCCCCCTGCTACCAACAGGTTAATAGTTTTACTTATCCAATAGGAATATCTAGACACCTACTACATGGTCTGAAAGAGCGTTGTGCAGATTCTAATGCCCACTAGATGATAAATCCTAGCACCCTTCCCAGTAAAGCCCATGGCAACGATGAGATGGATTGACATTGCAGAACTATTCATCTTCCTCAAATATGCAAACATCAATCACAGTTACAATTTGTTTTCAGTGCTAATAAAAGCACGTGGTAGCATGGTAACACACTAAACTATGTTTGTGGACATGGCAAACAATGCAAGCCAAACAAAATTATGTTAGCACTGTCACTGTGAGTACATCAGCATGCTGACGTTGTCATTCAGTTCAAAGCACAGCTGTGTCCAAGTGCAACCTACTCAGGGAGGCTATAAATGTCCTGCCCTAACACACTTGTAGGTGACGCTTCTAGGTAAAAGCCATAGGTATAAGTTAGATTTAAGTGCCTTACTTGGATGATCATTGCAGATATTTGCACAGATTCTTGGTAGAGTAGAAGAGATCAAATGTTCCTGCTTTATGTCCAAGCCACCCCCCCCCCCCCCACACACACACACACACACACTTCCTCCCTTTGAGATTCATTCTAATTCATAAAATGTGTGTGTTTTTTTTCTGTTTTTTATTTTAAGTATACTATTAACTTTAGAAGTGCAATATGACATCACATCAATATCATCCTTTGCATTTTAAAGAGCACTGATTTTCCAATGTAGGCTACCTGACAGGTAGGTTGCTCCCAGTTTCTTGGAGAACAAGGCCCTTCACATAGAGTCTTTATGATACCTCAAGTAAAGGTAGAGAACCAAACAAATGTCCTTTTTACACCATTGAAAATAATTTGAACCCATCAGTATGGAGCACCTGTTGCCACTTTTCTGCACTCCTGTTCCTATGTTTTTATGCAAACTTTGAATTACATGGCATTGTTTTCACAAGGGGAGGCTTTCTGCCAGTTAACATTTTATGAAATACCCACTATAGGGTCTTTAGACAGACATTCCTGGATCCCTGGAGTTTTGAGCTGCTAGTACTGTGGTAAAACCACAGATTTTGAAGCGAGCCCAACTTAATGTTCTTCTGCTGCAGTCAGCTGTAGCTCGGCTGTAGGCGGCTGTAGCTCAGGAAGAGTCGTCTGCCAACCAGAAAGGTCTGATTCCAGGCTTCCCCAGAGTACATATTGAAGTGTTGTTTTGGGGGTCTGGAGCTCCAAACAGGCGAGAGGCAGGGTACATCCTGGGCAGGTCAAGCCCATTTCTTATTGAAATATTTCTTGATATATAAAAGCAAAAGTAGCACATTTGCCACAAATGTCAAATGCAGCCCATTTTTGCTTTTTCTTTCCATAGAGGACATCAAAACCTTTCGTTAACTTGCTCTCAGTCTTCACAAGTGTCCTCAGTAATATGCAGTTTGGCTGTGGAAAAATCTAGCAGGCCTTGGCAGAGCTTAAAGGGCAATTAGAAACATCATGAAATAAACCAGCAGAGTCTCCTGTTTGACAAGGGAGGGATTAGATAGGTATTTTACCTAATGGTGGCTTCACACAAAATATCTGGGAATGCGCTTTATTTCTTTTCAGACTAGCAGCTGTGATGCAAGGAACATAAGCAGTTACGACACATCTCTGGTGTGTGTTCGTGTGCGTCTATGCATTGTCAGATAGCGTGTTACAGCTGGATTGCCTCCAGGCAACACAGAAATGTGACCATAAAATGAGCCAGTGTCATGTCCATGTCTTGTTTGGATTATTCGGTAGCAGTGTGAGTCAAATTAGGTTTTTGTATTTGAGTTGTCTCCTAATGTGACCTGGCATGATTGGATAATAAAACTGACTAAGAAGGAAAAAGGAGGAATAACGGCCTCAATAATAGCCAGCATGAATTAAAGTGGTTGTGTTTCTCTTCGTAGTTAGCATGGTGCTCTGTCTGCCTGCGTAAGAAGGTGTCTGAGTGATAATCTGATCCTGATGTGATTAGATCTAATCGGGCCTGATGTAATGTGATCCATTAACGCTCAGTAATTGGATTTATTAAAACGGTAACAGATGACTTCTGAGTTGCACACAACATTGGCACAACAGTGTAAAAAAAGGAAATTGAACATGCTGCTCTTGAATTCTTCAGTTTAAGTTCTTCAGTTTATTCTGCTGATTTAAGGTGTATGAAGAATGAATCTTGTATTTGAAATGAGTGGATGACACACAAGAATCAGTACTTGGCAAATGTCTTGTCGATCAACAGCAAGACAATCAGGAGTATTTAACTTCCTGTGCTTCCCTGGACCAATTTTATCACTCACACACAAACTTGCATTTATTGCCAACAAGCACAAATAAACACACACAGAAAAAGGCTGATGAATATGGAAACACATACATGCACTGACACATACACAAATGCAGCCTGTTGCCAAGGCAGGCCGATCAGCACTTCTGGTGCGACACCATATGTTGCAGTGTTGGCAGCACCAGAAGTGGTCAGTCAGTGGGCTGCAAACCTGTTGTACCTGCAAAAACACACACATGCACATTCAACTATTTTATTCATCTTCAATCATATCAGCTAATTTTTTTCTCTGAAGTGAGCCCAGTCAGTGTTTTTTATAGACATAAAAACGACTGTTCTCTGCATCTTGACCGCTGAGACAGGTGATGTGAAAATGATGATGATAAGGAATGATATGAAATATCTGTTTCAGTTTATTACTGAGTAAACTCTACGGTATCTAATACACTAGAAATTGTAAATGAATACAGAATGAGCAAACAGCTTAAATGTTTTATCCCCTCCAGATAAACAAATGCACTTGTGCATTTTTGTGTTCAGATTTACAGGATAATATGTGTTCTTTGAAAAGATGTAGCAATTAACTAAATGAATAACTAACTGAATAATAACATCCATAATTCTTGAAATTTGTCCTCACTGAGGCTGTTTGGCAGGATGGACTCGTGCATTCATCTCTGTACCACATGGATCTGTCATGTAAATCTATACAGACTGTACAGGAACACCCTGAGCTGATGTCTGTGTGACTCACAACTCCCAGAATACCATCAAGGCCCCAAATGTCATTCACAAGTTAAGCAAGGCTTCGCCTAGTGTGATGGTTGAGGTTAAGGTTAAGCAGCAATCCCAGCAGCTGTTGTGAGGAATTGAAGGTCTGTGTTTGTACCACAGACTGCGCTGCATGGCTTCTGCAGTGGATGACAACTGCAGTGTTTCACAACTTGCTCTGACATAACTTCAAAAGGCCCCAAACCTTCTGCTGCTAAAGCAACTTGTGTAGGATGTGACTTATTCATTACTTTCTTAATGGTGAATAATGAATAGTTTAGTCGCTCACTGTCACCTGAGATATTGGATATTGTTAGTTGTAGGAAGATTTACTAATCTTGTCCATCTAAGAATCACTTGTCATACTGTAGGAATACTTTGAATATGTGGCAAATTTGGAAATATCCTAATTTGAAAAAATCCATAGACAACAATATGGTTGTTTTAATAAGAAATAACACAGACTTGTAACATTCATGTCCATCTATATATTCTTCCCCAAGAGTTAAGCTTCATTTATTAAAAGGCCCTTGACTTTTTGTACTTAGATACTTTAGTTTAATGTGTTTTGTACCTTTAGCACTTTCTTTGATACTGTCTCTGTTTGAATGTTTTTTGTATTTTTTTTATGATGTTTGGTCAACTTGAGTGTTGTTGGAAAGTGCTTTAGAAATAGAATTTGATGGACAGACTAAATGTTTGAAAGATCTTTTTCACAGATTGCTGAACCTCTGTCCATCTTTACATCAGAGAGACTCTGCCTCTCTGAAATGCTCCTTTTATATCCAGTCATGTTACTGACCTGTTGCTAATTAAACTAACTAGTTGTCAAATGCTTCTCAAGCTGTTTTTCAGTGTATAATTTACAATATATTTCCAGCCTTCTGTTGCCCCTGTTCCAACTTTTTTGAGTTGTGTTGCTGCCATCAAATTCATAATGAGCTAATTGTTTTCCATGAAATAGCAATATGTCTCAGTTCCACAATTTGCTGTCATTTGTGGTCTATTGGGAATAAAATAAAGATTTATAAAATTTACAAATCATTGCATTCAGATTTTATTTCTGTTTTACGCAGCATCCTAACCTTTCGGAGCGAACAGACTATTTTTTTTTTGCAATTTTTAGAACGTAACATGAATAGTCCTTGTAAAACGCACATATTCCACTCTAAATAACACAAACAGTTCACACACGCTCAGTAACATTGCTGTCTGAAAAAACACATTGTACTGAATAAGCAGTAGCATCAAGTTTCGGTGTTAACCAGTTTATCCATGAGTTCATAATGAAATATCACACTGGGAAAAACTGATATGCTGTGTTTTCATTTATTCATTTTCATTTTGTTAGTGTCGGTATAATTCACAAACACAATCCTGTGAGAGGCTCTGATACATTAGCATAGCCTATTTACCACCTTCTCTTTCATTTTGCTGCCTCAGTTCATGGAGGACACTTGTGTTGAGTGATTCTCAGATGCCTTCACCTGAACACAAACACTGTAATATTTCAGTACAAATGGCAGTCATTGTTGACCACTTCTGCATACATACACACTCATCTAGAAAAGGAAGAACTGAGAAGGGAACATGTCAGTTTATATATTTTGTTCTATATTTAGTATCAATGAAACTACAGCTGTGTTTATTAGTCACAAGAGACCTAACTCAACTTTATCTCTGACCTGTGTGTTCACTTTTTTCTGCATGTACCGTGAGCGACTGAGACGTGCAAAACTAACGACCCCTCCTTGAAGAAAAAAAAAGTGTTGTTTTGCAACTACAGATACTGTTCATGTTGTTGACATTTGAGAGGAAAGATCACTGAGCTGGGGTGTTGCAAAGCCCTTTTTCTCTTGCTACACCTTTCGACAGACAACAGAGCCTTTTTTGCTTTAGGACAATCTCATAGTAATGTGAGATGTTTCTAGGTGTGTGACACCAGCAGACAGACTTCACACAGTAAAGCCTATATGCATGTGCTTGCAGTATTTTTCCCTTTTTGACAGGAGGTGTTGGGTTGATATTAGCTCAGGCAGCAACTATAAACTTTCTGTGATCATAAGATACACTTGGCAAGACCTTCTCTCTGTAACTCACACTCCCTCTGGACATTGTGTATCTGTGAAATGTATGATCCGCATCCTCTGCAAAACCTTTCTGTTTTGATGTGTTGCAAGTGCACATGCACAAGTGTATGTGTTTGCATATGTACTGTATTTGTAAGCATTTTATGGGGTGTGAGCATGGACCACATCTGTGTTGGAATATTGGGGAGAGGGCATATGTTTGTGTGCTAATCCATAGGGCATACCTCAGGCAGTGTAGTTTTGGCAAAGGATTGAGGCACCACCCACTGGGAGTTTGTCTTGATCAACATGGATTAAAGTGCATTCGTCCCTCTACAGTGGTGTGTGCACATAATAGTGTAAAGTATGTGTGTTGCTTTAAGTGTTTGGGTTCGTAATCATGCTTGTAAGCGCTTTCACATTTGTGGGAGACTGATCATGCAGGAAGTGTGATTGCCTGTTGTTCTATTATTCCAGTCAACACCTAATAAAAGGATAAAAACAGGTGCGCCCAGATAAACATTTAAGACATTTAGTAGAGCAAATATACAGCTAGGGAAAAGGAGAGAAGATGTAAACCATTTAAATCAAGCATCCAAAAAGTATTTTGTTGGTTCCATTATAAAGAGAATATCCTCCTGCAACATCATAAAGTTATATAAGAGCAACAAACAGGATATCTTCTATGAATAGCCATATATTTAAATCTGCCATTTCACTCTTGTAAAACTCATATTCATTGATAAACTTCCCCACATGATCCTCTCTAAAGTCAAGTCAGTGTAACTTAAAATGTTTTTTTAATCCTTGTGAACTAACCAGTGTTCTCATCTTGTGATTCATTGTATGTCAACTGTGTTAAGTTCACTGTTATGTGTAGTTATGCAAAAGCTGTTTTGTGATAAGTCATGGTATTTCAGACCATAATCACTTTCCACATTTTAATAATAGAAAAAAGAAAAAAAAGGAAATAGTATATGGAACACACAAGCATGCATGTTAAGCAAGTTAACTTTAACATACCTGGAAACGGGTTCCATGGAAACAGATCTCATCCACACGTACAGTGCACATTCACGTCTGAGAGTAAGGCTGTGTGTATGGGTGTGCATTGCTGTAGTACATCTGATTGTATTTCCTCTGCAGCAGCTGATACTGTAGCTGCTGTGACTGCCTGCACCTGTCACTGTGCATCATGCCTCTCTCTCTCTCTCTCTCTCTCTTACTCACACACACACACACACACACACACACACACACACACACACACACACACACACACACACACACACACACACAC
>JBBBVU010000016.1:14170706-14195366 GCA_037177055.1 Atherinosoma microstoma
CTTACTTTATAAAAGGGTGACTCATTAAAGGTACAGTGTCTAAGAATTACTGACATCTTGTGGTAAAGATGGGTATAGAAATTACTTTAAATGTTAAGTGCAGTTGTAAATATTCGGTGGCCATCAGTGGCCAAAATTCTTCCAGATATAAACATGTTTTCACCTGCGAATGGATCCAGTGGCTTCATCAGGTGCAGCATTGACTGCACTACAGAAAACTACTTGAAAGTTGTGTAAATGTGTACTGTCTTCTTTTATGTGCCTTTTCACACAAGAACTGTTTGTCCATTCAGAGACACCGTAGAAAAAATGGTGGCAGAAATATGGTGGCAACTGTAATGTATTTGGACACATGGCAAGTAAATATAAATGGCTCGTTCTAACAGAATGAAAACACAAGTTATTTCAGTAATTAGATCCCAATAGAAACACAATTTTTAATTAAAGGGAAGAAACAAGGATATATGTCTAGATATTACAGACAACTTTGCAAAAGACCAATTTAAAATGTTATATTCAGATACTTTAATAATAATAATGGATTAGATTTATATAGCGCTTTTCAGGACACCCAAAGACACTATACAGTGAATCCAATTATTCAGTTACACTTGGTGCTGGTAAGCTACATTTGTAGCCACAGCTGCCCTGGGGCAGACTGACAGAAATGTGGCTGCCAATGTGTGCCAACGGCCTGCCTGACCACCACTGAACATTCATACACCAGTGGTGCTAACACTGGGGAGGAGGCAAGGAGGGTGAAGTGTCCAAGGACACAACAACAGTTGACTGGGGGGAGCAGGCTTTCAACTGCCAACCTTCCGGTTATTGGACAACCTGCTCTACCACCTGAGCCACTGCCACTCTTTAGTCCTTTACAAAGACACATAAAATATTCTCATTATTTTAGTTACATCTGCAAATACTGCCGAAGATAACATTCAAACATACAACAGTATGTCTGAATCAAAATCAAATCAAATTTTATTCATAAAGCACCTTTCAGGCCTGGGCAACTCAAAGTGCTTTACATATTAAAAACAATTTATGCATAAAAGAGAATTAAAACAGCCTTCACACACAAATATAACAACAATATAAAAACACAAACATCATTATAATTACTTTCATACACAATCTCACACACACAATCACACACACACGAAGATAAGAAAAAGTTAACTCCCCCCAACCGCCCCCACCCCAGTCTTCACAAACATAAACTCTAGTCCCTAGTGACTGTCTCTCTTAACTCGAAAAAGGTCAAAGTAAATATATGTATATACATATATTAGTAAAATAAACATAAACATCTGGCTTGACACTGCTGTGAGGAAACAATATCTTGGGGATCCGTCCACACCAGGAGCCAGCCTACCCAGGACCACAGAGTGCGCCACCACAGGACCACCCAGACCAGGGCAGGCCGGGGTCCCACCTCAGCCATATGGCTGCAGCATGGGACCCTCGGTCACCCAGGCAAGAGTAGTCACCATGGCAACGACCCTGCCAACCGAGCAGCCAAAGCCCCCGGTGCGAGAGATTCCCTGAGGAAACCACTGGAGTAAAAAAAGTAAAAGACAACAGATCAGATAAGCAAAAATTTAAATTACAGATAAAAGACATCATAAAAATGATGAACTAAAATAAAGTTAAAATAACTTCCTTTGAGTTAAGGCTTGTGTGCCAGTCATACTTATAATACAATAGATTCAGCTGTTTGAAAGTAAAGCTTAGTTTTTATGTTTCTATATGAAATAGTAATTAATGCATTAAGTCAATGTGAAAGCCCATCTGGTCATGAAAAACAAGCACATCTATAGTCATCTCATATACATTACAGTTAGTTAAAGGAATTCAGTGGCATGTATCAAGCTTTTGATAACACAAATACCTAATCTGAATAATAACAGGTAAAACATTTTACAATTTCAGATATTTTTTACATTATATTTACAGTTGGACACATTCAATACTTTGCTCAGCTGTAACTATTTAACCAGAAAATAAATAATTGACTCATGAAGGCAGAATTATAGAGACTTAAAAAATGTATCTATCCACCTGATTTTAGGTAGACTTTGCACATTACACATGGCCAGCGGTTATTTGTATTTTAATTAAAAAAAGGAAACTAAAAAAGTCAAATTCCATCTGAACCAAGCTTCTGCTCAGATTTATATATGAAGTCATTTTTAGACACATTTACACATAGCAATCAGATCACATGTACTTTAAGCAATAGTAAAATATGTGTAAAATGATTGCTATGCTTTAACAGTGAGTGCAACAGAGACTGTTACGTAAACAGCAGACCCAGCTGCATGGAGATGATCTCCACAGCTCTGTCAGACGAATCGCACTGTTTGTAGAGTTAAAGCAGACGACATAAAAGGTTCAGGGAGAAGGTTCACAGTGGTGTTTGTTGAGACAAAAAGTTCCAGCGAAAATGTGATGAAAGAAAAAGAATACTCTTTTCCAAACTTATCAGACATATCTGATAAGTTTGGGTCACAGAAGTTTATCTTACACACAAATATCAAAAAGTAGACGGTTTTAAGGTTTATCTGAGCGGAATTAAAAACAGGCAAGTTGTTCTTGATAATTTTGTCAAAACTGGGCCTCAAACAGGACCTGTGGTCCCTAAACCTGTGGGAAGTGTGGTTTCGAATCCCTGTTTCAAGGAAGTTTGGTCTGAATGTTTGGCTTTTGTTGAAAACGGAAAAAAAAGTTATTAGCAATGCAAATACGTTGTTTATTACCTGATCGTGCTTCTTGCCTCATGCTTTGTAACCTATGTTTTTGGGTTAAGAGAGTTCAATAATGACCACTTGTTACTATAGGTGCTCTTTATTCATTCAATGTATTTTCTTAGTTTAAACTTTTTATACTATACTTTTTATACTATACTATACTTTTCATACTCATTTTTTTCTTGTAATCATCTCCTCTCTGTGATTTGAATTGATGAGCAGATTAATTTTAAAACATGGTGGAAAGATTTGCAAGCATTGATTAGAAATGCGTTGTTTAAGAAACACCTGAAGGCATTTCCTGATGTTAAACTCAGTCATCCTGAACTTCTAGGATATGAACACATTTTAGTTAAAACAGACATTTGAAAATGTATTTTTTTTCTTTCTTTCTTTTTTTTCCTTACAAACATTGACAACTTCTGTGACATAAACATAACAACAACATTAATGCATGATGGCACTTCAGTTTTATGTGGAAGGAAACCAGCAACATGAACAGCATTTTGAATAAGAGCCACTTTCCCGAAACTTTTCCATGAAGGAAGATTTTGGAATGAACAAGCAGGCACAATATTTGTCTTATTTTGCATCCATCAGTCTTTACTTACAGTATGTGCTGTTTATTTCCATCAATATCCCTAAAATGATACCAGTTTTTCATACCTATGGAGGCACTTTACAAGTGGAATTGAACAATTTTCGAAACATGTTTGCACACTTTTTCTGTAATTGTGATAAATGCATCAACGAACTTGCTTTTTAGTTGCTGAATAAGATCAATGAGAATGTTTCCATTTAAGGTATAAATCAGAATCCATTTAAAGTTCATTTAGTGAATACAGCACTTTTGTGAATCTAATCTTGTCTTGCATCAAAATGTGCAACAGCTATGTTGATCTAGCACAGATTTATTATAAATAAATGTGGTCATGTTTTCGCTTCACAACACCAAGTTGTTTTCCAAGAATATTGGCTGCAATTTCACATCCATTGTTTAAAACCTTTCAGTATAGCTGTTACACATTTTATAAGACAAGACATGGCTTTGAGATTTTATTTGTTTCTTGAAGAATTGCAAAGAAAGAACTTGAGCAATAAAGAAGTTTGATCACAAGTAAAATGATACAACGTATTGCCCGACAGCACAGCCTCACAACAGACTGTAAAATTGAGCCAATCTCAACCTTCTGCTTAAACAAATGGGTGTCTATAGCAGACATGCTTTCAAAATGTAAAGTCCAATATCACAATTGGTCAAGCAATCGAAGCAAGGTTTTCCTTAAAGTTCCAACTGGCTGAGTTGGTAGCTTGCCAGTTGTTCAAGGAGCCCGGGGCCACTTCTAAAACTTGCTCGGAGTGAGAAATTGATGTCGCTAATGTTTGCGAGTTCTCTAGAATGGAGGTCTCCAAACTGTCCTTCCACCCTGATATATCCAGCCTCCTAGCAGCATCCAGGTTCGAGTTCCCATTCAGCCTGCGTTGCGGCTTTAAGGAATGATTTTTCTTGCAACACCATCCCCATTTTCTCCTCCGTCCCCGGCTTCTCCTCAAATGAAGTATTTCCTGGAAGGCATGCCTGAAATCAGGGCTGCGGCAGTAGATGAGTGGGTTGAAGGCTGAGTTGGAATAGCCTAGCCAATTGAAGAATCTAAATGGAACTATGAGGTTATCAAGTTTAAGGGATATTAAGATATTAAGGATAAAGAAAGGTAGCCAGCATAATGTGAATGTCCCCATGATGATCCCCAGAGTTTTCACGGCTTTATGCTCCTTGAGACAGAACTTAAGACGCTTTGTGGCAGAATGTTTTCCTTCCCCTTTTTCTGTCCTCACTGTGTTATCTCCACCCTTCTCTTCTTTACCAGTGTCCGTATGTTCAGATTGCTGCATGTTTATACTGTCCTCCCCTGCTGGTTCTTCCACATCAGTTCCTGCCCCGCGTTTATTCAGTGCAGGACTATCATCAGGATAAGTCAGCTGTGCAGAGCAGTGCAAGTTGTAGAAGTGTCTCTCTCTCCTTCTGATCTTCTCCAGCTGTTTGTGAGCTTCCTGGAAAACACGACTGTACAAAAAAATCATCACCACTAGCGGAAGGTAGAATGAGACCATTGAAGAAGACACTGCGTATCCTGTGTTGATGTGGAATTCACAGCAGTCCTCGTTTTTTAAGCACTCTTTGGCATCATCTGTTTCTGACACCCACACCTTCAGATAGATGGGCAGGAAGGAGATGAGGGAGGCCACTGCCCAAACTCCAAGCACCACTGCAAAGGCTCGACCCCTGGAGAACAGCAAGACACAAGACAGTTCAATCCAGTGCAGACAGCAAGAGGTCTAGCTGTATTGTTACTGTATAGCTACGGTAAAGTGTATTATCATGTTGGTTTAATATGCTGGCTTAGTCAAACTAACAACTTAGTGGTCAGGGATAAACTCTTACTTTTACTTTGAAAAACCCACTCAATCTCTCAGAGCCATCCAGCGTCTGTCTATCAACCTACATGGAAGCATTCATTTGTTTTTGTTTTGTTTTGGTTATTTTTTTCTGATTTGTTCTCATGCATTATTTGGTTAGGTTTAGTTAGGTTAGATTTTTCTACTTGACCACTTGATCGGGGTTTGGAAAATAATCATATTTTGACATGAAAAAAAACAGCTTTAAAATCCTGTGTTATCTGCAAAAAGTTGGCAGAGACACTGAATGTGTTTGGTGAAAAGTTTATGTAGTGGTTTCAGAGGCAGAAAAAGTAAAACATGGGGGTTGGGTAGGTAAAGAGAAGGGGACAAGGGCAGGCAAAAATTAGTGTTCACACATTCCCATAAATTGTAGAAAAACAAAATAAAATGTCCCTGCTGTGACAGGATTGATGAACAAAATCAACACAGAAGGACACAGTTTTCTCCTGCATGTGTTTTCATCCAACAGTATGTTGTCCAGTAATTCAAATATCTGTAGGCTATGCTTTATGGTATTTCTTTGATACTGTATTCCTATATTGATGAATAACCCAACACATACTAATTTTGTGTCCCTAGGAACACTTTCTTGAGTTCAGAGTTTCAGCTGACTAAAATGGTAAGAATACTAGGTGGAGCCTGATCAGGCCATGTGGACCTGACCAATTACAGCTAATAAAGTTTTTCTGAGAGAAGACAAAGTGTCTTGTTTTTTGATTCTACAAAAAAAGGAAGAAAAACAAAAAGAATAGCACTACATAGCCATTTCTTTGGGACCTTAAGTTTGAGTCCTGCCCAGATTTAACACTGCAGACTCAGGGGTGGGGAGCCCTGGTCCTTGAGGGCCGCATTTCTGCAAGTCTTCCATGCATCCCTGCTCCAACACACCTGATTCAAATCAAATGGATCTAAAAGCCTATCACAGTAGCTCATTAATTTGAATCAGGTGTGTTGGATCGGGGATTCATGGAAAACTTGCAGGATGAGGGCCAAGGTTCCCCATCACTGGATTATATAATGGGGAGTCAGTGCTGGCCGACAGATGTGTAACATTGCATTCCTCATCCTACTCAAAAACCTGCTTACTATGTTGCCCCCAGTTCGACTCATTTGGTCAGATTTAGGTGTGTGGAGCCTCCAGCTTGTAGCTGTAAGCTAAGATGAACTCACTTCTGTGTAACTCTACACCTGCAGATTCTTTTCATTTTTAAAGAAATGACCCCACCACCACCACCAACACATGCACACTAAGGAGAAAGAATAAATCCCTGCGGAGTTAAAAGGGCTAATCATTACCATGGCACTGCTTAACCCATTACCCTGATGCTGTATATGAGTGTCCCTGCATCCATGTGTAGAAAGGGCCTCTGGTCTTTATGGGTTAATGGGTACACATTTTCCAACCAGTTGCTCCCTTGGCCACTCCCCCAAAAGTGATGTCACAGCAAGCTTTAATGTGACAGTTGACTGAAAACACATGATGTGACTCCACCAATTGGGATGCAACTCAATTAGGAAACATAGAGAAAAACATTTTGGGATGAAAATGTGGAAGTGCAATTTACTAATCTATACATGTGGGAATGCAGGACTGAGACATTTAAGATGTGTTTGTTTCTGTACAACTGAAAACTTCTTGATTATTGATAGATTTCTTTACCATACTGAAGTGCTGGTGAATTTTATACCTGGTGAGCAAAGTTGGGTAGCGAAGAGGTGAGGTGATGGCAAGGTAACGGTCCAGAGCAATCACACACAGTGTTTCGATACTGGCTGTTACGCACAATATATCCGTTGCTGTCCAGAAGTCACACATGAAGTTTCCAAACTTCCATTTTCTCAGCAGGATATTGCTGGAGCCAAAAGGGACCACGATCACACCCATGATGAGGTCAGCAACAGCAAGCGAGGCAATGAAGAGGTTGGTTACTGTTTGGAGCCGCTGGAACCGCAGGATGGCTGTAATCACCATCACATTACCTGCGTAGAAGAAATTCATGCTGTTCTGAAGGGGAACTTGAATCTGTTTTGATCCACAAACAACCCTTCAGCCTGCTGAATACAGTCAACAGTTTTGTTACGTACCAAAGACTATGGCCAGAACCAGAATAGCCATGGCAACACCGAGCAGCACGAGTTCTGCATCGCTATACTCCGTGGTGTCCGAGGTGTGGTTGTTGTTCGGTGACTGGCTAGCTATCGTTGGTATAAAGGTCCCATTTTCCATGATATACTGTCAAAACGAAAAAGCACTGTTAAGCCAAAATGGTTAAAGACAATCAAAAAACAAAAGTTCATAAAGGCACAGGAAGAAAAGTATGAATATGACACATCAGGTGTGAAAGAGTTTTGAATGGAGATGTCTTCTAATGTCTCTGATGTGCAGCTTATATTGTTATCTTGTAATATATTTAGTAACTTGCCCTGCAGACGGGATTTACAGTTTTCAGTATTAGGCTGTAATGAGGTGAGTTTACACAAGCTGATAAAAGACTACCCCAGGTGCTGAGCTCTGATGTGGTCTGATTCTTTCGTTACACCATCTGTGTTCAAAACAATGCAGGAGGTCTCTTATTATTCAAACTAGAGTAATATTTCGAATGAAAAGTATCATAATGAAATTTTCTCATCTGATTACAGTTGCTTAATTAAGACTGTTCTGTTTTACGTTACCCTCTTTCTGAATATCTATATCAAAACATGAAAATAAGTAATATTTCATAGGGCTATGCGTCCATTACATGAACAGAAACTTGAAAATTAGACAAAGCTAGGCACAAAGTTCTTGTCACATTTGTTGACCAATTATTTTATTGTCTTTTTTATTTCTTCATAAATCAGAAAATACTATTAAAAAGAAGATTTGAACAGAAACATTCCACAAACCAGGTGATGAACCGGTTCATCTTTAAAAAACACAGCAACAAAAAGTTTGGAGCAAAATGCTGTTTAAAGTTAGTTATTGTAAAATCTCATACAATGTCATGGGGAAACCATATTTAACTCTTAAAATGTTTTAACAATAGATTTCTAGAAAATATAGATGACAAGTTTTCTAAAACATTATTTGTAGGTTTACAAATTATCTATTTTGTGCACTGAATTGCATAAATGTTTATCTAAATATTTACTTTTCACTCTTTTTTACAAACAGGAGACACTAAAAACACATAATTGAGTAATAACCATAAACAGGAAATTATTTGATGTGAGAAGGGTGTTTCTATTACCAATGTGCCTGAATGTACCACTCCGCAATTGCACAGTGTTTGCACCCTCATATAGATGAAGTATTTCCTGGATGAGTGTGACTATAAATTGCTATTAATACAAGTTAGGGTATATGTTTACTCTATTTGTATATCAGGAAATTTTTCTCTGAGGCATTGACCCAATTTTGAAGAAATAAGGTTATATCTAAACTGGAGACCTATTTTCTGATAAATATACCTTTAGTGGCTCCCTTTCGGTGAGTGGGGGAGTTACTCAACTTGCTATCTTAAAGAACTAAACATATGTGGTTTTTCACAAAGGAAGTTAACTCATGTTATCGTGAGTCCATTAGGTTCAGCTGTGTACATGTCTTTGCATTTCTCTCCCCCTTGTGATAACCTATATCCACTAGCAGCATTCTGTCCTGACATGGTATCATGTCAGTACATTTTTCAAGCCTTTTTAATATCTAGCTCTTAATTTATGGTGCTTTTTCCTTTTAGGTTTATATGATAAAGAACGGCACACTGACTGAAAGTAATGGGAAAAGAAGCATCAAATAAAAGCTCTTGTTCAAACCCTTAAGCCTCTAAGACTCTGAAATAGTATCTGACCATGTGGAACAGAGTGTACACTTTGGTTTTATGCTCTGACCTAATCACTTCACTTAAGTATACAACAAGCATACAGGTTGATGGTAAAAGCTGAGTTTGTGAAATGCTGTAGTGACAGGTGCATATGCATTATGCAATGCAAATGAGCCTCTGCTGCTGCGCTGAAGCATTGGGCAGTCACCTTAAATATATTGTAATAAAACACACCCCTATTGCTGTGGGTATGTTGGACGCATTTGGCATTACAGGAAATAGAATACTGTACATTCGTGTATTATATCATGTACATTTGCAGCACAAATTGGATTGTATATATCATCAGTCTGTAAATAGGAACTTTTGCTGTCTTTCATTTATTTTTTCATTGCAATGCACACATACATTAAAAATATGACATTCACTTTTATTTATTTATGCAGGGCAGGTTGGCTGAAAATAACAGCTTTTAAGACAACAAAGGTTTAAGATAAGTAAGTTGTGTTGAGGTGGATCCTTATTTTGCAAGCTGCTTGTAGGTTTCATAGAGTCCATTTGTGATTTCATATGTTTAGCTGAAAGGAAGCCACATGTTTGGTTTATGTTTTTTGTAGAAGCTTTTTAATTAATTGGATAATCTGTGCTCACTCACTTGTATGTAAAATGGCTTTATTCCAACATAATCAGAACAGTCACAACCCTTTTCAATGGCAGCTCTAAAGAGGTGCATTGATTCTCATGTGTTTACACAGTTCTCCAGTGGTCAATGAGCAAAGTGTTGAATTTTGGGATGCATTTCAAAATGTCAGGGAGGACCACGACAAGTTTGTTGGTTTATGACAGTCATCGTACAAGCGGCATAAACGGCTGTCCTGAGCAGACAAAGCCTCACAGTGCCATTACACTGCCCCAGACATTTATTTTGAGTGTCAGCATTGTAATTCAGTCTGCAGCTCTCAACAGCATCTTTGTGAGAAAGTTTGTCATCATGTGGAAAATGCCCACATTTCACATTTCAGAGAATACTTCATGTGAGGAAAATGATGGATCAGCAGGAAAACTGACTGCAGACCCATTTTTGAAAAAAAATCAATGAGTCATTACCAATGCCCAGTTCAGATGAAATGAAATGAAGTACTGCACAGATTGGCCCTAGATGATCATGCACCTCATGCATTACCAATCTAACCGTGAAATTGATTTCTCTTTTATTATTCACATCTTTGCAATGACCAGTGTTTATTGAATCATAAAGTCTGAAGCTGACCCTATCTCTACACCCTTGTACTGTTCTGAAGATCTGTGGCTGTTCTATGCCCCCGCCAATCAGATCAATAATAATCTTACCAGTTACTTGCATTAATTCAGCCTGTGGCACAGACTCTGATTATCTCCTTTCAAACAGTCGCACACAACAAAAGCTGGTAATGATCAAACACAAAAGATTTACTGAGACATAAAAATTCCAAGGCAGAGGTGGCTCAGTGATCATGATTACACTGAGCACTCACCACACATACATGCACGTAATCATGCATGCACATGGGCAACTGTGTGAAAAGTACGTAAACACACAACACCCATCTTTAGCCGTGTTTGGTAGAATAAACATAAGACAACAAGTAACAAGACATAAATACTTTGCTGTCCAGATCGTGTAGTTTTGATTCTCAGGAAAAAAAAGGCAACTTTGCAAAACTGTGTAGAGTCAGGGCTGCTTTTCATTTAACAGCTGTAAGAATTAAGGGATGTGAATATGAATGATTTGGTTAAAATATTTTAGATGTGTTTGGTTTAAAGCATTTAATGTACTCTGTATCATGACAGAGAAACTTCAGTTTGTTGACGCTTCGATCAATTTCATGTAATCTTCGAAAAACAGCTGACATGAAATGTTTTTGTAATCTTAAAAACAGAACCTAACGTTGCTTTAAGTGACACTTAAAACACTTAAAAAAGCCAGATGATGGTGGTTTATATGTTTGTTTCAATTCATCCATTAAACCACAGTTTGTGGGTGTATACGTGTGTGTGTGTTTATTATGTGTGAATCATATATGCAAAGCAAACTTGCAGTGTTAGTTTTCTTACCTCCAGGCTTTGTTTTCTGCTTCAGTCCAGTGACTTCATCTTCCAAATAATTTTAAGTCCACAACATAATTAAAATTTGCTTTCCAGTTTGTTCTCTATTTTTTCTTGAGGTATAAAATTCTACTTTTGTGTGTGAAACACACACTTTGTTTCACTCTTTCTTTGTTCTCACTCATGTATATACACTCTTTCAGCCCTCAACCACACTTTGAAGCAGCTGAGCCTGTTACCCTTTTTATAAGCAAGCCATGATGACATCACAGCAGGACAGTAGCCAATCAGAAGACGAGGGTCGGCTTTTAGTGTATATCATATGTCTGCAGTGGACAAACAGCACGCAGTGCCCTTTGGTTCTTTAGGAAAGCAGAGTTTTTGACCTTATTCATTCAGAGTATAGCTTCTTTTTAGCACCAGCACACTTGCAATCACATGAAGGCGCTGCAACATAAAACCACAAACTTCTTGTTTTGGCTGATGTCTGGTTACACTTCTGCAGCTTTTACCCAGAAAAGGACATGTGTCGTTCAAAACTTCTTTTTGCCCATTTACATTGTAGTTCTGTAGAGTTCTGAGGTCTGCCTTCTGCTTATAGTACATTTAAAGAGTATGACTTTGGCTTTGTAATTTACATAAAAACAGACTCAAAGATATAATTTGGCCAAACATAAGATTCATTTAGACATAAATGTATTTACATCCATGTCGAACTTTAATTTAAAGTAAAACTAAGACAGAATTGAAGATGAATTATTAGTTTGTCACTTAATTTTTCAATCACTAAGTCAAACACAAATGAATAAAAAAATCATCAACATAATAAAATCAGATCCCCAAATCATTAAAAGAGGAGTTTTAAATGCGGTGGGTGTGTCACTGAGACTGATCTCAGACCAGCTTAACCCTTAAAGACAGATTGGTCCTTATAAGGGGTGAAAAATTGACGGACATAATCAGCTACTATAAAGAAGGACAATGGTGTTTATTTTCAACTGATGCTCAGAGTTTAGACCCCAATGTTCACAAAACACGACTGCAAACACTGATTAACTTTAACATCTGTGGTCAAGAAGTTGTTGAAGTTGATCAATGGCATCTGTGTCCATGGAATTGTTGCGTCATCTTCTGTAAAATAAGGGGGGAATAAACTAAATAAAGAAATTTTACATTTCTTCTGTTTTATTGCAATTTACTCAGCAAATCTTTGACGCTAGGAATACATGAGGCCCCTAGATCAGGGATCTTCATCTGTTTGTCAGTTAATTTTCTCTAGATTTTAGATGTTTCCCTGCTGCAACACACCAAATCAATGGGTCATTGATTAGTGCAGAACTTTTAATTTGAGTAAAGTTTGTCCTTGTAGGGAAACATCGAAGACCTGCAGAACAGCAGCTCACGAGGACCAGAATTGGAAATCCCCTTTGGATGTTTGCTACAACCAAGAACATATAAACCTTGTTATTGTGGAGCAATTCTTCACTTACTTTGGCTTTTTTCTGAAAATATGGCTGGGGCTTATCAAGTTGAATAAAACTAACCAACTGAAGCAGAGCTTCTTTTAGGTGGAACAAACTGCTTAATCATGAAATCACAAACACACACTTTCCACACAGGATCACACAGGAAGGCTGGAACTTTTTCCAACTGTCATAAGGCAAGTGTCAGGGTCTACAGACAAGTCACCAGCCCATCATGGGTCTGACACAGAGAAGCGATCATGCACGCTCACACCACAGTCAATCTAAGATCACCATTTCACCAATAATGGATGTTCTTGGACGGCGAGAGAAAGCTGGCGTAGCTGGAGAGAACCCACTTAGCCAAAGAAATGATTTGATCTTCATGTGGAAGCCGCTGTTTTGCCCAAACTAAGTCATCCAGACCCGAAAAGATATTACTTGATTTATGCTCTTGAACATTCAATAAATAGGATTGTGTTAATAAGTTAAAGTTTATAGAATAGGCCTACTTAGTTTCTCTCATTTTCTTGAACCCTCTCAGTTAAGAGCCACCTCAGCTCTTTCTTGAGAAAGAGCTGAGGTGGCCCTTGGTTTTATCACCATGTGGTCAACCAACATGGATACAGAACTTATTGCTTAATCACAAGTTTCAGTGCATGCAGCTACACACAGAAGCTAGCAGCCTACAAGCGACAGGGCAACATCCTGCTGAGTTCTAACTTTGCGATGAGATCAATTGACTTGCACAGACCTGTAGTAATGTACGTGGCTGAACATGAGACTAACTTTTTTTTTGTATCAATGTACATATATTGATTTGTTTTGGCTTAGGCTGATATTGTGACTAGCTTAAGGTTCAATTGTGCCATGGTGTCTTGACTACACTGTTAAATTGATGCTATTTTATCTTGAGGAATGGATGACCCGTCTTCAAGAGGAACTATTCTTTGAGAGACTTATTTGAAACCAGCCTTCTGCAGTGTCTGGGCTGAGAAAAATTGTTTACACTCATTAGCATGCCCTCAGATGTGATCCTTAGACTTAAATTCATAGATACTCTGCAGGAAGACATTAGGCAGTATGCCAAAAAAAACCTGCACATTAGGCAGCACAAGACCTTCCAACAAGACAATGAAATGGAACATACAGCCAAAGTGGCCAAAGAATTTTCAACAGAGGATTATATAAACTTACATAAGTGGCCTAGCCAGAGTTCAAACCTTAAACTCAGAATGCAGAATGTGTGGAAGGAACAAAAGACCAGACTTGAGACCAGGACTTGAAGATATGTAAAGAGCTTACAGATGTTTCAGAGAAACAGTGTTAATATTTTTCAATGTGGCATTTATGCTATAAATGTAAATCAAACTCAATCAATTTAATAAAAACTTTAACTTATCAATACAATACTGTTCCCTGTTTTCGCCAGAAGAAACCTATCAGTCAAATTACAATGTACTCTAAATCAATATTCGGCATGTGGAATAGCATGTGACTTGCCTTGATTTTAATTAAAATTCCTGCCCTCTGGAGCAGCATACCTCATAGTGAAATAAAGGTTGCATGGATGTTTACAGCTGCAAAATTATAGGCTATTAATAAGGCAGGCAGTGAGTCAATAAGTTCTCCACTCAAAACAACTTCCTAAGTAATATGACCCATAACTGCATCCTTTAATGTACCATCCCTACAATCAGTGGGAGGGAAATAAAACTCACATGAGCATTTATATATCAGAGCAGATGTCATTCTTAATTTTTTACTTAAAAAGCAATATGTTTCTGACCTTAAAACTCTGTGTATCTGACAGCACATTAACAATCATTATATACATTCCTGGGGCCATCATTGCCCTTCAGCTTCATGAGGCTGAGAAACCACACTTCCCTGCTTGTTTTTCTCCAGCCCAGAGCATCACATGACAGCCCATTTTGCTTTACATGAGCAATTTCGCATGCTCACCACAACTTCAACAAAGAAACTCAAGAGGACATTATTGGAGGAAGCAAGAAAAAGAAACATTAGACAGACTTTGACAAGTTGGAGTACTCAGAAAAACTCACACAAAAGGCAGGATGCAAGATGGATGCCAAATTAGCCTTAGCCTCTCCATCCCAGATGGTGTCACAGCAACCAGTGCCATTGATTTAAATATTTCTGCATTTTTAACAATTTTTAACTGCTGTGTTTTTTTTTTCTTTCTGCTTTTTAGTCAGCTGATAACACAACAATAGTTTACTATAACAATTTAGTCATTTCCTGCTCAGGTTTAGCTGATAGCATGACTTGTTTAGAGTTGAAAATCAATCAATCAACCCAACTTTTGGGGCTAAAACGATTTTTTATTTATCTAAAAAAATGCCTCATGGATAGCTTCTTGTGGATACCTCTGTTACACATAAACACAACACAAAAATTATCTTTTCCTGGTTGGGTTGAGGTAATAACATTGCTAGGTAAGTGTTAACAAAGGTCAAAGTAAGGGCTTAAATTCACATGCAGGTACTCTCACAACTTATGAGACTGCATATTCTACAAATATGATTATGGCTCATTTTGGGCTACAAGAGTAAGTGACTTATGAGCTTGTATTTAGGAGGAGGAAAGTCTGGACTTAGTATAAATGCTGGAGCTGCCAGTATATTTGGACCATATTGGCATTAGATGGACACAGTGCCTAACAGTCTAAATAAGCAGTACAAATCCCCGCTGTACCACTAAATGTACCAGCCACATTTGCTTGGTAAAATCATCAGAGTGTTCAGTGAACACAGTGTTCTCTCTTCTCTAGTATATGCTTATCTTAACCTCAAAAGTAGCTTTTAATGCACCACTGATGCACATACAGTTCAGAAATGAGGGCAGGAGGCCAGTGGTTTAGCAGCAAAAAAACATTCCAGCAAAACAGTTAATTCATTTTTCATACTTTTTCCTATTGGTGATGTGAAATACATTACAAACCACAAAAAAAGAATTGATATAATTAATCTTCTGAGCACATCTTTTTAATGTTTTGATCTCAGAGGTGTGCAGCTTACATCGTCTCTCTGCTTGTGCAAATGCAAGCCACTGTTTTTAAGCTGCTCTACCCGCAGCCAGTTCAAACAATGTTTTTTACGCTTGAAGCGGAAACCAGAGGTGGTATGAGAAAGAATGTGGTACCACCTCTGTTGTGTGTGTGTCCTTTATGTTTCTCTTGTTCACATGATGATGTGGCCTCTCTTGAGAAAAGAGACACAGGACATTGAGTGTGGTCATATCCTCCTGTCTAACAAATTCCTCTTGGTGCCTCTTCCTGTCAGAAACCTACCCCTTCCTCTATCTCTCCATATCTTCCACCCATCATCATACCCTCTAATCCGGAGCAAGTTGTTTCTTCTTCCACTTTTGTCTGATCTCTCTACTGCATACACCTTGCACACTTCAAGTCATGCATCATGACAGATGGAAATGAGCTTTGCTATAATCTTGCATATTTATATTATTCATTTATATTAATATGCACTGCCCCTTTTAAAAAGATAAATAAATAGATAAATAAATCCATGTCAAGATCCCTTCATGATATAAAAAGCATGTTTTATGATCATATTGAGATTAAGAAAAGAGGTCCACTTAATACTTGTAAGTTCTTGGTGATGATGTATTGAATTGGTGAAGACATCCTTGTCTTCAAGCAGCATTATTTTTTCTTGTTTTTCTCCTGGTGACAGTTTCATTTGAACAAGTTTTGGTCAAATATACTTTATCTCTGTTTGAGAGATGAAAAATGCATTCAGATTTTGTGCTGAAGAGATCAATTACCAAGCTTTTGTGGATGTTTTTCTCTTAATAGTTTATCTTTGCTCTGAATCTAATTTCACACTGAAAAGATTTACAAAGTTGTAGAAATAAACGATTGGATCAATCCCACGGTGCGATCAGTCTATGATACAATCTTTGATTGGGGGCTGAAATTGTACTGATCACATTTAAGATGGTTTCATCACGTGCTGGATGGCGGTCAAAAAAATAAACCGCCCACAAGCCACAATTATCTTATCTTTCAGAGCTGTCTTCAGCTGAAAACATTCACACTAAGCGTGCAAAGAAATCCCTCTGTAGCAGAAAAGTGCTCTATATTTACCGGTGAGAATCCAAAAGTAAACACATTCCCAAGGTGGGATTTTGGTGCCACTTATTTGTTCTTCAAAGAGTCACCCGCTCTGTATCCTGAACATAATGTGCGTTGGGGCTATTGAGAACACACCGTACTGTTTCCTGCTTGTACATCCAACAATGACAAGCTACTCTGTTCTTACACTTGTATTCCCAGGGGTGATTCTAGGATCAGAGGTTTAGGGGTGCTAAGCACCCATGAAAGCTCCCCGGCCAAGCAAGATAAACTTCACTATTTTGTACATTTAACACAATTTCCTGCCCACATTTGTGAAAGAAAAGCAAAACTCTTTTTGAGAAAGTCTGCGACTAAACCATCAAATCTGAAGAAGGTTATTGAAAAGCTGAGACACAGAAAAAGAGGAATGGATTGGAATCATATCGTAACTCATTTTCATACAGCACATCCTCAACATACACATAAGCAGTATGTATGTTTCTGGAGCAAACCAGCCCCCTAGTGAGCATCAAAAATACCTTTTCCTCCTTGTACAGTGAAATTAAGCAGATAATAAAGCAAATATATAATTAGGAAAATGCAATGAAGATATCCTGTTTAGAATGAAGTCCACTGAAATAAGTTCAATGCACATGTGCATTTAAAATGGAGCTGGAGAACACAAAACTTCCATGACATATATGTAAAATTATATTGTGAATGGATGTTCTTTTTGTCAGCTTAACAGGTGCCACTATTTTCCTTTTGTTCTCTTAACTCCTTCCTGAACTTGCACTCTTTCTTCTCCTTCCTCTTTTCATCTCTCCCTTCTTTTGACTGACAATCATACACAAATAGATTGTTTTCAACTGAATGAAAAAAATTACATAAATAGAAAAAAAATTTTTTTTTAAAAAATACTAATAAAATAAAGTCCTGTTCAGTAGCATCTTGGCTTCAATATCAACACACACATGACCCAAAAGCTAGCTTCTCTCATTCCAGTGCAACCATTTCTAGGCTAGAAAAAACATTGGATAACTCCTAACTAACAACATAAAGGGTAACATATGCTGAAATGCAGCAAACATGAGGACTGGTAATGATAATAATGTGTTGGTATTGAGAGGTAGAAGCTAAGAATTGTGCAACATATCGTGGTTTACTTAGACCACCACTGCTTTATTGCTTATCAGCCACACAGGAAGGCAGCGCATTGCTCTTTGCGCCGAGAACATTTAGAGCCCGAGTTGGAAAGGTGGGCTGGATCAAACCATTTTTGAGGCGGGGGAGGTTGCTGTATTATTGTTCTTAAAATATTGAGTTTCAACCAAGTACTGTATGCTTTTTACACTTTTCTAGTTTTTTCTTTTCAAAAAAGCATATATAAAAAAAAAAAAAAATAGAGATCTCTCAAATTTTAGGGGTGCTGGGATTCAATTTAGTGTTGCTTCAGCACCCTCCAAAATGGGTGAAAACGCTGTGCATTCCTATGCTAAGTTTTGACCATGGCTGCATCAATGGAAATGTTATGAGAAGGATTAATTGCCACAAAAAAAATCATAGCAAATTATGTTAAATTGAGAAATATGCATTAACCCTATAATGCCATAGGTATGATATTTGATACATACAGTTTCTGAGACTTTTTGCATCACTTAATGGAAAAAACTTTGCTCAAAACTCTGTTATACACAGTCTGATACTTGTCTTCTGCCCTTTATGTCCATAAGGCTTATGGACATGCGTTTCACTGAGTATGTGAGGAGGAGAAAGTTTTTTATTGTTTTGGGTTTTACAGCAGATCTTTTCGAGACAAGTCATGTACGTCTTGTTTTTGGTTTGTTTTCATCATTCAGCTCAATTCATTAACTAAGAAAAAGATTTTTTTCATTTAATTTTTTTTATCACTGTACTGGAGAATGTGTTTTTACTTTATTAAGAAATGACACTTTTTAAAAGTATTTAATATGTTCACTCTCACTGTTTACTGCTAACTCACTGAATGTTTTTAGTAGTTTTAAGGAGTGGCACGATTGACCTTTACATTTCTGGGATTACAAAGATTTATGGTGTGCATGATCATATATAGGCTGGTATGGGGGTCTAGGCCAATTTTTTTGTAGATTGCATTGGTTGGTTAAGTTGCTGGATTTGGTTGCAGGTTGTTGCTAAAGTGGCAGAGAAAGGGTGAGTTTCACTTGTTGCAGGTGCTGCTGTTTCAGTATCCGGTTCAGCTGCAGAAGCTGCCCTATTTTTGTTGCTTAGCAGTAACTTTAGCAGCTGGTTTCATTTTAGAAGCTGTGTTATGCTGAAATTATTGCTGTCATTGCAGTGGTGTTGTAGTTTCTGTAGTTTCAGCACTTGTTGCCATATTTGGTTGCAAATTAGGCTGCTTTTTTTGAGTTGCTGCTGCCTCTCCGTTGCAGGTTGTAGTAGTTTAGTTTCAGATGTTACAGTATGAATGTCTCTGTTGTTTCTGTCACTGTTGCTGCTCCTAGCAACTCTAACTACTAGTACATCACTTCCACTAGTACTACTAATAACTCAGTTAAAGATCTGCTTTTGAAAAGTGATTATAAAAGTATCAGAAATCATAATGTTTTTTTGAATTTTTTAAAATTATTTCTATTGTATTTAGACACATTAATCAATTAAGAGGGTCATCCAATTTAAGATTACAGCAGTTTAAATCAAAAGTAAAGCACATTTCACACATTTATTCATTAATGCAAATAATATTATGATACATATCAATTCAAATGAGATGTGGCCATTTTTTTCCAAACTCTAATTGACACATTAGAATGAGATTCTGGAGACAGTGTCTATCCTATATCTCCAGAATCTCAAGCCTAACTCCATCCTCTATAGGATGACAGGGCTCTCCCCGGCAGAGCCAGGATCATCACAGAGTACTACCGAAATTAGGAAATGGAGGGGATGAAATAGCCTGCTGTGAGTCCAGACCAAACCCAACTGAACACTGATCAGCTTGGGCATGCTGTACGTGCTAGAGTGACCAGCACGACAGTGGTTGACCTTCAATAACTCCTAGTCGAGGAATGGGATGCCATGCAAAATTGCATGGCAAAATGGGACCAGGTTGGTGACCAGTAGGAGGATTAGGTGCCAAGCTGTTGTGGATTTGGATCTTTCACATCCTGCAAAGGTCTCTGACGGTGTAAAATGAATAAAGTGTAAAAATGGCCAATATGTGTTGTTTTTTCCTTATTACTGTGGGAGAGTGTAATCATTCAATACACCAAGCATCAAGACAAGAGTGAATACCAACAGGAGAAAGTGGCTGAGGAGCTTGCCACATTTTTTGAGGGACACTACCCACATGTTTAGTTGTGTTACTCATTTCACAGAGGCATGATCCTTACAGGTTATACCTCGTTGTAAAGGTGATTAATCAGGCTTTCTAACAATGTATAATACAACACTAATCTGTATTATTAAAGGGGAGTTTATATGAGGTGAAATGTTTTTGTAATTGATCAAAACCTTTTCTTACAGAGAATGTTTCATTGAATCATCTCTTTGACTCTGCTGTAGCTTTCTGTCGCCCTGTTCGTTATCCCTCTTGCATCTAGCATCTTGTTTGTGTGCTTACAGCCCCAGCATCACCCCTGCCTTGCTGGTACAGCTGTGCTGACAGATGAGACGATTGAATGGGTCAAAAAGGTGGCAGGAGAAATGCAGGGTCACCAACACAGAATGCATATCATTGAATAGAAAAATTAACCTTAAAAGAAGCTGTTTTTAAAGTATCACACAGTTGGGCCTTTCCTATTTCTAACGTTACATGTTTTTTGTTGGGAGGCTGAAAGAAGTGGTGTTTGTGTATGTGTTGACAGGAATGAAGAGCACATATGAAAGGTCTACAGATCAGGAATCTGTACAGTCAGATAAACTCTCAGTCAGCACTTTTCTTTTCCTGCTCCCCCTCTATCCTCTCATCATTGCTGCTCTTTTCCAACTTTTTCTGTTTTTCCATCACTCACTTTCTCCCTTCTCTGTCACAATTTAAGCTTTCCCTCATCACTCTCTCCTCTTCATTCTTGTTTAAAGCCTCCTGTCTGCCTTCCCTCTCATCACTCTTAGTGTTTTCTTTCTTTAGCAGCTCCTATTTTACTCTTATACTTTGCTGTTCATCTTTTATCTGTCTTCATTTTAACCTGTGTCCGTTAATCCTCTTTGTATCTTCTGTCATCCGTTGCCAAGGTATCAGCTATGATTTTTAAAATCTCTTAAGGTTGAGCACATACACTAAGGGTTCATGGAAATATACAATGTATTTTACCAGATCAAGAAGTTGAAGGCTTAATTCATCCTATATTCTAGATTTTAAAAAAACATCATTAAAGTTAGGATGCTGGGGCTTTTAGAACGATATCTCTCTATTATTAAATTCATTTCAGGAGGTGACGTTTGCATTCATTCAATGGTGTCATTTTTCTTTGAATTAATATCCTGCAGAATGAAATTGACCCAAAAAGGAAGAGACGAAGACTGAGATATCCTGATTTATAAGTTCAAGCTTTAACATTGCTCAGTTCTACAGTAGTTGCAGTATTTTAATGTAATTATATTCTTGTGTCCCTGTCTAGTCTGGTAGACATGGACATTTATCTAATTTCATGCCAACATTTATGGTAATTAATCTTAGACACGAGGTTGACCCACCCTGATGACATAATTCCAAGTCTTTTATACAATACAGCTCATCCAGAACCACAAAAAGAAAAGAGAGAGAGAAAAAAAAGAAAGCCGGCTAGATTCTGATCAGATCAGAATCCATTTCAACAGACTTCAATCATATGTACGACCAGCTGAATAACAGAAGCAATCACTCAACACTGGTATTTTCAAATGGGTTATAGGTAAAACAACAATGACTGCTTCTAACTAGGTTTTTATTCTTTCATCATCCATTTAGGTACTATTTCGTTGCATTAGAAATCAGGAAAGCCTTTTAAGTCAGTAAAAGTGAAATGAAACGAAAAATTCTTCATTACATTTTTTTAAACTAGTTTAATTTGGCTGCAGCAAGGGTTTCATCATACCACCTTTATGGTGTCAATCAGACTGAACGAATCCTCCAATCACTGGCTAATTAATTTTTGATTGTGCCTGCCCTCTTCCAGCTTCCACAGGCGACTTTCCGGATGTTTCTATGGAACCAACCTACTGGTAGACCCTTCACTTCAGGAATATAGAGCTTGTTGTAATGAAAACAAAGATTTCACACAATGCAAACATTAACCTGTAATAACAATCCAATGATTGAATGTCTTGATATGTCCTGTTTGTTACTTTGCAGCCATTGTTTATGGCAAATTAATGTTTCATTCATTACATGTTGGAAAATCAAGTAAATTTGTTTCTATTGGTAAAATTGATATCTTGAGACGATCTTGTCTTGTTACTCTAATTGTTCACAACTTCAAGATGACTTTTTAAATCACATGAAACTGTAAAAGTTTCAAATCCACTTTGGAAAGGCTGAATCGTTTGGACAATTTGTTCGTTTTCTTGGGTCAAAGAAGATTAAAATCAAATCAAAGAATGTCCATCTGGTTTAATTTCTGCTGCGTTACAGCTGCAACAACCTAAACTTATTATGGATAAATCTTAAACTAAACTGCCAAGCTTATACAAGAGTATGTGAATGGACACATTCTTTATAAGCTTTATCACTCCCTGGGCTTACGTATGTCATCCTTTTTTCTGTGATGCACAGAGGACAAAGAAACGTCATTTGCAGCACTATCCTGCCATTTCTCAGCATACCGAAGGCTCGGAGAATTCCTGTCTGTCCAAACACAGCTGCCCCAGCTACTTTGGATAAGAAACAAGGCTGTAAAGGACTGGTGATGCACTCATGTTTGAACTATGCGAGCGAGGTAAGTTCTCTGCCAAGAGATATGTTAAGTCCTACAAATCTCAGCAAATTTCATGTTTCAACAGCATATAATGAGCAGAAAGAAATACAACTTTTCAGCTTCACTCAGCCGCATTGCTTGTATTGCAGAGAGGTGTCCCATTTTAATCTTCACATTGCTATAAAAAATGAAGTTTCCTGTGTGAAAAATGGGCCCATCTTTTCAGTAGATAAAGATTCAACATGTGCCTGGGCTAAGAGATGACTGTGATATGATAAAAAAACACACACACTTCTTGTAAAAGTTAAGATGAAACAAGACATTATTGCAAGGGGTGTCTTTCATATTTTCTAACAGAGTGGGGGTAAAGATGGAAAATAGTTATCTGAGGCCCGGTTCACCTGAGGGGCAGTTTGCCTCTGTTTAAACAAAGAAGATGAATATGCTTTGACTTTAATCTCCTTCATCTATAAATTTAAAAATTCTTGGGCGTGCACAACAACCTCTGACCTCTGGATTTGGTTTCATTAACGATAAATATGTCTGTAAAGATCGAGATCCTGCCACCAAGAGCACACTTGTGACCCTTTAATAAAGGGAAAATGATGCAGATCAAGTTATAATAGTCTTCTCATACACAATGGAAGTGACCTCACCTTCAACTTGTCCCATTTCCTGACTGAGAAACTTGCAAACACACACAATGTGTACCAAGATTTGTTTGCTGTCAGAAGGGGCAAATTTTGATTTCAAATGGGAGGAGAGTCTCTGTAATGATACTGTATGTACAGACTTGTGTCTCCTTATTTCTATAAATGAAAAACAGGGAGTATCCAGCGTTATTGTCATAAGAAACAAGCTTTTATGAATAGATTTCTTTTGTATGCCCATTAACACTCACAGTGACACTGACAAAATCATACAAAATTCTTATTAAATAGTCACTCCTGTGGACTCACCACCTGCGGGAGGGACCTTAGGGGTCAGACGGTGCAATGTGAGTTGGGCAAAGGCGGGGACCCTGGCAGTCTGATCTTTGGCTGCAGAAGCTAGCTCTAGGGATGTGAAATGTCACCCCTCTGGCCAGGAAGGACCCTGAGTTGGTGCGCGAGGTTGAGCAGTTCTGGCTAGATATAGTTGGACTCACCTCTACTAAGGTGTTTCTTTAGTTCCAAAAGGAGCGCACTTGAAAACAAACTGTGTGCATGAAAACGGATCTCACACACAGTAAACACCGGCCTCAACTGCTGGAGTTTTGAGACTATGGAGGCAGACACTGTGGCTTATGTGTCTTAAACTAGTTTAAGCTCTCGTATCACGTGCACATACCCCGGAGTTTACTGTGTGCGCGATCCGTTTTGATGCACTCGGCCAGTTTTCAACCGCACCCCTTTTGAAACTAAAAAAAACCCCACCATAGATGCCGGTCAGGGATGGGGGGCTGCTGACCTCGATTTGGGATGTTGTAAATCAGTGAAAGGAATACTTCGAAGACTTCCACAATGCCACCTACACGTCTTCTGATGAGGAAGCAGAGTCCGGGGACAGTGCCCCTGGATTGGCAGACTGGGGTGGTGATCCCTCTCTTCAAAAAGGGGGAATGGAAGGTGTGCTCCAACTACAGAGGGATCACACTCCTCAGCCTCCCTGGTAAGGTCTATTCAGGGGTCCTGGAGAGGAGGGTCCATCAGATAGTTGAGTCTCGGATTGAGGAGGAGCAGTGTGGTTTTCATCTTGGTCGTGGAACAGTGGACCAGCTCTATACCCTCTTCAGGGTCTTAGAGGGGGCATGGGAGTTTGCCCAACCAGCCTACACGTGCTTTGTGGACTTGGAGAAGGCATTCGACCGTGTCCCCCGTGGACTCCAGTGGGGGGTGCTCGGGGAGTATGGAATGCCGGACCCCCTTGTACGAGCTGTCCGGTCCCTGGACGGCCGGTGCCAGAGTTTGGCCTGCATTGCCGGCGGTAAGTCGGATTCATTTCCGGTGAGGGTGGACTCCGCTAAGGTTGCCCTTTGTCACAGATTTAACAGATAACATTTATGGACAGAATTTCTAGGTGCAGCCGAGGTGTTGAGGGGATCCGGTTTGGTGGCCTCAGGATTGGGTC
>JBBBVU010000016.1:14195466-14208142 GCA_037177055.1 Atherinosoma microstoma
GAGGGGATCCGGTTTGGTGGCCTCAGGATTGGGTCTCTGCTTTTTGCAGATGATGTGGTTCTGTTGGCTTCATCAGGTCGTAATCTCCAGCTCTCTCTGGAACGATTCGCAGCCGAGGGTGAAGCGGTTGGGATGAGAATCAGCACCTCCAAATCCGAGACCATGGTCCTCAGCCGGAAAAAGGTGGACTGTCCCCTCTGGGTGGGAAATGGGGTCCTGCCCCAAGTGGAGGAGTTCAAGTATCTTGTTCACGAGTGAGGGAAGGATGGAGCAAGAGATCGATAGGTGCACCGATCGGTCTGTTGTGGTGAAGAAGGAGCTGAGCCAAAAGGCAAAGCTCTCGATTTACCGGTCGATCCACGTTCTTATCTTCACCTATCCTCACAAGCTTTGCGTAGTGACCAAGAGAACGAGATTGCGTTTCCTCCACCGGGTGGCCGAGCTCTCCCTTAGAGATAGGGTGAGAAGCTCAGTCATTCGGGGGGCTCAGAGTAGAGCCACTGCTCCTCCACATCGAGAGGAGCCAGATGAGGTGGTTCGGGCATCTGGTTAGGATGCTTCCTGGAGGCCTCCCATGTAAGGTATTTTGGACAATTGCCACTGGGAGGAGACCTCGGGGGGTAGGCCCAGGACATGCTGGAGGGATTACATCTCTTGGCTGGCCTGGGAGCGCCTCAGGATTCCCCTGGATGAGCTGGCAAAAAGTGGCTGGGAAGAGAGAAATCTGGACTTCCCTGGTGACCCGACCCCAGAAAAGTGGCCGAAGATGGATGGATGGATAGTTTTTATGATGCAGTGCGAAAGAAAAAAGATTGTTTATTCTAAGTTTCTTTTTTAAGTCAGCTGTTAACATACTGTTTTACTCCTGTTGGGTTTGTCAGAATAAACGACAAATAAGGGTTTCATTTCCATACCCAGGGTACAGTTCCCAGAAAAATAAACTGTCAGGTACAGAAATGATCCTTCAGGTAAATACTGTGACCCTTCAGTTAATCTTAAAGGTGCAAAATCTTCACTGAGAACTTAAGCCATAAGCTACAGGCAAATAGGCAAACTAAACTTGATAAACAAGTGTTGCCTGCACGGTGTTGTGGCAGTTTGAACCGTTGCTTTGCAACAAGAAGGATCCTGATCTGAATCTTGGCAGCATCTCTTTCTGTCAAGAGCTTTTACATGTACTCCCAGTGCCTACATGGCAGTCCTCTGAGTATTATAACTTTCTCTCATCATCCATTACATGCAGGTTAGGTTAAGTGGTGATTCTAAATTGACTGTGGCTGTAACGGCTGCATTCAGTGAATACACTTCTCTTCCACAAATGAAAATATATTTTGTCCTTAGAAGTCTGTTCTTTCAAAGGTACAGATTAAGTGCAAAAAAGTAGCGAATTTAAAAAGTTATTTCTTGTAATAATACGAAAGATCAGCTGGAACAACCAAACTGGGACTGTTACGGCATCTTAGTTTCTTAGTATATTAAAACAGAGCATTTTTAGAAGCAGACAAACTTTGAGTTTTAGTATTAGACTGAGTCTATTCTGCACTTTCCATGATGTAATTCAGTTTAGATTTTACAAATCATTAATCAGCTCTGTCATTGCTTCAGAGCAGCATTCCGCAGGGTTAGTTTGTTGAGCTCTCGTTAAAAGTAAAATATCAATTACAATTTATGCCAGTAATACACGTTCATCAAACATCTTCCACTTGTGCATTGTTGATGCTCATTACTGTAGAATTAGAAATTTTATAACAGTTAATCTCAGAAAAATGGCAAGAAAATATCATAGGTCATTAAAACACAACTATTGTGAGACCTCTTTACCTCTGTAATATTGCAGATAAGCACCTCAATTTCAAGCTAAATAGTAATTAAACCACTTTGAACAAACTTCAACTTGCTGATTCCCAGCAGTTTTAAAACACATTTTTCTTTTTTTGTTTATAATGATCAATACCTCACGAAAGACTTTCGTGTGAAACAATTGTCCATTATGGAATGTTCACCTTTAACCCCTGTGAGTGATTGGCTATTTCTTCCCCTTAATCTACCCTGAAAAGATTTTCCAAACTCATTCAGTAATCACAACAAAAACTGCTTGAACTAAGTGAGCAGACTACATTTAAGAGACTGCCGTAACAATTTAGTACATCGCTTGATTTTTTAACTAAACAAAAATTTATATAAATAAATAAATTAAAAAAACAACCTCCAGGAAAAATTGACATAATCACTTCTACCCAGATGGCCTGTAAATAAATCAATATGAACAACCTTATAACAATAATTGATGCTACTTTGAACCTGATCTAAATTCCTCAACGGCTGATTCACAAAATTAGTTGCAACAGAAATAAAAGCAGCACAAATGTGACGTCTTTATTCTGGACATGATTTAGTGCCATGCTTGGAAACCCTTAAAAAATAGCTTCATACCGCCTGACCCGGTGCAGGAGGCTCAAGGGGGATGAGGTTAAGGATCAGAGGGTTAGCTCCAGAATATATGGCTGACCTCTTGACTTTCTACGAGCCTGAATGTAACCTGAGATCCTGAAGTGGGCCACCATGGTACAGTGGGCTACTCCTGACCATTTCTCACTCAAACTTCAAAAGTAAAGGTGACTGGACCTTTTCCGTTCTGGCCCCTCAGCTGTGGGATGACAAGGTGAAAGAGATCAGGGAAACTATGATACACTGGTTTTTTTTAAAGTGGCTTTTGATAACTTTGCACTTTAGATTAAGGTCTACTTCTTTTAGTTTTGTTGTTTGTTTGTTTATTCTTCTAAATTTGTTGAACTGATTTAAGTAAATCAGTCCTCTTTTCACTGTTCATAAATCTATAGAATATAAATAAAACGTTTTTAAGCATGTATTATGTAAAAATGGATTAAGATTTGGGTATTTGATGTAAAACTGGTCATCTGTAGAAGCAAATTAACTTGTCTGCTTAATATCAAGGTTTTGGTCTTCAACTTTTCTCTTCTGGTTTGCCCCTGCTGCTGGGATCTTCTCCTTCAAACGTTAATAGTAGGTGCAGTGGCAAGAAATTTGATGCTGAGGGCAATAACTTCATTTGAAATGTTTACTCAAAGCAAAACTAACAAGATCCATTTTAAATTTCACCAAGTTTGGCTCTGACAACCCCCGCTGCTGTCATCAGAGCTGTTTTCCAAACACAGCTTATACTAAGAAAGCTCTAAACTCCCACTGGGAGCTATCTGTCCAGCACTGAACAACACCCAAAGTTAGCAACTAATGGAGTGCACTCTTTAAAGCTGATGAAGAGGCACATATCTTTGGCAACTAAGACCAAAAACAGGGGAAAAAAAGAAAATGAATGCGTTCATTTTCTGTCTTCAAACCTGAGCTCTAATGTGGCTTCCTCACTGTTAAGTGTGAAGAAAAGTCATTTTACAATGTCATAAAGTAAAATGTCAGTGCAGTGTTTACAACTGCTTTCCTTGACTATTTGTAACAAAAAGATACAGGTTTATTTATATTATTAATGATTAATTATATTCTGACCTTTCTATAGTTACAGAAAGTAAACCCCTGATTGGGGTGATTAGTGGGCTCTGCCAAGATGTTTGTAGGCTGGTGTGGTGCCATGTTTCCTATATCATGTCCTGTCCAAGAGGATGTGGCTATTTGTTGCTCTGACAATGCATCGTTTGCTTTTATTTAATCTTTTTTATCTGTCTGCTTCTCACTTGTGCCAGCATATGAAGTATTTAACTGCAACTGTAGAGTAAATGTTGGATGGTAGAGCAATATTTGTTTCTTTTTTTTCTTTTTCTTTTTTCTTTTTTCACTAAACACTGGAAGGGTGTACAGATTTCCTTCATCTTGAAACACAATTTTGTGTTCACATTCAATAAAGAAAAAACAAACTGCTCCAATTTCCCATCTGATCTGACCAACAACAGCCTTTCACATCTTTCACAAGGATCAGACATCTGCTGTATGTCCTTTGCAAATAGTAGAAAATCAATGTCTGAGAGAAGATTGCTGCAATTTGTGGGACTGTTTGAAACTGCAAAAAATACTCGACCTGCTTCTGTTGTGTTTTTTTCACTATAATATAGCTCTCACTCACAGTTTCCTTTTAAAGTGTTGGTTAAAATAATGCCCCAGATGCTATACTGGACACAAAAACAGACACAGACACAGTTGTAACAAACAGTGCAGCTGCCAGACAGTGTTCTTCTAAAGGTACTTACCTTTGTTTCTTTGTGCTTTTAAACAGGCAGACTCAACAATAGGTCATTAATCACACCTGAGCAGACACAGAATAGATGTGATAGTCCACATCATTACATATTGTTTTTCTGACCCCATTAGACTTCCTATTGTAGGCATCAGTTAAGACTCAGTATTGACCCTGCACCGTTTTTATTCTCTTCTAAGCTATCAGAAGCAAAAAGGCCACAGATATGAGAAATCTTAGAGATCTTATAAAATGATTCAAACCTCCTGCAGCTGATGTTTGCTGAAAAAGCAGGTGAGATATATATGACATACAACACAGGTCAGAGTTCAGGTCAGAGTTCAATACGTTGCTGTTTGATATCTAGTTCTTAAGTGTGGTGAGACTTTTTTTTACTGTTCAACTCAAGGTTTTTTTTTCATGTAAGAGAACTGTAATGTTTCATTTACTAAACAGAGAAGTCAGCAGGAGGTGTGGGGGAAGTATCACCCGTCGGATTGCCAGTAGCCTATTTGCAGGAAGTATCCAGCATATTGTTTTCAAGTTACGGGGAAGTGAGCCAGCATAGACTAAAAGTTGACTGTATAAACATGTTTTGTTGTTGGAGGCTGTTGCATGCAAAGGAAGAACAATCAGACTGCATGTTTAACTTTTCAAACATAAACATGCTTTATTTTCCTCCTTCTTTAAAGTTGATTCAAAAGATGAGATGACTTTACATTTGTCTGAAAACTACTCCAATTTGCAGTGGTGAGAAAAGTGTACATGCAACATGCAACACTTTTCATGGCGAGCTAAGAAGTGACCCAGTTATAGTCACATTTTTGGTGACACTTATTTTATTCAAGTTCTAAGAAATGGACTCAGCAGTAAGTCAACGTTGTCCTGCGGCACTGTGGTCTACACAGACAGTTCAGAGCTTCTGTCGTTTGAGCGCACACTGCCACCTGTTGGTTTTTCTCTGTAGCTGCAGATGGTCTGGCTTATCTGGTCCCTTTCTGTATATTTATTCACCTAATTTTCTTTTCTTTTTTACAGAGCATTTTTAAGGTACTTTAAATAATATTTCCTTGAGGTTTTCTTCACTTAATCTCAGAGGAAAATATTTTTATTCTAGCATCAGTACACGGTTACTTGTTATACAAAGTAACATTGTTGCACACATGAAATATGGTGTTTAAACAAGAACAGCTGAATTTGTTCATTAGTGATCTGATAGAAATGTCAACTATGTTAAAGTACCACAAGTAACTTTCTCACCTTAAACATATGTGTTTCTGACTCGTTTTGATGGCACAGTGATATTCATCTTGTACATTCCTGGTGCCGTCGTTGCCCATCAGAGTCCCGAGGCTGAAAAACTGCCCTTCATAACTATTTTTCCAGCCCGGGAGCTTTGCTTTACAGCATCATGTTACAAGCCAAAAACTGGACATTTTCAGGTTTTTCATGAAATGTATCACAATAAGTCAAGATATCTGCCAATTAAAACAAATAGCTACGCATAAGAGTCACAACTTTAATTTCAACATTGTGATTTGTGTCTTGTTTGTCTACTTAGTAAATTTAACATCTCTGCTACCTCTTGTACACTTTTCCTTTCATTCTTGCTGATACTTTCAGTGCACACATCACATTTAACATTTAAAATAAGTTTTCTGGTTTGGAGTTCAGACGCTGTTCGGCGCTGTCGCTCCATGGGTGTAGAGAAGCAGTCCAGCCCAGGAGAGACGCTCTCTGACAGCTCCCGAGTCTGAGAAACCCTCCACAGAAAGTCACCGCTCAGCATTTCGGTCCTAACACCGGAGCGCACACACCAACGCGGGGTTCCGCAGGAGCGCACTGACTGGACGGAGCGGGGTGGACGCCTGTTCACCGAATCAAAAGGAAAACCGCTGATGGTTTTCTGTTGAGAGATGAAGAAGCTGGACGCGTGAGGAATACCATTAAACCGTCAGTTTCTGTTAAATTGTTGCCTCTATGCAGGGTGGAGAGGTGCAGTCTGCCGCCTGATAGTAATCCGCTTGTCTGGAGGAGCAGGGAAAGCCCTCTCCAGACCGAACCAGAGAGAGGGGAGGGAGAGTTTAAGTCGGGCAGGGACTGGGAGAGTTGAAAAGAGCGCGCTGTGATATTGGAGCTTTTGTCCTGCCTCTGGAGGCTGAGATGGACTCACTCTGAAGGCGACTGTGTGCAGGCTACTGGGATCCCACTTCGCACCATGAGCGGACAGACAAATGGTAAGCAATGTGAACGAGTAACAAATCAATAACAGTGTGTGCTGGGAGGATATGATGCAAAATAGACATTAACAGTCCCCCAAGGAAGTTATTGATCACAGATTGAGTCCCCCCCCAATTTAATAAATGGTAAGAGATTCATTTAGTAAAGACCTGCGTGCATCAACAGCCAACTGTCCGTTTGTCTAAAGATTGTAAGCAGTGAGGGTTTTATTTTATTTGACACGTGCTTTAGTCTTTTCTGCAAAGTCAAAAAAATCTGATTTTGTAAAAGCTCATAAAATTTGTAGAGCAGAGAAGAAGCCTGCTGTATTGGGTCAACGTATATTAAAGTGGCTCAAGGTCTCAACTTGGAGCCAAATAAACTTGGGCTTTCAGAAATGAGAAACCACTAAATGCTCCAATCTAGTTTCCTAAAAGATCAAAGTGAAACTTACATCAGTTTAAGACTTCAAGCTACTTCATCTTCACAGCCTTTCAGCTTTATTTCTTCCACCTGAGGGAGATGTTTAACCTTTTAAACTAGCCTACAGTTATAACCTTGTCAGTGTGGCAGAGGGGCCCTGGCTGAGTGACTGTAACCCCTTGCATAAGAAAAAAAACAAAACAAAACAGATTGTGTTTTGGCCGACTGGTTTGGTTCACACTGCAGGTGATGTTATTGGTTTTTATCCAGGCAGGTAATCCATGAGGTCACAGGTCAGAGTAAATATGTAGTGCTTTCAAAGAGTATAATATAAATGATCTGTTTGACATCGAAGTTGGAGATTGGAGAACCAAGGGCAAATGGCTGTAAAACTAGATTATTTATTTATTTGTATTTTGTGAAAATCAGTTATGAGGTTTTTTGTGCTCTGTCTTAGTTCATTTCTTAGAATAAGCAAAAAATGTAAGGTCCTTAAGCAGTATGAGAGAAACTTCCTAAGAAGAGCCGCTGCTCAAATTTATTGGAAATAAGAGCTAACAGCACTAAAGAGACACAATGTATGTCAGCTAATGCACAGATGGAGTTGAAAAGGTTGACAATCCAACTGTTTGAACCCAGCTTGTTATAAGCAGCTTTTTTTTGTCGTTTACAGGACTTCAACCTGGAGGGATGATTTCCAGGTTGATATTTGACATTTATTTTTCTGTATTTAAAAATATCTGAAGTACACATACTGTACATGGCACACGTTTCCAGAAACACGTTCCCAGAAACTAAAATAGCATTTAATCATTCTAATGATAACAAAGACTAGCACAAAAATAACACATCCCTCTTCCAGCTACTCACAGGTGGCTCAGATCTTTATGTCTGTTGTTCCAGTCCTCGTTCTGCCATCTGGCTACAGAACCATTGCCAGCGTCTGTGATGCACACAAATACAGACACATTCTGAGAATACAACATTGTTGTCCCACTTTTACCTTTTTTCCCTCTTGTGAACATGTACATATCCACAACTCTCACTCTGTGTCTCCTGCTGTCATCAGCTTAACCTGCCAGCATGTTGTATTTGCTTTGATTGCATAACACTGAAATGCAGTAGCATTAACTATAATGTAATTGATTTGAGCAGGATACAGTATATTTGTTGCTCAGACTGTTGCAAAGTGTGTTGAGAACTACTAACACTGCCAGTGTAAACCAAAATCAAATCAGTGCCAGCCAGGAATGTATTCATGCCTGAGTTCTCTTTGCTGTCACCCTGCAATGGCCCAGACAAAGAAGAACTTGTGCAAGTATGTTTCAGATAGTATAAAGTAAGGACTTGCTTCACTAAGAGGGATTTGACCAGTTTCATAACCGAGGATAAAAGAAGTGTAATCCCAAAAAAAGATCCACAGTGACCTTTTTCCTGTCTCCAGTAGCATGTATATCGGGATTACTCAAATATTTCCGGACATATGCATGATGGAGCTGCAACCTACAGTGCATTCAGGACAGTTGCTAATCTTCCTAGGACAGAGCATCCCAGCAATTTCAACTCATAGTCAGACTCTGCTATGCTCATGGTAACTGCAAAAAAAAAAAAAATCAACAAACAAAACATGAGCTACATCTCAGACTCTACAGGCCTCAGTTAGTTCACTCGTTAAAACTGGTGACAGAAGACTACAGTTACAAAAAGATGGTGATTTGGGTTTGTTTTGGAGCCACACGATCCGGGCACCTCGAAGTCCTTCAATTGACCGTGAACTTCTCTGTTTACCAAAGTAATCTAGAGTCAAACGTGAGGCCATCTGTCAGACAGCTGAAGCTTGGCTGAAACTGGGTCATGCAACAGGACAGTGATCCCAAGCACAGCAGCAACTCTACCACAGAAGGACTAAAAAGAAAAGAATCAAGGTGCTGCAATGAGACAGCCAAAATCTGGACCTCAGCCTGAATGGAATGCTTTGGTGGGACCTCAAGATAGCCAGGGAAGCTTTAAATGGAAACAGTTCATTAAACATTGCTTTGTTTGTTGAATGTCTTATTCTGCAAAATAAAATAAGAAATTTGTTGGAAAGTGACTTTATGTTTGACTCTCTTTCCATCTGTATCACGATTCAGCTGCAACATTTTAATGAATAGCTGGAAATTGCACTAATTTCCTGGTAAGAGTTTTACAGACTTTCCAGGAGATTCTGTTAGTTAGCTAATTCCTAATCCTTCCTCGTCTTGTGAGAATCTAAAGCCAGGCATGTATGGGATTATTCCTGTGTGTATCTGCTTAGCTGTTACTATCATCTTTATCGTACTTTGATCTGTTGAATCCAGATGAGAGAAAGACGAAAGGATCAGCCTGAAAATGAAAATAAGTGACATGCTTTTGATCTTCTCCTCTCCCTCCAGTTCAGTACCAGTCAGGTCTCTATGGAGGAAACAACAGCAGCTCTCCTCTCTCCAGCTGTAAGAATTCGCCCATCGTGTGTGAGCGCTGTGGGAAGGTTTGTCGTGGGGAGGTAGTGCGTGTCAAGAACAAACACTTCCACGTCCACTGCTTCACCTGCCAAGGTAAAAATAAATAATATAAAAAATGCCTCTATATTGTCATCAGACATTAACGTTTCATCGGTATACACTCACCGGTATCTTCTTTCTCTCTTGCACTCAAATATTTTACATCAGTTTATTCACCAGTCTTGGACTAATACATGTCTTTCCTTGTGTGGATTACACCAAAATCAATTTGCATAATTAAATATTAAGTTATGGCCAGTACTCAGACAAGAAGGAACGAGCACAAGCGAATCACTAATAGCCTCTGTACTCACGGAAATAGAAGCTGAACTGTGACTATACTGGGATTAAAGCCAGGATGTAAGCCAATTACAAAGTGTATTATATAAAGGAAAAAAGGGACGCAGAAGCATGGTGATTGGAATACGTCGCTGTCACCAGAGACCAAAAAAAAAGCTGAATACTTTAAACATTATATGCTGCTGTATATGCTGCATTTTTATTTAAATATTCCAGCAACATAATGGTGTAGCGTAGAAGACCTAAACCAAGACAAGGATATGATCAGGACCAAAGTGTGCTGAGCTGAGAACAAAACCGCGACTTTAATGGGTTAGAGCCAAGTCCAGACCAAGAGTCTGATTTACATATAGGTGCGGTAGGGTTAAGGTTTGACAATGAGAAAGATGAAGTATATGTTTGTATGTCTGTTGTCATGATAAATGATAAGATGTTGCTAACTGAGACCAATGGCTCCTCTATGTAAAATGTTCTGTAGACTTACATGACGAGGGACTCAAGGTGCAACACATCTAGAAACTAACTTGTTTCCATGGACACATTGATTGTTCTAAATAAATATATAAGGCATGAAGTCAGCAGAATTAATCTGAATAATTTATCTGCTGTTTAATGTTCGTCAGGGATTTTTTTCTTTGTTTTCTGTTAGCTTTTTCTATTACCATACAATGCAGGATGTCTCTGTACAATAGCACATTTAGATTTCGTGTCAAACATAATTTAAAGATAGACATTTTGGCTGCTCATAATAGAAGAAACTAATAAAATGAATGATGACTCTATCCTGTTTTAGCATTGCCAAGCTCCGACTGTGAGGCATCATCTATCAACACATACATATATAGAGAATTTGAAGATGATGTTTATACGCCATATTGTTTTTCGGCTGCCTTAGGCTGTCTGTTATACATGCAGATCACGAACTCTAATTTCATTTTGAATACTCTTGGTAAGTTTCATCCTTATCCTTTTCTCATTCTGTATCTTTTCCCTTTTTCACTAGATCTGACAAAACAAAACAAAACAAAACAAAACAAAAAACAAAGAAAAGAAAACCAAGCAACATCCAATGTTAACAGAGGTAATAAGAGAGCATTCAATGCAAGGTGGCGTGCAACGCATGCAACGATATCCTCTAATAGCTGGAAATTTCAGACCACCTGCCAAGCTGATAGAAAATGACATGTGTTTATCAGCCATGTACAGCTGGTAGGTTATGGATCCCCCCTTTTTTTGGCGTAGGCTTGTTAAGATTCAAGTTTGTTGGTACAAGTTGTTGTGATATATTTGGGATAGTGTACGGTACTTTGCAACATGAAAAAACAATCCTTGTTCTCAAATTTGAACGGACAACTTAAGATTGAGGTGATTTCCATTGAAACAGCCGTGGAGTGTTTGTATGTGCAGGACATCACGGTTGTCCACACACTGAAGGACAGGAAACCGTTTCAAGATCAACTGTCAATCTTGCCCTAGAAGATTACACATGCACTGTGCATTATCATCTAAGTAAACCTTTTTATGTAGATTAATGAATGAATCATTAATGAATGAATGAATGAATGAATAAACCTTTTGTAAACGGTAGTATTTGGACTCCTCCAAGAATGCCTTTGTCCATGCGTACTTTTCTTTGCGCGTATCTTGGGGGCCCAAACAAAAAATGCTAGCGATGTTATAAGCTGTGCCGATGCCTCGAAGGATCAAGTAATCTAGTACATAACAGCAATGTGCATATCAAAGTGTGTATCTTGCCAGAGGAGTAACATCACTGATTACCTCTAAAGCCTCGCTGCCCGGCTGGTTAAGGAAGTCATTCAGATCTTGCCACAAGCCTTATTTGTACCATGTGAGGGGATGTTTTCAAAGGCTGTAGAAGTTGTTTACAAAAATAAAGACTAAACCCTAGTGCTAGTTACATGAGCTACATTATGATACAATTTTTGGCCAAATGATTGTTTTACACACATATAATGTATTCATAAGACAGTTACAATTCAACACACATGTATGTGACACAGTAAAGTCATCATATACTAGAACACTACACTAGAAAATACACTATAATGAGAAGAGGGTGAGTGGGGGGTGGGGGGGTGAAAGAAAGAGAGATTTTCCACAAAATCTCACCTCTATGAATGCTCCAGAGCACCAAACTACAAAAAAGTGTGTCTTTTTGTATATCTTTCCATGAGTTGAGCTTCACCAGAGCACAGATGGAACACAACACATTGAAAGAGGTCTAGAGTCAGCAGCTAGCTTTGCAGTGCAGTCAGCAGGATTTCAGCCCGTAGTCAGACTCCGACCAGCTAACCTCCTTTTCCAGGCCGGGACCTACTCTGTCCCAAAGCGTGCTGCAAGACAACACAGCTTTCTCTGTTTGATCTGAAACAAGCATTTGCCTCAATGCACTCAGTCACAAAGCACCAAAGAGGAGAATAAAACACAATATTTCACTGCATGCAACATTCCTCACTTGAGCAGAAAAAACTCTTTTGTTTTGATGCTTGGATGAATATTTGATTCTCCAATTGGCTCATTGTTTTGTCAGTTAAAGCGCTCATTTCTTCTGACAGGCAACAATCTATATTTATTGTTAGAAGTGTTCTGTCTTTGACATTTAAGTATTTATCACTATTGACATGGATCTTGCAGAATAAGCTTAATGACTTTAAGCTAATGGAATTTTGGCTGAGTAGATAACAGCTGATGAAATAGGCAGGAATCAAATGTCATCTTTGAGCACTGAGAGATTTCTGTTTTTGTTCCGTCTCTACTCATCGTCCTCTCTTCTCTTCCCCCGCTCTGTCGCTTTCTTAATAACATTTTCTGTTTACTTTGTATGCCAGAGTTATAATGGGTCTTTGTTTTTTTTAGAAGAAAATAAAATCATAGTATGAAGAGGGCTTCTTGCTTTTTCAAAAAAAGGACAGAATGAAAATGCAACAGGTTCAAATGTGATTTGTTCATTTCAAAGAAACAAGTTATTTCCAGGATATATCCAGTA
>JBBBVU010000016.1:14235220-14255570 GCA_037177055.1 Atherinosoma microstoma
GTGTGTGTGTGTGTGTGTGTGTGTGTGTGTGTGTGTGTGTGTGTGTGTGTGTGTGTGTGTGTGTGTGTGTGTGCACTGAGTGGATACAGTATATTAATGTCATCACTATCAGATCTACTTGCGTATAACATCCTGACATTAGTGGTTAATTGTTTTGAATAAGGTCTAATGGCCTTGGTTCATTTCCTCTTTCGTCTCCTATCTGCAGGTCATCCTCTGTTTTTTGTTTCGCTGCCTTACTTGTCCCTCTCAGACAACCACATTCATCTTTTCTCTCAGATGCTAGTCCCTTCTTATTCACATTTGTTCCCTGTAAATTTCCATTTGAAAAAAGAAAAACTATTTTTGCAATCTAAAGCACATGTTTTCCAATTAAGTAATATGCTGAATTGTGTACCAAAATATTTTAAAACTTCATGTAAATGCAATAAAGGCAATACTAAGCACTCTATCTAGGCCAATAGTCCACTCAATACAATGATGTTTCTCCGTTTGTTCATGGCAAAAAAAAAAAAAAGTCAACAGTTTGCTTATGGCAGCTTCTGTGTGGATGAAATCTCCAGGAAATATTTTGCATTACCCAGCTCATGCTGTTGCCTTCAATTTGCATCCTCTGGGACGATCTGAGTGTCAACTGCACCAGTTTTGTAAAGACGGGAAATGTGGCCTATGAAACTTTGTAGAACTTTTTTAACTTGTGAAGTGGTGACCCGAGTGTGTCGCCATAGCGACGGGTTGGTTCACGCCCTGGTGTTTGGCTGTGGCCCCGGGACCCAAGGAAGCACGTAGGGGGTAAGGGTTCAGAAGGGGGAGGGGTGCAGGGTGTGGCTTTGGAGGACAGGAGGAGTGTGTTTGTAGAGGTGTGCGTGGGGGTGTATGAGTATGTATGCATGTGTATGTGTGAGTGAGGCTCTTGAGGCCTCGGGGCTTGTGCTCTGTCCGCCCTGGGGGACTGGTGCCCGGCGGACTCGGTGGCTGCTGATCTTGGCCCGCCGGGGCCTGTACCCCATGACTGTGGGGGGCTGGGGCCTCCCTCTGCCACCTCCTGGACGGATGTGGGGTCGTCTTCGTGGTGTGGTGGCTGAAGTCCGTGCTCCGGAGTAGCATCCGGTCGCCCGGGTCTCGGGATCCCCCTGGCCGCCCTCTGACCTTTGAGGAAGCGGGATCACATTTGCATGATCACTCTCCTTTGAAACTCTGTATATTCTGCATGCTGACACACTCACTACATTGTCCTGTAGGTTTATTTTCTAACTTTCAGTTAGTTTATTGGTGTGTTTCTGTTACTCTGGTTTTAGACTATCAAGAGGAGCTTTCATGCTCATAAAGCTCTTCTTGGCAAAGCAAATTTGCTTGGCACAACAGGGCAGCCAGACCATCATTCTGCTGCTATTATGCTGGACAACATAAGTAAAAAAAAAAAGAAAAAAGAAAGAAATCATATGGTGCTTTTAAATCACCTTAATCCAAGAAATCCACAGTTTTCATTCGTGAAATTTGAGAAGAAATTTCAAAAAATAAATTTAAGAATAAACCACCAATTTTATCATATAGACAACTCTTACTATGTTGAGGCACATTTATTCCTCTTTTTCTCATGTTCAACTTCTCCACATGACTAGTCTAACTCACAAAACACACACCCCTTTGTTAGCGCCTGTAGCATAAGACTGGATGACTAAAGTACCTCCTATTACTCCGTGGTGAAAGATTGTGGAAAAAATCCAATTAAGTTTGGTCCTATGTGGATCATATTGTCAATGGCAAGGATAAGATAAATGTGACAAAACGGCTGTATTTATTTACATCCTTAGGAATGGTTGATAAAACATATGCTACACTTGCAATGTAGATGAATTAAGGTAATAAAGAGGAGAACTACACCAACATCAATGATTTAAAAACCAATCACACTGTGGTTGAAAGGAACTGAAGTACAGTAAAATACAAAAGCCCATGTGAGGGTGGTCTTGTAGGTGTAATTACTGTACTACACTGAGAAGAAGGTTTTACTGCACTCATGTGTTCACTAATTGTTGATGCAAGCCACAGTTAGGCTTTCAGCTTAATCATCATGCTAATATGCACAGAGCAATTAAGCTAATATGCTGATGTTTAGCAAGTTTAAGATTCCCTGTGTAAATATGGTATCACATACCAATTAATGTCAAACACAATGCAGAGCACTAGATGATGAGAGGTGATGTGTTTATCCAAGAATCAAGGTAATAACCAAATTAAAATTATGTAAGATAATAACCATGGTTAATAGTTTAGGAGAAATTAACCAACAAAATCTTATGCCCATCCAATAGCTGTAGAGATATTTCAGTTCAGACAAAGGGATCTACAGTTATGGCTCCCTAGAACCATTCTGTTTGCACAGCTCAAATTTACTGTTTATCTATGTGGTGAGACCAAAAGAGCTACATTCTTTGTTCCCAGATCAGGCAAACAGCCTTCATACACACTCCCTCCTGTATTTTGTTAATTGATGTAGAGGCACTTGAAAGATGCTGCTATGCCTTTCGTAGGATCTCATGAAGCTGTATGGTTACTGACCACAAACAATGAACAAGGCAAAATAAGACAAAATGTGTTTATTTGTGTGTGTGTTGACAGGTTCAGAGGTTTGGCACCCCGTGTGTAAAGAAGCAGCTCGACTGGAGAGAAAACTGAGGGTGAGGGATACTCAAAATACTGTACCTGCAATCCCCTGCTCTTCTCTCACTGTTTCTGTTTCTCTCCCCTCTGTGTGTTTTTTTTAAAATTATTATTTCTTTCTGCTTCTGAAATTTCTCCTTCTTTGTTTACAAGCCACAAGAGTCTGTTCTTTGAAACTGAAGAAAGTTATTCTTGAGTTGTGTCGTCTTCTTTTACTGTTCCCTTTGCAATGAAGTTAACCTGATGGCCTTATATTAGAGAATTTATAAGCAGACAAAAGATTGTTATTCATATAGTTTTAATGATGCTGCTATATAGATGTCGCACTTATAGGGAATGCATATGAATACTGGAAATGATTTGAAGTGGTCCCACAACTAGCACACTTACTCTTAAAGCAAGAAATTGCCTCAGCATGTCGTCTAAATTTATTTCTTTTACTTTAATAACTAATATTTAATCATTTAATCTACTTTATATATCTTTGTTTGACAGAATATATAGAATAAGTCTATGACTTAATGATCCCCAGAATATAATAAAGAATAAATGCTGCTGAGATGTATGCGTCCAGGACCCCACCTGTTTAATAATTATTTAAAGATAAATGGCATACAAAAACATTAGGATAAATGAACCATCAAGCTGTCTTTCTATTAGAAACTTTATTACCAGATTTAATGAAACTACAACTCATCACTGACTTGTATTGAAGCAAACTTTGTTCAAATTCTTACTCTGGGTCTAATGTTTGACCCCCCCAGCTGAGACGTACCTCTGAGACGGCATCCGTTTCTCCTTCAGGCTCGTCTCCTCTCCTCGGCTCCCCTCACCGCCTCATCTGCGTACGTAGCTGTAACCATGGTTACATCCTCTGCCACAGTTGTCATTCAAGTATAACCTACATAGACAGAAGGGTTTATAGTTCCTGAAAGCTAACACTTTTGTCTGTCTCACTACCTGTGTCTCCCTACATATCTAAAGCTTTTGAATATACTTTTAATTGAATTTCTTCAAACTTTGATTTAAAATGGCTTTTTTTCAATTAATCAACTACTATTTATTGTGTTTGTGTGTCCTGTTGTGTCTCACTTCCAGACTAAGGCTGACAGTGATGTTTTGAACTACAAGCATTTGGCAGCTCTGCCCAGGGTCAAAGCCATATATGACGCCCAGCGACCAGATATTATTCCTTATCAGGCTGACCATGCACACACACACTTAGCAGATGACACGCTGGAGAGATACAGCTGTGGACAGGTTATACACAACAGAAATCTAATGAAAGGAAACTGACCATATAACTCTGATCCCGAATAACTAAATATTTTCTGTTCTTCTCATCCAGTCACTGGGCTCCCTATCACCATACTCTCATGTAAGTACTCCATCCTGCAGTCTTTTCTACCAAATGAGTCCATTTGTTTTACTCCAAAGAAGGGAGTGCAGAACAAAGAGGAAAGTTAATCAATATAAATGAGCAACATAGTTCACATGTACTGTGTAAACAAAGAATGGAACTTGTTACTTGGGTTTAGGGCCCCTCAGTCCTTACCGGCAAATCTTTACTGGTGGAATTCCCTGCCCCTGAAATCTACCAGTGGGTACATGGAAAAGAAGCCAGGGATTATGATGGTGTTAAGGGATTCTTCTGAAAAGGAAGCAGAATAAGGATTTGCAAGCCTGTATGTTAACTGGAGGCTGAGGAGGAAGTCTAGCAGACTTTAACTTCACAAGGTGGTGGGCTGTTCACAGACAGAGCATGCAGGCGTCTTATGAATTGCCAAACAGACCAAGTGAGAAGGAAAGGAAGGACATTGGTTTAAAATTACATTTAATGAGGAGGAGGAAGAGCAAAGACTGAAGGCTATTGCAAAGGAGCAGTGGACACAGTGGACGAGGTTGTTCAGTTGAGTAATACTGGGAGAACTCCTGGAAATCCTGGCATCCTGTAAGCCTCAAAAACTTCACATAGGATGAGAAAGATGGGCCCAGAGGTTTTAGCAGGGTTCAAAAAAAGATCTAGCCGTATACCCTTCGAGCCAGGCCTTTCTGTGTGGAATTTTTGTGGGCTCTCTACGGGTACTTCAGCAGTACCCCCAGAGTCCAAAGACATGCATGTTAGATTACTCGGAGTGAGCGTGAGTCATTGCTTGTCTCTCTGTGTTGGTCCTGCGATGGACTGGCAAGATCAACCCTGATAGACCTGCCCAGAACCGCTTGTCTTCCGTTTTCTTGTTTACCAGGCTGAAAAGTGACAACGGTGAGGACACCTATCTAATAGAAAGATAAGATATTTTCATCAGTACTCAAAATAATCAAATGAAAAAGACATAGGTTTTTCTTCATTAAATTGGGTGCAAAGCTTTTCCAAAGCTGTTTATGCTACCTCCTTGATGACAACAGTTTCAGGAAAGATGTCATGGGACTGTGTTGAAATCACAGTTTACATGAAGTATAACATTAGCTAGGGCTCTGCTCAGTGAAGGTAAAAAGGCTGGAGGTTTTATAGGAAAATCTGTTTAATCAAGGGCATAAAGTTAAAGGGAGCCAGACGGTTCAATGTATCGAGGGAATACTTAAGGGGGTGGAGAAGAAGCTTATTGGTTCTGGTTGAGAAGAGGAAAAAGAACCAGCTAAACATCTGTGGGCAGTAGTCCCAGGCTGAAGACTAAGAAGCTAAGAAAGTGGGCACTTGAGAAGGTGCAGAAGCTGTTTTACTAATTTTGAACCTTTTTGTATTCAAAATGAATAAAAAAGGAAAACTGGACTTTGAGAATATTTTTCATAGGACTTTGAAGTCATAACCTCAGGTTGATGTGAGGTAAAGGGGTGTGAGGGGGTGCAAAACCAACATCAGCACTGGTATTCTGTCAGGCATCTACACCCATTTGCTTCTCTCCCACTGTATATGTTCACATATACTATATATTTACACAGCTAGATTCCCAACAAAGCTTCTCTCATTCCCTTTTTTTTCTGTTTCTTTTATCAGACAATGAAAAAATCTAAAATTATAGATTAATATTAATAGTACTAAGTCATCTGGCAAAATCACCATCAAAACAAAAAGGAAACATCTTTTCAATGATTTTGGTTTTAAGAAAATTTCCTGGAGAGAGAGTTAGAAGCATCAGATTGTCTCCGTTTTGTAAATTAAAGCATAGCATCTCTCTGTTTCTTCTCAGGATCTCCTGGATGGTGTGGAGCTAAGAACAAGGCGTTCCTCAAGCTCCGCCTTCACTGACTCTCCTACACTTAGTCGCCACGGAGGATCTCCGCTGCATTACTATCTCCCTGGTAATGTGCCCACTCAGGCAAACACTCACAAACATAGAACATAAAAGGCCCCTAATTGGAAATTTGTACTGCAAAAGCTTGCAGCAAGTGAAGCGAGGTGTGAAGTTACCCCTCAGTCACACACATAGACACACACAAGCACACAATCATATAACGTATCATTTTTATCAGTCAGTGTGTCCTTCATTTGCTTGTCTGTCTTTCTGTTTGGGGACGTGGGCCATTTATACTTTGGTTTCTCTCGCTGTGCTTGCCTGGGCTGACCACAGAGAGTGGCAGGAGTTCACCCTATTACAGTCAGCCAGAGCCCAGGTGTACTACACCCACCCCCTCCACCTTTCAAGCCCCCAAGCATTTCCATGTGCCAGGTAGGCTGTCATTCACAACCCCAACCCCTTACCTGATCTAATCCAAAAAAGCCCTTGGCAGTTCTAACCACAAGTCAAAAATTTATAATAAGCTTCTTCACCTTGTGAAATTTAATTGCAGACTCTGCTTATTGTCTTCATCTACCCATTAATCATCTAATGCTCTTCTACTATCCAGTTGAAATCTTTGGAAAAACTTTGACCCACATCTGCATCTTAGAGCCACACAGCTGCTCTCCTACCTCCAGATATAAACATATTGTGCTTTCATCATCTTTGTCCATTAATTCATTAACTATTATGATATGATGATTCCTTTTTATGTTTCTGATTCGTATCATTGTAAACAGACTATTTCTGGCGTTGAACCTTTTTTTTTTTAAGACAAACCAAACTGACAAAACTATTTTTTACATATCTGCAAAAATGTTTCTGACCCACCCAATAAACACAAATCAAAAATGTTTGATTATATCACATTCATCTACCATCATGAACTTAAGAAAAATACATACTGTATAATCCACATAGTCATGCCTGATCATTTTTATCTTTTGATTTATTCTAATGCAGTTGCAGTCAGAGCCTGATCGATGCTGTTTTTTTTGGGCCAATAGAAATTTATATTTTTGTTGCTGTGAAAACAGAAATTGATGTGATTATATTTAACTTTTGAGCAGTATATTTCTACAAACTACAGAGGAACTTACAGTGAAGGCATCATTTGACGTCACATCACAGTCTGCTCAGCTGTGATATTTGTGTTGGGGAGTCGGAATCACTATTGTTCTGTCGTTTTATCTGTAATTTTTGCTTGAAATATAATACCAAAATACCAAACTCAAAAAAAAAATCCCTCTTTTTGTTTTTAGATGTATAGTTTGATAAAGATATAAGAGCCTAATATACCACCTTAGTTTTTTATGAGGCTATCCTCTTTTCATCAACCCTCCATTTGATCAGTTTAATGCCCACTTGCATATTGAATGTTTCCTAGTTTCCTTCACTTTAAAGGGCTTTTCACTGCAAGCTGTGCCTTTTTCTCAATGCAGCTTTTTTTTTTTTTGGTGGGGGGGGGGGTAGTTTTTCTTTGCCATCTCTGCTGCTTTCATGCTTTTTGAGAGTGAGCAAAATGTATTTGGCGCATGCTTTTATCGAAAGTGCCTCCCAGTACTACAGGGGCATACAGATTTAGCTTGGATGGCCCACTGGGACTCAAACTTGGAGCTTAGTCAGATTGGTGGCCCTCTCTGTTGCAGTGAAGGGAAATATAGATAAATATATTTTACTATATGTCTGTTTGTCTTCCTATGGCAGAGCATAAACTATTTTTACTTACTGTGGCATATGCTTGTGTTGCTTTCCAGCAATCAGTATGATTGACTGGATAAAACTTTCCAGAAAATAAGAGCAACAAAATGTGTTTCTGTCATTTCTCCGTTTTTCCTTCTTCATGTTACCCTGCTTCCCCTTCTCCTTCACCCTTGAAGAGCTCTCATTCAGCCTCTTAACGCCTGTGCCATCTGCTTCTCCTTTTGTATAAAACCTATGAAGCCGTATTAATCAGGCTCTCTGCATGTCGGTCAGGTTGTCTAGATGCACATCGCCACCCTTGCTACACCCGTTTATTGCTTGTGTTGTCAGCTTTATGAATCAGAAGACTTAATATATGCAGTTAATTTTGGTGGGATGAATCCATTTTCCTCCCCTATTTCTCTCCTTTTGAAATTTTTGTTTACTTTGTCCGACTGAATATAGTTTTGTTTCTGTTCACAGCTTCTGATGAAGCCAATATCTACAGGAAACCCCCCATCTATAAGAGACAAGGTTGGTCAAAGCCTTGCAATGGCTGTCTAGCCAGTAGTTTTGTACACTCTTTGCACAAAATCTCTTTGACTAACCATCATATTTATAGAAAGGTTCCAAGCCGATTTCTTTTTAATTTTATGTCATCTTTTAGTTTCCCACTTTAAATTCTCTCAAAGGGGAAGTAATCAGTAAAATCTTTTCTCCTGAAAGGCTGTACAGACATCATTCAGCCACAATTTACCACTGGCCATTTTCCATTCAAGAGTTCATTGGATGATTTGAATGAAAGATCGGTATTCTAAACTTATCTCAGATTGTGATTCCTCATTTCTATCCCGATTATTGTACAAGTGGTACACGGGGCTTAAATGGCATGGAATGTACCAGGTCTGAAGTGGTTAGTCATCAACTTCAAATTAGCTGATAATTTATTTTAGGCCCTGTTGGCATTAAATTGACAGTCACTTGACAGTGGAGGGGTCCAGAGTGAGCAGGGAGAGATAACTAGTAAAGGCCCCCAGGCTGGGATTCAAACCGGTGCCCGCTGTGCTGAGGAAGCTGCCTCTGTATACGGGGTGGCCGCTCAACCAGTTGAGCTAAACACCACCTCATAGTTGATGATAATTATAAAGAATAAAGCATTTATCAGTAAACATACCGAAGCAAAGGTTTTAACTTTAACATTTCAGGGTTTGAGGATTTACTGCTTTAATTTATTGACTAATTAGAAAATGTCAAGTGATAACAGCCATTTAAAACACGCCACTACTAAAGAAAGACACCAAGAAAGTCAGGAATGCCTGTCTTTATATATTGCCTTTGTCAATGTCATCAAATGATGTTTCTGCTTCTCCATCATCATTTTGGGAAGTGAACTTAGCTTTTAGCACTAATGTTGTAAAATGTGTAAAAATGATTCTGCGCTGAGATTTTTAACATGTAAAAGTGAGATTTCTGTATCTGAATTAGAACTTTAAGATGCCCTGAGACGAGGGGTGGAAAGCTACATGCATTCATAATTATGATGAAGGCATTCACCTTACATCACAATGCAATAATGTAGTAACTACAGGGTAACTGCTTCACAATACGAAGAGATGCAGGGTCTTGGGGGGTGGTGGTGGTGGTGGGGGGGTTAAGGATTGATAGTTGTCACATCAAAAGTCAGATAACAGATTCAGCTGGTGATTCAAGAGGTGAAGTCAAATTAGAGAAGCAATGCCAAATACTGAGTGGGAAGGTGATCCATCAGTTTACAGATGACAGGTCCTGCAGAGTTACAGTTGCATGGCGAGACCTCTGCATGATTTACACGGAGCTACAAAATGCTGACAAACCCCCCCTCTCCTCAGTCTGAGCCAGCAGTCTGTGATTTGGGTCATGCATTTGAATTTAAATCTCAAGCATGAATCATGTTACAGAGCAGTTTTTATATTACGGCAAAATACTGTAATCAGCTGAATATACTGCATATTAGAACTATAATATATGAGACATTCAGAGCTGGCTGCAAGTCAAAAACACAAACTTTACATATGTCTCTAAAAATATATTTCCTGTTTATGTTTTTTTTTATTGTTTTCTATTCTTATGTGCAGTCAGTTTCATATCTGCAGTATCAGTATGATCTTTTGTTAGAGAAACAAATAAAGAATCTTGATGGATGATCCAAGCTAACCACTGCTCAGAAAATGGACAGGAATCAAGTCAAATGTCAAAGCAGCTTGAACAAACTCTTTGTTGTGTATTTTTGGACTGTATCATTTTTTAAATCAGACAATTATTCACTTTGACATTTGCTCAACAGAGGAAGATTTATGTTGGAACATGGTTCATGTAATCTACTAAGTATTTGTTGAACTGGTTTTAGATTTTTGTGGTTAGAGTTGTTTTACATGCTAAATATTTGCTCTTCCGTCGTCCCGATTCTAAGTAGCAGTTAGCTTTGATAACCCTTCAGATCTTTCCTGATTTTCTAAAATTCCCACCGTTTGTTGCAGGTAAGACACCAAATCCTCCAATAACGCATTGTCTTGCCCCATTAGTCACATATGGCTGCTCTTTTTTTTTCAGTTTCCAGTGTTTGGAATATGCCTTTACCATCACTCTCTGATGCACAGGGAGCAGATTGGCTCTCATCTTCGTTTGACATTAAGTAAAAACAACAGAGAAGTGTTGAGGATGGGGAAAGTTTTGCCAACATTCTTCTTGTTGATATGACAACACATCCGTGGACCATTATGGTACCAGCTCAGACAATACTGTATGTCCAAAGATGACACCTCAGTAAGTGATGAACTGAGAGTGATAAAATTATTAACTCATAATACTTCACGCAACCTCAAATAAACCATAATATCCCTTCAAGTAGCTCCTTTGGTAATATTGTGAAGAAACTGAGACAAAAATAAATAATTTTGCCATTTTTTAACCATTAATCAAAGCCAGCTGATTCAGAAGTTGTTTAGCACGATTTCTACAAACTAAAGTCACATAGATGAATCAAGTTCTTCAGTGGATACACCATTGTAGCTGTACATTATTCTTCCTCTCTCATCCTTCCCATCACTTCTTTGAAACAGTCTAATAAAATCCAAAATACTATAAATGTTCTTTTAAAAGGATAGCACTCTTTATTCCACAGAAGGAATTTACAAACCCGTCTGCTGCTTTGTTATTTACAACTTAGTCTATTAACAAAATATGCAATAGATATTTTGAACAAAGTTCAAAACATAGTTTTACAATAAAGCTTGTAAAATCATGAGATGGCGGCATTTCTTTCATAAAAGTCAATTGGCCTGCCCTCATGTCCCACATTATAAACCCGCCATAACCTGTTCAGGAGCAGATTAGTTGATGTGAACAACCTTTGTGACATTGAAAACCAGGGTCGAACCTGAAATTACCTTGCTAAGCCACAAATCCTGTTTTGTATAGGCCCCTGGGTGGCTGAACAGACAGCCTGGCCGAGAGTGGTGGGAGAAGGGAGATTAAATCAGGTACAAGGATATAGCAGGTTTACTGACTGACACTAAGCTTGCCACTAGTGAGGAGGGTGTGGCAAGCTGAACACAAGAAAGAGTGAGGACTTCTTCTCACTGAAAAAAGATGAGACAAAGAGTAAACAGAAAAAGTCTTAAATCAGAAACTTAATCAAATCTGGGTTGTGGACAAACGTACCCATAAACCATGACTACGTCGGATATTATGGCTCAACAATATATTAGGCAATGTGTTTAAATCTTTTCTATATTTTACATCACTAGCTACTTTTCTTCCATTGTCAGTTTTGCCGCTACACCCCCCAACAACCTAGTTTGCTGAATAGAAATTGTGCATCACACATCATATTTTCTCTGACCTCTTTTCTGTTACCTGTTCCTTTATTTTTGATGTCTCCTTTTTGCTCCTCCTTTCTTCTCCCATGTTGCGCTCCCTCCCTCTTTGTAAGTAAATGCTCTTTATTGTCATCTTGTTTCTCATGGACTCCTACAAAAAGGCTTCACACTCACACTGGTCAGAGAAATGTTTACAAATGAACAATCAAGTTAGTTATTTTGAGCCTGGAAATCACCCTGAAATTCTTGAGCAAAAAGGTTTTGAGCTCAAAAGTAAAGTGTTAAAAATGTGTCACTAATGAAAAGACATTCTTCTTGTAAAAAGCCTCTTTCTATTTCTCTGATTATCTTTCCATCAGACTTATCTGCCTCTCCATCAGCAAATAAGAGTAAAACCAATGAAAATCTCATCAATTCCAGTTGTCTCTCATCCCCATCAAACTGCAGCACCCTTTATCACACGGACTCCAACTACTATCCGTATATTGGCTCTCCAAAAGGTACAGCGGTTTCTATTTAACCATTTTGTTTTTTGTCCTTCTTTTTTATTTTTTTAACACTGATACAACATACTGCACAAATAAATGAGGATACATTCATGTGCTTTACCTCGATGGACTTACAGAGCTCGATGAAAGATTTTAAAAGTGAAACTTCTAAATGCAGAAATGTGCTTTGATGTTCACTTCTTTCTTCTCGTTGCTCTGTTACCCCTCCATTTCCTGTCACTCCCTCTGTCTTTCTCGTCTAGTCTCCAGGGTGAGAAGGTTTTCATCTGGAGGAGAGGAGGATGGATGGAATCATAATATAAACAAGGTAAGAGAGGAAAACATCCTCTTGCTCTTCCCTTTTTATAATTTAAGTGAGTGTTAATATTTTATGAGTCTGTTAATTAAATGCTTCTTTCCAACCTCACCCACTGGACACAACACAAAGTCATGCTCTTGTACTCTTGTCTCCCTCTCTCCCCTAATATCCTATCTTCAATTACAACCATCACATTTTCCTCCTTTTCTGCCATGTTCCATCATCATCCATCAACCCATGCATCCATCCCACTCAACTCTTATTACTCAATCTATCTTTCCTTTTGCTCCTTTCCTCGCATCCCTTTAACTATTTTTTTTTTATCCCTCCCTTCTGATTAACCCCATCCCCACCACCATCTGCAGGGAATTGGCAGGATGATTCTGAAGGAGGAGATGAAAGCTCGATCGGGTCGTTATGACAATGACCAGTGGGGGAGCAGACGCAGTTCCCGGTGTAACAGCAAGGAGGCACTGAACAACCTGGAATATAGCTCCCTTAATGGCTGTAAGTGTAAGGCCTTTCTTTTTTTTCTAATCTTTTCTCTTTTTTTCCTTTTTAAATTTTAAAGTTGTTACAACAGGGCAGATTATGACTCCTCTGCCAATACAGGCGCCAAGGCAAATGGTCAAAAACGATCACCACCGTTTATCTGTATGTTTGTCTGTCTTACGGTTCGCTCGAAAACTGCCAGGCAAAAAAAACACTTCATTGTAGGGGTGAGAACCGAGTAAATAAAGGGTCAAATTCAGATTACTTTCTTAGAAATGGGGAAAAAAGAGGGCAACAGCATTAATGGGTGATGTGCTCACCAAGTTCCCCTGTTTTATGTTTTACCTCATGTACCAGACATTATGTGTGACAGTTTCTTAGCTTGTTTTCATCTTTCTTTGATGCTTCTCTAGAGAAACCCTCAACTACAAGACTAGTGCTTTGAAATAAATCTCAAAATCTAAAAAGGATCAGATGAAAAAGGTTTTTATTAAAGTGCATCACAGCTTGTTAAGGCCATAGACTGTTTTATAGCCAAGCTGTCAAAATGGCTGTAAAGATGGCAGTTCTGCCTCAATCTGTCGCTAGATTGTTCCCTCTCCTAAACAAATCTAAAACATCTCAAGGACTTTTGAATGAAATCTTGAAATTTTGCACGTGCATTCATGGTCCCCAGAGGATTAATCTTACTGGCTGATGATTCCCTGACTTGTCTAACAGCAGCAGAAATTTATTTTCCAGTTATTCAGATAAGATCTAAATATAGCAACCATATAAAAACACAAACATCATTATAATTTCTTTAATACACAGTCTCACACACACAATCACACACACACACGGCGATAACAAAAAGTTAGCTCCTCCACCCGCCCCCACCCCAGTCTTCACAAACATAAACTCTAGTCCCTACGACTGTCTCTCTTAACTCGATTCCTTGATGCACAGGAAGCCAGTGTAGAGATCCCGGAACTGGACTGTTATGTTCCCTTTTTTTCATCTTTGTAAGGACGTGAGCTGCAACATTCTGGTTGCAGTTGTCTTAAAGATATTTTAGAGACCTGTGAAAACCCCATTACAGTGGTCAAGTCCATGGGAAACAAATGCAGAAATAATTTTTTACTAAATCATGTTGAGCTTTCACTCCTCTTTTTTTCTAAATATATTCTACCAGATGATGTATTGTTATTATTGTTGGTCATCTATAGACCAGAGACTTGTCTTTCCATTAGAGTGAACTATAATTTGTGATAAATCAATTTTCCTTAAAACATCTTCATCAGTCCAACATTGAACCTTTTACAAGGCCTTAATTCATTAGACCAGAATTCTTCAAAACTGATGCTTTAAAAGTATGGTGATGGACATAATATTAAACTCCATAAACATTTTCATGTGACTAAGCTTAACAAAGTTGTTTTCTTGCCTAAACCTTAACAAATATATGGCATTAAAAAAAAACTCTGTAGTCTCACACAGGACTTCCTAAGGGCAGGGATTGTCATATACAAGAGTAAATTAGTAAAAAAAAAAAAAGAAGAAAAAAAAAAGCATTTATAGGCAGTTCATATCAGAAAGAATGAGTAGGTCCTGTTGTGATTCTGACCAAGCATTAACGAGGGCGGGGTGTTCAGATTTTGTATCAACTCCTTCATTGACCGCCTTTCTCTTTGCCTTCAGCTGCTTGTGAGAGTGAGGCAAAGATGGAGAGACTTATAGAGAATGAAAAGGGAGCGTGAGAGTTTGTTGTAGGTGGAGGCCAGATGGGAATAACAGAAGATGGGTGTTATAACAAAAGAGGTAGAGAGTGAACACAATAGAAAATGAATTAGATGTAAGAGAGAGCGAGAGAATAAGAAGCTAAAGCAATTTGGGGCTGCTCAGAGAAGATGTATGACATGAAGTCCTGGAGGTAAATTAGGGTTAGAGAGCAGGGAGCAGGGAGGAAGTAAGAAATTAACTCTGTGCACAGCAGCACCACAAGTAGGGAGGTGTGTAATCATTGTGGGTTTTATAGTATCTCCTATTATCATACTGACTAAAAATCCTGACAGGTATCCACTCCTCTCTTTTTCAGAGGAAGCTAATACTAAAAAGTGATGGAAGAAGTCCTAGCTGATTCTGTTCACCTAAAATAAGAGATTCAATTCAATCATGAGCTAATTTCAGTCATGTACCATTTGGATCAGGTGCTATTGCTCCTGTTAAGGACAAGTTCTCTACAAATAAAATGTTTGCAATCATTCTTTGTGAAAGGAAGGCCAGCATTAATTCGATGTGGTTATTGTTCTCGGAGACCACATCGTTATTATCCATTTTCTGAACTTGCTTACATCAGAGGTTCAGAGGTTAAAAATCAAGTCTGACGATGTCAAAGGTCTGTTGGTTTTTGCTCAGTCAGGAAAACAATCTTCCTTCGGTGGGAATATTAGTGGTTTGATCTCTGATGTCTGCCTCCCCGGAGAGCAAATTTATGCTTTTCATGTGCAACCCCACACTCGTTCACTTCTGAAACAAATCCAATACTTTTAAGAGGAATGTGGTAAACATGGAGCCTCATAGACATCAGTATGTTGGCATTGTCAGTGTCTTACATGCATATAATTAAATCTTAAAAGTGAAATATCATTTCCCCAGTCTCATGCCTTTATTCCAGCGTCCACAGTATGCGTGATGATGTTTAAGAAAAATAATCAGTCAAATCTCAAGATGCAGTACATTAAACTTACAAAATGCCGTGTGTGGTTGCCACAAACATATCAATTTTTAACGTGAGCGGCACCAAGTAAAGACCCAGCTGATGAACAGTGGTGCCCATGGTGCTTTATATTTTATGTGATGTGTAGGTCATGACGGTGATTATGCCTGCATGTTTATGCTGTGAGCAACATATCCGCACGCAGCTGATGTTTTATAGATATCTCACAGCAGCTGGATTTATTATTTCCCCTCCCCTGAAAACTTTTACTGCGTGCTAGATTTATCAACTCAGCTGAACACAGTCTCATGTAGCTACTGCCCGTGTTTATATTATCACAGATACTGATATGAACCATATGCACAAAGCAATAAAGCTGCATGCTGTAATAATATTTGTTTTTATGGAGCAGGTGGAGGTATTGAGGGGAAACACCAACAAATACCTGCTGTTGTTAAAGACCTGCAGATATCGACTAATGGCAAATAAGGAATCCTAGTATTTTCTTATGCTATGTCTTTGTTCTTCTAATTTGTCCACTGATTAATGTCTTTTTGACAAAATGTTCTTGATTTTGTTGAGACATTTTTATAGTACCTGTTTGATCTAATTCCAGTAAGGGTGTTATTTATACTTAACACTGTTGGATCCTTTTGTGTGTATCATTAATTTGTTAAATAGTTCAACCAGCAGCAAAGCTGGTGTTTTTAAAGCTGTAACTCTTTTATTCTTTAGTTGTACTGTATGATTTATGGTGGATTTTAAGTATTTTTGTGTCTGAAAATGTTTGAAACTTGACTCCTGATTAACTCCTGCAGATAAACTGTATTTATTTTTCCAGTGAATAATGGATGAATCTGTTTTTTACTGACAGGAATCTATTTAGTGTAATTATTTATTTCATTTATTTGCAACATTTGAACCTGATATTTTTCTGTGATCATTTTTGGAGAATCTTTTTGAAACCAAAGTTCTTTATGCAAAAAACAAGGATAACAAAGTCGATAAACTTAAGACAAATGACTTCTGATACCAGAGATTTGTCTCTCAAGCGTGTGAAGCAGGTAAAATGAAAACAACCATCCTGTCTCTCTGTCCTCAGCTCCCAGGTCCATCAGCAGTGCCGACAATGGTGAGTGTTTTTCATCAATGTGTTTTAAATGTCTGCATTCAGTCTGAGAAGGGTAGCGACACAGCAAACCAACTCCCCCCCCTTATCTGCTTTATCCTGTTGGTTCTGCTGTGGCAGCAGCAGAGCTTCAAGTGGGAGATAGTTATCAGCTCACACTTGGACCCACAAACAAAACTCTATCTGATGGGTTGCAGGTGGGAGGATAAATGGTGCTGTAGCTCAGGCTGGTATTTATCAGTTCTTTTTGAATAATAAAAGAAAAAAGCAGCACTGATACTGAATTCACTGACATGAAACCCTTGTCATCTGTTTCATAACCTGCCAGTAAACACCACGTTATTCTGTATCTGATTTTTTTTATCAGTTTGGAATTTAACTTATTTAATGAGTCTTTCCCCACTTGCCTTTAAGTCTTCCTAGAAATTAAACGTGGGACCATTCTGCGTACTTTGGCATCACTTTTATTTTTTGTATGAGGATTTTCAGCCCCTTACATCTAAACTTGTCCTCCGGATTTGTTCAGGAAAAATTACACTTTTGCACTATTAGAATTAGTTTGTTGATCAGATTTGGTGAAAATGACATAAAAGTGCAAATGAGGATATAAAAGCAGCAGTAGTAATTATGTAGCAGCACACGTACAACAAAACACCGATGAATGAATTGCTTAGGCTTGTAGTTTCTGCACATCTAATCTAAGAGACACTGTCTCATTTCTTGTCGAAAGAGTGTGGGAGATGACATACTCATTATAGTTCAGCATCTCATACTGTGTCGTTGCTGTACACACTGGCCAGTATTCTGCTGCATCATGGTGTTTCTCCCCGGCTCTCTGACATCGCTATGTAATTCAATTCCTTTGAACATTAAAGTGAACAAGAGAAGTAGAGGCTGAGAGAAAAGATAAACAAAGCATGTAAACAGAGGAGAGAGAAGGAGAGGGAAAAGAGTGAAGAGCAAATAAGGAGGAGTCAATGATGAAGCTTTGACACAAGAAACAATAAAGAATAAAGTGAAAGCAGATAAGACAGGCAACAGAGAGGCTTTGATGGATCTGTGTGACTCTGCTGTCCTCTGCTGCTGCTTCTTTAGCAGTGCACACCACAAACAGGCCTGCTGGAAGATGTGTGGAAGCTGCTGGTTACCATTGGTTACCAGGATGCTGCCATCATGCTGGAAATGTCTAAACAAAACACAGAGATACGCTCTTCACAGTAGGATATAAAATGAGGTAGAAAAATAGAAAATTAATAAATAAAAATCATTGTCTCTTAATAATCCTCCAGCAAGCTAGCTGGTGAACATGCATGCCATGGTACCCAGGGTATGTGGGATGTTTGCTTATTATGCCTCAAAAGTTAAACAGATCATACATCTGATAAATGTGGGACTGGAGACACATCTCTACACAAGAGTCTCTGGAAGTTTTTCCTTATTCAAGGTTGTGGCAGCTCTGAGAATCAAAACAAAGTTACGGTATGTGACGAGAACGCCGCTGTTATGAATGCTTGCGGCTAGTGTAACTTTAGGAGCTGTTTCCTCATTGTGATATTCTTAGAAACATGTAGAACAAAGAGAGATTATAAGCCTTTTCTCATATCTTTCAGCAACATGTCAATAAGATGTTGTTGAGCTATCATGTATGCATGAAAGCTTAACCCACACTCTCCCTAAAAGAATAAACAGATCATAGGAAACTGACCAAGATTTACTGGATATTATATGATGCACAGATATGAAAACATTTCATGTAACACAGTAACACGGCTAATAGAGAAAAAACTAATTTGGCAACTTGGAAATAAAAATTATGTGTCTAGAGAATTGCTCCTCTATAATCCACCGGAAAACACATAACTCACTTTGATTGAATTATATACAGTGCAGAAATTTGTGTGGAGATTAGATAAATCATTCAGAGGCTGTGCACACTTTTCTCTTCTCTAAATAAATACATTTAAAATAAAAGAGCCAAAAACAATAGAGGAATTGTACCTCTTAATAAAGTGAGTGTCTGTACTTGTTTGTTTATGGACAATTTTATGTTTATTCTTCCAGACTCATATGCTGCCAAATGTGCCTCGTTGCCAGGCTACGGTAGAAATGGACTGAATAGGGTAAGCAGCGCGCTCTGGTATGTGAGGGTGTATATTTGTATTACTTGTACTGTATGGCTGTGATGCAAGTCTCTCATAACATTTAAGGAAAGGGTTTGGTAAAGTATGTTTGGTTTATTGTTAAAGTTGGTATGCTGAGGGTTCTAATAAGTTCCCAGGATATTACTAAAAGTTAGTATGATGTCTTCAGAAGGTCATTTTAATAGCTTAGATAATAGAAATGTCTTCCACATTGGCTGAAAGAAAACATCTAAAATGAAGTATTATGTGTTCAGTTTTCCTATCATGTATTTATAAAAGCCAGCATATCATATAGTATCAAACTTCTTTTACCACCAGACTTGTTGGATCCTAACACAAAACACAGACTGCTAGTTATTTAATTGTATTTATTTATGGATTTGATTTGACTTTGAGATATAGATTTTTACTTCTGTAGCACAAAAACTAAACTTTCTATTTTTAGTTTGCCTTTTTCCCCCAGAATGTTTTCACAAAGGGCTTTGTTCATACCTTATTCATAGCCCAAGTTTTAGAGCATTTTATTACTAAAACCCATTACATTTTTCTTTCTGCCTGTGTGCAGTGTATTCTTTTATTTATGGGGGATAAAAAGATACTAACAATGTCTTTCAGTTCAGTATCACAAACTGAAAAGGAATTTTGAACCTGACATTATCCAAGTTTTTATCCGAGATTTATATACATTCATTTATATACATTTATATATGTACAGCTCCGGAAAAGAACAAGAGACCACCGCAAAACAATCAGTTCCTCAGGTTTTATATTTTACGAGTTTAAAGTTTATGAGTAAGTATTTAAGAGCTGAATAGCTTTGCTTCGTTTTTTGTGAACTGCTGACAATATTTCTCTTATTATCTAAATACAACAACTGTTTTTAGAGCACAACTTCAAACGAAATAACATTATATCAAACTAACAGTCCTAGCATAAGGAAGCAATCGTTTTTGTAGGATAACCTTGAACGCAATTTTATTAATGCATCTTTCACAAAAGATGTATCTGCCGGATTCCAGCCTTGCTGAAGCACCCCTAGATCATCACTGATCCTCCCCCATATCTAACACTGTGGGTGGTAGACCTCTAACCATAAGACAACTAGGTGCTGGGCAAAGCTGAAAATTGGACTAATCAGAGTAAATGACCTTACTCCAGTCTTCTACAGTCCAATTCCTGGAGTCTTTTTCAAATCTCAGCCTGACTCTTTTTTTATTTCTCACTGATGAAGGTTTTTTTTCTGGCTTTCCATGACTTCATACATGTCTAGGAGCTTGTTTCCATTTGTTGTTGCTGTGCACTTCATCCCAGTCTCAGTTTGTCACTGTGTATGAGGGTCACTTGATGTCAGCCCATACAGTTCCACATGACTGTGGTCATCCCTTCCAGTCTAAAAATGTTTCTACCCTCTGCCAGACTGTAGCTGTTGCAGAATGAGATGAGTAGGAATGGTAGTAATACTCAAGAGATGCTGATTTATAGTAATGATAATTTGCACTCATTTTTTCTATATGCGAATATGCAATAGATAGATGGATGGATGGATGGATGGATGGATGGATGGATGGATGGATGGATGGATGGATGGATGGATGGATGGA
>JBBBVU010000016.1:14263125-14286639 GCA_037177055.1 Atherinosoma microstoma
TCCAGTAATGAGAGACAGGAAACAAAGGAGCTGTATTAAGTTCAGGAAGTAGCGGAGTTGTGCAACAAGCCCATTGCTGTGATATTAATACCTCATGTGGCTGTGACTCTACACATTCTAACTTGATAGTAATTTATGTCTCAGAGGCTTGTATAGATATTTACAATACTATAGAGATATACTTCAGGCTCTGCTGTAGGCTACTACATGATACATTCTGTACTCTGCAACATAACTATGGTAAATGATACAGTGCTAGAGCTTATGAGATATATTACTGCAAAATGTCCTTTATTTAACACCATCTCATACTACATGCATAAAACAGGACTTTTTTAGAAGCACTAATTCCTCAATGTGAAAACACAACAGTGTTTTTGCTAAATGATTTGATTACATAAAACTTGCAGATCTTTCCACCTCTCTCTCTGCTGTGCTTCAGCTTTACCTACAATGGTTCTTCCTGTGTAGTGGAAGGTTTCATGGGCACATGTTTTAGTAACGTTTTAACTCTCAACAGTTGCTTTGACATCTTCCAGTCAGATTTCTGTCTACACAACAGCATTGTAACTACTCTTGTTAAAGTAATAAATTACTTTTACTCAAACACAGACAAATGCAACACCTCTGTCTTAGTTTTATTGGATCTGAGCACTGCATTCGGCTAGATTGACCATATACTGCTGAATAGACTGAAAGACTGAGTGGGTCTCTTTGGCACAGCTCTAAACTGGATTAAATCATATTTGACAGATATAGACTACTTTTTAAAAAAAAAATTTTTTTTACCTTTATTTAACCAGGAAAAACTTCATTGAGATTAAAATATCTTTTTCAACAGTGTCCTGGCCAAGGCAGCAGCAGAGCAGGATACAAAGAAACAGCAAAACACATTCAAACTGCCCAGAATATTAAAAATTAATCAATACTCTTTCAAAATCCCTAAATCAAGCAGAACCCTTACTAACAGATTTAACTTCCTCCAAGTCATCCAACATTTTCTTAAAAATTTCCAATGAGACCAGGTTCTTAAGTTTCAAGTCTTTCTGCAGTTCATTCCTGCCAAAAGGCACAGCATACAAAAAAGCCCAATTTTCCCCATTTCAGTTTCCACCCTTGGGACTGAGAACAATAACAATTCCTGTGAATGAAGACTGCATGGACCTGAACTCTTCAGCTGGAGAAGAGTTGAAAGGTAGGATAACAGACCAGTGGAGAAGTAAAACAAACATCATTAGTACTCAGAGCCAGAGAAACCAAAATTGTGTTTTTTTACAGATTATCTCAAAGGAACATATGTAATATTTATTTATCAATTTAGTGAGTTAGTCGTTTTATTTCTTTCTTTACTTCTTTTATTCTATATTCGTTCTTTTTTTAAAAGAATTTTTCCTTAAACTTAAACACTAGCAGAAAAGGTAATAAAAGCATTAATCAGCATTTGTGAAGAGTAAAAGCAATCCATGGTAAACTGGTAAAAGTTACTGTTGCATCTTTATGGCAATCTGATCATTTGATTATCAACTGATTTGTATCTATGTATATAGCATTTTACTGTTGCTGGATGTATATATTGATATATTATTTTTATAATCTAACAGGGCCATTTGTTAGTTAATTATTATTTTGCACGCAAATACTTGTTCATAAAAAAAGGGTTAATGGGAATAAAAAAATCTAAATAAAGTGGATGTAAATTAAACAGACAGTAATTGAACGTGCTTGGCACCACAGTTATGTAACGCAACAAATGAGCAAATTATCTCAAGGAGTTTTCAGGGATTTCAGTAAAACTGGTCTGGAATGATGGTACTTCTGCTCAGAACAGCACTAGCATTAGGACCCAGCGAAGCCCTAGCTGATGAACAAGCCGCCGCCGAGTCAAACTGTAAACTGTAGCGGTCACTGTGACTCACTTGGCCGCTCACAGACCCACCGAGTACCGTGGAACCCGTGGAGAACACGCCTCACTTCTTTGCTACTTTTTAAATGAAACGACGAAAGGATTAAACCTGGAAACATTTAGGGAGATAAAGACGTTTTCAGGTGACATGGACTCCAAACGCCAGAGCGGTAAGTAACACAATAACAAGCAGCCTTTTCATATGTTGAGGAGAACTTTATTACAAAGCCTCCATAGAGAGCTCCATTGAATGTATTTCTAAAGACATTAAAGGAGATTTGATAGAATAACTTACAAATAATAGTAAATAAAGGTGGTACAACAAGAATTAAAAACAAAGGGATGGAACTTCACGTGTTTATTGAATTATAAATGTACGAGTCGTTACTGTAGTTTCCTCTGATTAAACAAACCGAGTGCGCCTCGCGCCCTGTTCCACCGTTGGAGTACGCTGGCGTGATGTCATGCAGCCACGCGCCGTATGTGTGTGAATGGAGGAGGAATCCTCAGGTAGAGTGATGCAACCTGATGCCAACAGAGAAGTGCCCTGTTGGAAGCTGCGCTGCAGGAGAGGAAGCAGCAGCAGCAGCTGAATGGCTGCTCTGTTTAAAGCCCTTCAGGCCACAAGGCTGCGAACAGGAAGCTGCGTTATGTGAAACCAGGTGATGAAGAAGTCCAATCTGGAATTCTGGTAAAGCTAAAGTAAAACCAATGAAACAGCCATAACAGAAAATTAATTTGAGGAGAAATATTTTGAATGCCCAACTTCAAAGCCCCCCAATCATGTTGTTTAATGAGTTCGGGTGATCAGTGACCAGTTAGGGAAGTAACATACCCAATTTATTAGGTTAAAATAAACTGGACTAAAACAGGTTGCAAAATTGATTTTAGACTTTAATAATCATGCCAGGGTTATGAAATTCAGAACCTTTTTCTCTTGTCTTACTCTATATCATCTGGTATGATAATACCACTATTGAAACAAATCCTTTAAGGAGAGAATGCATCCCCAATTTAACTCATTTTAAAAACAGTAAGATCAGCCATGTGATTATGTTGTCAGTGATGGTCTCATAAATCTATTTTGTTTTAAATTATTTGCAATGGATGGTTTTTCAGAGTGCTTATTTCTCATCTGTCAAGAATCACTTCTGTCATACTATATGATATCTGGCAATGGACTTTTCTTGTTTTTTACTAAAACTAATTGCCCATATAAGTATGATTTTAGCATTAACCCCAGCTATGTTGTTTTTATATGTCTCAGTAGGCAATAACAGTGTAAAACTGAACAAGCATGCACAATGCTGGGACCCTAAAACATCACTTAAACCTGTGCTGTGGCATGCTAGAATATTACAGTAGGATTAAAGTGACACAGAAACATCCAAACATATGAACATATGCTTATTTGTAACAAAACTATGCATGCAGCTGACAGTGGAACAAAAGAGAATAATTGATTTTGGTAAAACAGGAGGAATTTTGATCTGGACAAATGAGAAAATAGGAGCAACACTTGATACAGTCTTTAATTTGAGTTTTTAAAATGAATATATCTTTTCTCACTCTACACATTTTTATACAGTTTAATCAGCCCAGGTTGATAAAACTAAAGAATTGATTGCATTTTAAACACTTACACGCAGCCCTATCATTTCTCTCTGTTTAATATATCTTTCCCTTTTCCCCCTTTCCCACCCCGCTTTTCCATTAATTTCAGAGCCAGAAAGTACAAAGTGTGATCTCATGATTTAATTTCTGAATTTTCACACAGTAAAATATCTTATCAATAAACGGCAGCATTTCCACTGTTCAAAGAGAGAGTGAGTCATGCTGCAAATCTACTGCAGTTACATTTTCTGTCACAAGAAATATTAGATTGTTTTAGGCAGAAACTGAGCCGATGTGATGAGAGCAGTCCTTTATTAAATAATAAAATCACTGGATCATATCACTTACAGGGGAAACAGTTGGTTGTCTGATGTGGCAGTTCTAATTAGAATTCAAATAATTGTTTGCACAATTGATAAATCAGAATAAACGTGTTTAATTTCATTCAGTGTAGACTCTTGTGTATGAAATAAGACTGACAGGATTTGAAATACTGATCCCTCAAAATAAACTCTGGGACGAGTTTTGCTGGTCACAATTTCATAAATCATGGGATTTCTGTCAGTAAAGATATATTCTCTGGTTTGAGTGAAGTTATTTCCACTTCACCACACTCGATCATATTTTTTCTTTTGTTGTTATACAAAAAATGACACCTGTCCCATGCATCAGTGTTTCTGCAAAAAATATTTTCTGTCATCGCATACATACATTTAGATGTATCTTACATCTCTTTTTAAGTTGCATAAATAAATTTGAAATATGCACAGAAACCGTTGGATGGAAACAGTTTCAGCGAATCATTGACAATAATCAGAAATCACATGACTAATGTGTGCACTAGAGCCTGGTATCGTAAATCTTCCAAGAACACATCAGCTCTAATGTTAGTTTAATAAGACCTAATTTTCATTGTCCACTGGTGTTTTCTGAAATCAGGCTTTCTGCTATGTAAATTGCTTTCCTTGAGGTTTGACTGGCATTGTACATCATCTCGTTCTGCAGCTCTGGCTGGAGAAATAATGCAACGCTTATCTCGAATGGGCCAACCTTTAATAGTCACATAACAGAAACGGGTGGCAAAATGCATCATTTTGTTGCAGATTTTCTAAAACTAAAGTCATATAAACTAAATCTGTGCCACTTCGTCTGGTCCGGTGTTGAGCCTCTCCGTGTCTTGTAGCTCCTCACCATTTATTATCTGCAGAAAATGATAAGATACTAAAAGAATGTGAAAAAGAGAATTCCTCCTCTGTTTTCCCACAGCTGTTTCTTTTTACAGATCTCGGTTGTGGACTTTTTAAAGTGTCTGACTGAAGGCTAACCCCAGGCGAGCAGTGACACCATGTACTGTTGTCGTGAAAATATGAATTACGGGATGCTGAATCTCTGAAGCAGACTTTTGTCTCGACCATAGCTGCCGGGGCAGCCAGGCCATGAACTTTGACCTCCCTCTGAAGAGGATGGGTGTCTGGAGAAGGGACAGGAGTCAGATGAGGGAAAGGAGTTAAAAGGAAAGGATCTGGAGAAACTGGGGGGAAGAAATGAGTGGAGGAGAAAGTATGGGATTCAGACAGACCACTTGGAGCCTCTAGGAGTGTGGAGGAGGCAGGAAGAGGAGCAAAACAACAGTTTCATACACTTTTAAGGCTTGAATTTATCTTTACTTGAACTATATAGCCCCTCTTATTTTGTGCCTCAAGCAACTGAATTCATGGAAACAACAATCAAGCTGTTTCAGTGCATCAGTATACTGCATTTCTGCTTGAAGTCTTGGAAATTTTCTAACAAGGAGGGATATTTTGGATGGAAAATGCAAGTCAAGGAGGTGTTTAGCCTTGGATTTGTGTTGATTGATGAGTTAAACGTGTAATGGATGGGAATGAAAGCCTTAGGTTTGGAGGACTGACGTTCTTTTTTTCTCTGTTCCCCTGCTGCCCATAAGAACTACTTGGTGAGATAAACAGCAGTAGCAGTAGTTGTTTTGTTTCGAGCTGCAACCAAACACGCTAAATCAGTTCAAATGATAGTCGCATGGCCCAGGTCTCATGACTGGCCTCCGTCAGGAAGTCAGTCAGGAAACACACAAAAATGTATGTAACAGCACACACACAAACCTATTCTCATTAGGACTCTTGTGACTGTATCGTTAAAAGACACACATTGTGTGTGTGTAGGTGTGTGTGGCTGTACCGCTTTTCATTAATTTAATAACTGATCAGTAAAAAAAAGAATTTGATGAAGACATGTGGCGGTTGTGTTTTTATATGTGTGTGTGTGTGTGTTTGTCTGTGTGTGTGTGTAATAGTGGGGTAACAAAGATCCCTCTGTGGGTGAGACCAAGCACAAGCTTCCAGAACAGCTGATTCTCAGCCTGTGAAGCCTCCGGTCCCCCGAGAAAAGATGGCCTTGACTACCAAAACAAAAAATAGACCGAAGGCTCAGTCTTAAAATCTATCAGCCCACTTGTGGCTTTGTTTCCTCTGTGACTGATAACATTGGAGAACTGTTGTTTCAATGTGACCGGACACTGATATAACAGAGCTATAATTTTGCTACCTCTCCGATCGGAAGCTATGTATTAAGTTGTTTTGGAAGCTGAAAAAAAACAAATGAGGATGGGAGAGAAAATGTAAGGAGCAGATGGAAGGAAAGTTTGCAGAGACAGGAGGTGTAAAAAGAGGAAAGTGGGAGGAAAAGATGGAGAAGGTGAGGCGAGGCTCGCAGCGGGATAGCGGTGAGAGTTGAGATGGGAAGGAGTGGAGAAAAGCCTCTGTCGACAGCTTAGACAGGAAGCTACAGCTGCACACACACACACACTTACACACACTTCCAGACAGCTGCTGGAGATCTATCCTTTAACCCTGAATGCCCATGGCTGGAGACAACGCAGCTGTGCTGCACCACGCCTCTCCTTCTCTGTGTGTGACTGTGTGCTAGTTCCTGTTTTGTTTTTGTTGGACTTTCTGACTCTGACAATACAATTGTTTGCTCTGGTCTTGCGGAGCATTGTGGTCATCTAATTTTGGCCCTTGCAGAGACAATAGAGTATTGTTGGAGAGATTGGGGGGGGTGCGGAAGAGGCTTGGGGGAGAGTGAGGGCCTTCCTCTGTCTCTCCGTCTCTACTTTGTGTGAAAGAAAAAGTGATTATTTTGATCTTCGTTCAGCTTAATCCATTGTCACTGTTCTTTTCTTACGATTGCAGATTTCTTTTGCTGCACTTCGTATTTCAGCAGCTACATTTGCCGAAGCACAGTTTTGCAAGCCTTGAGCTTTTGTGTTCTGCAAATTCGAGTAATTCTTTTCAAAAGAGCCGTTAAAAGTGAACCAAATTTTCATTATAAGGCTTTCAATTTTATAGGACAGGGGGTCTAAAGGTCAGCTTTTCACAATATTTGTCCAGAAAATTTATGATGAAGCCCTGTTGGTTTTCCAGCATCTCCCCAAAAGTGTCATGATTTCTGTAACTGTAAATATAACACCCACTTCCAAACAAAGTTGTGCCAAACGTAAATAACAACAGAATGCAAGAAACTATAAAGACAGATTTTATTTTCAATAACACATTAAAAGAACACGTTAAATATTGGAAGGGGAACATTTGACTATTTCATGAAAAATGTCAGCTCATCTTGATTTTGATGGCTTCAACGCATTTCAAAACAAGTTGGGGCAGGATGTTTAGTATTGTGTTGCATCCATTCTTCTTTTAACAAAAGCCTGTAAACATCTGGGAACTGCGGCAGCCAGCTGTTGGACCTTTGAAGAGGAATGTTGCCCCGATCTTTTCTGATAAAGGATTTGTAACTTCTCAACAGCTGTCATCTAGATGGGAGCATATGCTGCTCTAAAGCCTGAATATACCTTTCAGCATTGATTGTGCCTTTTCAATGTGCCTGTTCCAAAGACACTAATGTCTAACCCTTTATCATCAGAGATGCAGACTTTTGAATTGGGTTCAATTAGCAAGCAGATGGTCACTTCCCTCTTAAGTCTTGAGGATGTAGTGTCCATAGTTTCCAAAAAGGAATTTAAAGTTTCAATTTTTTTTTTTTGTCCCAGAAATGACTATGGCATTTCTGGATCATGTTCACATGTGGCTTCTTCTTTGCATATAGAACTTTAAACTGCATTTGTGGATGGAATACAAACTATTTTCACAGACAGCAATTCATGGAAGTGTTCCTGAGCTCATGAAGTGATTTCTATCCTATTTTAATGCAGTGGTACTTGAGAGCCTGAAGATCAGAGACATCTATTATTGATTTTCAGCCTGTGTCCCTTGCACACAGATTTTTTAGTACCACTTACCTTTCCATATGTTGCTGTCATCAAATTCATCCTTCCATCCATGTTCTATCACTTTTTTTTCCTTTTGAAACTTGCCCAGCATCATAGCAAGCAGAACAATGCTCTGGCTGGGGTAGAAGCAGACAGAGAGCCCCCCCCCAAGCACTGGGCTACAGTAGCCATGGAGCATAGAACCAGGCAGGCCACTGTAGGGAGGATCACGCACCCACCCAAAAGTAGGCAGAGGAAGGCTGCAGTCAGAGCCCTCACAGCAAGGGAGTATGGGCCCAAGGAGACCAGGGACAGTGGCCCACTGGGCACCGGGCCCCTGAGTGTGAGCTGAGAGCCGGACCCAGGGCCTCGCGAGCCCAAGAAATCACGGGAGTACCCACAGAAAACTTACCCATACACAAGAGAGAACATGCAAACTCCACACAGTTTTAAAACGTTGTACATTTTCTTCTGTTTCCAACAATCAGTAGCTATTGGCTCTTCCATTCAGCTGCCAAACACGCTTAATTTAATCCCACAGGAGAAGGGTGTGAAGAACTTAACTTAGAGCAGTAATTAAGAAAAAGCACTTAAGACGAGCAGTGGAGGTGAAGTTGAGATCTGGAGATCGAGAAAAAGGTTTGTGGAATTCCTAGAAGGGCAAATAATTGGAGAAAAAAGTCCTTCATAAAGATGAGTGGTAGCGATGTTCCACTGCTTTACTATGCAAGGACACCTGCAAAAATACAACCCTCATAGAGAAGTTGATAGAATGAAAAATTGACTATCTTCAACAATTTCAGCATTTTACATCCTCAAGCAAAATGCTCCTGGGGCTCTTTTAAGTCAAAATACTGCTTGGTCCGAATAAGACAGTTCTTTTAGCACAGAATAAATGGTGCTGGAATTCATTATCACAACACCTATTTCCAAATGTTAAGACCAGAGCTAGATCAAGCAGTGAGCTTGGGTTGAAAATGCATTAGCATGAGGAGCATTTCACTTGTAAAAAAAATAAATTCACTTGAATACTGATAAAGTCTGCAAACATCACACTGTTGGCTGAAGATGAAACAAATGGCTTCTAAAGCAGGATAATGATCTCAAACACACTTGATAATCCACAAAATACTACATCAAGAGGCCCAAGCTTCTTTTAAGCTTTAACAAAATTGGAAATCAGTGAGTACAACTCAAGATAGTATGGCAGACTGAACAAATGTCCCCGAAAAGAGAACCACTGCTACAGAAAGTGTTTATGAGCTGTGATACCAAAAAGTAGAAGTGCTGCTGACCATGCTTTAAGCGCAGGTTTAGGTTCAACAACATGTTATTATCATTACTAATGACACCGAAACTGAAAGTATCATCAGACTCTTTCAATATCAAAATCTTTTAAATTCACCTCTCCAATGGTAAAATTAAAGAGTATTTATTCAAAAGCCACTATCAGGAAAAACACTGCTAACATGTGGTTTAAGAGAATGCCAAAGATTTTCCTCACAAACTCCTCGTATTCAAGGGAACAAGTAAACGGATCAAAAAACTGCTACATGCAATTTGGAAACTGTGTTCTGTCCAGTCCCTAGTGTAGCAGAAGATATTCATCTTTACTTTGGATCCATTTCCTTCAGGGAAGGAAGCTTTCTTCCCTCTCCACCTAACCTTCTTTTCTCCCCGACTCTTCCCTCCTCTTTCTCTCTTTGTCGGCTCTGAGCAGGCAGGATGTGTGAGACTGTGTCACAGCTTTTGGAACAATGTCAAGGTCAACAAAACACACAAACAGATGAGCAAATTCACACACACACATAGACTCACACAGGATGTCAGAGCTGAACACAAAAACATTTCATTTTTAAAGAAAGCAAAATATATTCCATCCTGTCCGTGAGTTGGGTGATTTGGAGGGCTGTTGAATATCTTAGCCGTCAGCTGTTGCAACAGGCTTTCCAAATGGACTTCATGGCCCTCGTCAACTGCCAGTTCCACTTGTACTGGCCGGAAGGGCCTCGCATGCATGCGTTAAATTGATATTGGATCCACTTGGTGCAATAGCATAAGCATTTTAGCTATGCTAAGAGGCTGCAATATGGGATGTTTCATGATGAGCTAAAAGTGATTTATGCCAAACAGAATGTTTTTGCTGCAATCCTAAATAAATCAATGCTTTTGTGGTTGCCAGTGGTGATGGAGCGCCTTGTGAATGAGCTCGGCTCTCTGCTGAAGATGCTGGACCATGAGACGGTCAGTCCTGCTACTTCTGACAAGATAGCCTCCATACGCAACATCCTGGACTCACTGCAACTGTCAGGTAAAGAGTGGTAGTATAAAAGTAGTATAAAATTTGCTTGATCACTTTGTCATGCACACTGTTGTCCATAATGTTGAGCAACTTCAGTAGTTTTCTTCTTTATACAATCAGCCGTAGTGACTCCAGTGTAGTTCTCCAGGCTATACACATTTTTCTTCAAACGCTCCGTTTGAGGGTCAGTGTGCGTAATATACACGATCAACTTCTATTTCTATCCATAAGACAGTAACTTACTTTCCATTAATATTCAGACAACAGAAAGAGTATGTATGTATTTGTTTTTGTAGTGAAATGCATTGGACCCAGAAGCATTAATCTGCCTTTGTAAAGCTGCTTCTAAATTGTAATTTCACTGAGCCTGAATGGGGGTTTACACACATGATTAGGTTTCAAGCAGCAGCTCATGTGGTTTCACACAGAGAGCAGTCAATGTGTATTTTAACAAGAACAAAACAAACATTAAAAATTATATTACAATGGAAAATATATTGTTAGATGATCTCACACATACACATACACAAAAAAGAAAAATATATAGTTGAGTAAAATACTTAAAGTTTATTTGATTAAAAGGTAAAAAAAAAAAAATCACATTCTTCAGCAATTGGTTGGATTTTTTTGACATGACTAGAACTGCTCAATTCAACATTTTCACATAACTATTGCTGGAAACATGTAGCAAAATGTAGCATTTGTAACATTAAAGCTTTCCGAGGCCTCTACAGACAAGCCTTGTTTATCTGGAAGTGTGCAGGAAGTCAGGAAGGATAAAAGGATTGATGTAAGAGGATAATGAAATGCAAAGTTTACAGGGGATAATGAGGCAAGGTCAAAGGAAGGGACAAACAAAATAACCTGATTGTTGACAAGAGTAATAATGAGCTTAGGGTGCCCTGAACAAACTCATTGAGAATATTGAAGGTGTCAAATCAATAACCCTAACTCTGATTCTTTTTCTAACTCCTAATTTGTGTTTTCCACAGTCAATGGATCAGATGTCTACATGAACAGTTGTCTGTATGGAAACGGCACCAGCTTTGTAGAGTCTCTGTTTGAGGATTTTGGTAGGTAGACTTTCCAAATACCAACAAACTAGGGATGCACAATATATTTGTTTTGATATTGGTATCGGCAGATGTTTGTCATTTTTTCAAATATCGGTAGCGGTCTGATGTGTAAAACTGGGCCGATATTAACAACAGATATTCCTGCCGTTTGTGTATCGGAAGGAGGAGGGGGGGTTTGGTCATACAGTATTGTTTTGGACATGTGACAGTGATAGTAATGAATCATTATGGGGTGTTTAACTGAAGTGGAGAAGCAATGTCAGAGGTGTGGTAGTTTTTCATGGTATCGAAAGAAGATACTCAAAAAGCGGTATGCAATACTTGCAACGTCAAGCTAACGCTGCTAACGTTAACCTTCATTTTGTACAGAATTTGATCATCTTTGACTTAATTTTTTGAAAAAACGTATTGGTAAATATAAGTTATCGGACATTGCAAAAATATTAATATCAAATATCTGTGTCAGCCAAAATATTCATATCGGTGCATCCTTACAACAAACCAGTCCAGATTCTGATTATTTCTGCTGATTTTTATATATTTCCAGTCACCATACCACAGCCTCTATAAAGTTATAAGACATTTTCAACCTATTGTCTGTTATCCCACCAGACTGTGACTTAAACATGCTCAGTGCATCTCCGGTGGAGCAGAAAGAGCACAAAAATGAAGAGGAGAAAACTCATCCTAATAAATCTGTAAGTCATTTACTCTGCTCCATGTATCAACCGCAGCATTTGCCTCTCATGTGCTTTTACCCACAATTCTGATTTACCGTCATCAGACACCAACCGACACGCCTCCTCCCCTACCAACTACACCCCTTCCAGATGACTACTATGAAGAGGCTGTTCCTCTGGATCCTGGATCCTCCCCACAGTACTTCACAACCAGTATGACCAGTCAGTTATCTTCACATGTACCCTCACTGATCTGATCAACTATAACCAATCAGCTTTTCTCTCTTTACCCTCACAAATGTTCCCTTCCTTAGCTTCGAGTAACTCTGTTGAGGAGGATGCTTACTATGAAGATGCTGACAATAACTACCCCACCACCAGGATTAATGGTCCTCCTAAAAACTCTTGTGAGCCTGCCCAATCTTGCTTTGTTTTACGATTGCTACTGAGGCATATGAATCAGAATTTGTCAGTGGATGGTTTGTAAACTAATCAGCTGTGGTATTTTGATGTCCAGACAATGACTCGGATGCTCTGAGTAGCTCTTACGAGTCTTATGAAGAAGAGGAAGAAGAAGCCAAGGGACGGGACTCGTCGCAGAGATGGACGGCTGAGGAAAACCCAGATGGACCAGTCAGAGACTGCCGCATCTGCGCCTTCCTGTTGAGAAAGAAACGCTTTGGCCAGTGGGCTAAACAGCTAGTAGTTATCAGAGACAATAAACTCCAGGTGAAAAGATGTAACAATTAATAGTGTTTGTTTGAATATTCATATAAAAAGGGTCACATTTATATCTGTCTTTTTTTAGGGCAAAATTTGGCTTTATAGGTGACTCAGATTGTCCAGCATTATACTGATTTTTGTAGAGTCACAGTATCTAACACATAATGCCAGAATGGGCTATGAACATTTGTCCTTTTACAGAAAGAAGGCATTTACTTTCCTTCTCTATTTATATCTGAATCTTGCTCTCTGTCTTTTATAGTGTTACAAGAGCATCAAGGAGACCACTCCCCACACAGAGCTCCCGCTGAATCTTTGCAATGTCATCTATGTTCCGAAGGAAGGCCGGAAAAAGAGGCATGAGTTGCGCTTCTCGTTGCCTGGAGGCGAAGCTCTCGTTCTAGCAGTGCAGAGTAAAGAACAAGCACAGCGATGGCTAAAGGTACATTAGCTCGCTTTATCAAAGGGCTGGTGTTGTGACAGATGAAAGCAAAGAAAGACACAGGAAAACATGGCCGAGAGAAAGAACACAATGTTGCTTCTGGAAGTGAAAGTTTTTTTCTTTCTGGGTCCAGGTGGTTCATGATGTTTGCAGCCAGTGTAACAATATTGAAGGACTGAATGGATCCACTTCTCCCATTATACAGAGGAAGCTGGAACTTGACAAGGTGTGTGTTTGTGTTTGAGTTACAACTAATTTATCTACAGGATATTTTGCATATAGTGTTTCTGCATGTGCATATCTCAAGATTTGCAGTCTTAACTTCTTAACTTATAAACCCCCTTTATCCAAACGAGCACAAATTTAGTATAGTTTATTCTCACAATGTCTGACTCCATGTAAGAGAAGAATAATGGTATTATTTATGTCACTCTGAGTCTCTAAACATACATTTTAGTGTTGCTAATGTAAACACTTTCAGCCCACATAGGACACAACGGTTCCTTTGGCTTTACGGGCAGTGAATGAGGTGATATTTTTGCGTCTGCTGAGCTAGTTTCATTTTCCAAAAGTTTTAATGTGCTTGAAAAAGTGAATGCATTGTGGCACAGTAGTTACACCCAACATTAGAATCAGAGTTTACACTCGCTACACCCAGTAACATATAGCCCCCAGTGATGTTTTGTTAATGTCTGTTGAGATGATTTGTTAAATGTTTTTGTGTAAAAAAAAATAAATAAAAAGATAATTTATTTATTCATTTATTGCCAGATGCTGCAGTCTGACAGACAAGCATCAGACTCAGACAGCGGGCCAACAGCAGACAGTCAGTCCACTGCACAAGGACCAGGCCGAGATGCCACTGACTCACTAAGTAGGTGTAACCTCACAAGCAGTTATTAACATGTAACGACTCTGAGATTCAGCATTCAGTTTGTTTATGTGTGTGATTTCCCCATAATGTCTAAGAAGTTATTGCAACAACGTTGGAGAAAGTGCCACTTGCTTCATAAATGCCTACTTCTTTTTAAATTTTTTTAGGTCACATTGCAAGAGTTGCAAGAGGGACTTTGTAGTTTCTATAGCATGTCAGATTTACTGTATTGTAAAAACAGAGAACTACTTGATTGGGAAAACGGGGCAAGTGAAACAACTCGGTAAAAAGATGTGTTTACGAAAAAACACACTAACACTAAACTTTGATGTCAAGTAGGGGGTCACAAAATATCGTCCCACGGCTGCAAGTTTGAGACCCGTGATCTACAGCATCATTATGTGAAAACTCTGCTTTATCCCAGTTTAGCTAGTCTCTTGCTGGTACAGATTAAAAGTTAAACAGCATTTTTAATGATAGATAAAACACAAACCTCTACACTTAAACTTTGTTTCTTCCTCCTCTTCTCTAAAACTTCTGAAAGCCGCTCCTAAGCACTTGGACGAGTTGTTGACATCTGTCAATATGAACTTCTACCTGAGATGTGTCGCACCATAACTCGTCCCTTGCCATAAATGTTAATAATTAAATCAAATTTGTCAATGAAAAATACTTATTTAAATGTTCTTTTGTTCTTTCTGAATCAAGTTTCTTCATTTTCTGACTTGCCATAGAGACTAAACAGTCGTGTCCAGTGAACATTTGGACACATTTGATAAAGTAACAATAAAAACTTCAAATTTTAAAGACTTTATTTCATGCCGTTTGGAAGGAAGTTGACAGTATTATTATATTCCTGCAGGTGTTTGTAATATTTTTACCCATTTTGGTGAATAAAATATTGTATATATTTCTTCGTGTGATACAGCCCACAATAATAAAAACACATTAATATTGACCAACATTAATAATATTTCACCACATCCCAGTTCCTAACTTAACCTTGATCTCTAACAAAGATGGTCTCTAAAGGAAATATAACTTAGTGACTTCACTCTTTCAAACTCTCCTTACTCCCAGATTCCCCAAAAACAACAAGAGTCCACACACCCAAATACACAGTCTTTCAAGAGCCTGATAAAAAACACAAACACCATTTTTGTTTTTTCTCTCTACAAAATTAGGAAGGATAAACCCAGGAAATCTATGATGTAAGTTCGAGAAATAGTTTAAACAAAGTCATGTTGTGTCAGTATTCTTACAAGCTGTTTACTGACCAAGCTGCACTGAGCCTTAACAGACATGAGAGAGGAAGAGACAGGAAGCGAGACCCAAGCAGATATGACATCCTTCCTGTCCTCTTCCTGCGATTGTCTCCCACTGACATCATAGGAAGCTGGGTGAACAGAGTGCTGCTGCAACTTGTACACACTAAATTGAATTTGCAAATGCCTTAAAAGATTTGGTTAAATATATAAAAGACATCTGTAAAGTTGCACAATATTGTTATTTACTGGGGAAGTCACAGACATGGATGAAATTGATAACACCCCTGTTAATGACAGAAAAACCTTGATGGCCCCTCCTGCCCCACCCAGCACAACGTGCACACCTCCCACAACCCTACCTTTGTATGTAGTGGAGAGCGGGGGAGGGGAGGGGTCAGGAGATGCTGGTGTAACACAAAAACAGCAAGACGATGAGGCAACATTATGTAAGGTGTTAATCCGGAGTATGTTTGGCTTCAGACAGGGGCAAGCGCGGAGCATTTTCTGAGCTGACGGGGTCGATGAGCCGAGCAGCAGGGAAGAAAATCAATAGGATCATCACCTTCTCTAAAAAGAAGCCCCCTTTACCAGGAGAGCCTCCCACATCTTCCATCCACCATGATAACCCCCGCAGTGGTGAGGACACAGCCTAATAAAGTAGCTTCACTGCTGATAAGCTGGCTGATGAATGGTGGATCATTAGTAACTGATGATTAGTTTGGTTGCAGTACTTTTAGTTTTTCAGTGGTGTTTAAGAACTTAAAAAGAAACTGCATTGGTAAAGTTAAAGACACTATGTAAAAAGAATTAAGTAACAAAGAGACACATGTTGCTCTGTCAAGAAAATATTTTTTATCCTGTAGATCTTAGATGAATCTCCTCTACATTTCGTCTCTACAGGTTATCTCAGTGTGTGCCTAAGCGGTTCTTGGAAGGACCGTTGGTGCGCGCTGCGAGGTGGAAGTCTGTACCTGCAGAAGGACCCCGGGGACCAGCGGCCGCCAATCATCGTGGTGCCTCTCAAGGGGGCAGAAGTGGTGCCAGGCGGCCTCGGGCCTAAACATCCCTTCTCCTTCCGCATCATGCAAGGAAGCAACGAACTTGTGGCTTTAGAGGTGCAATGCTTAGAATAATTATAGGAATTTCAATTCTGCTGTTTTGTTAAGGGGATTAGCTTCCTTCTATTTTTTTTCTTTTTAGATGTGTAATCATGTCTACCAGATGTTTGACAAGCTGTTTTAACATTTAACCAAACCAAATTCATATCTTTAATTGAATTTTAGATATCAAACAACATTTTTCTGTATCATAATTACTATCTGATTGGTGAGAATAGTGATAACCGCACTCCTACTATCAGAGGATATATTTCATGATATATTGAGTTTTAACTTTGTTTGTTCAAAGTCAGTTTTAGACATCTGAAAATCCTTCAGGGTTTAAATAGACTATTTTGACATTTAACAAACTGATGACTTATGTATCAAAGACATTTGTATTTGGTAAAATTGTATTTTCCGATATCAACAATGATTTTATCACGATTAGTGATTACCATTTAGTCTGATCAGATTTTAGTAGTAAACATCTGTAAAGCCATTCCAACTGGTAGGAATATAATTTCAAACAGAAGAAATATTGATACCCAAATATGTTTGTGGATAGTTTTATGATGAAATATTGTCCTGATAAAGGGCTTGAAATACATTTTTTAACGAAGTTACACTGGTGCACATCGCAAAACAAATTACTTGCAGCAAAAATAATTTAGGTGCAGAACCAAAATTTGTAAAACCTTAAATTTAATCTTACAAAATCTTCTAAAAACTAAAACACACATATAAACACATTTATAGTCAGGTTTCTTAAGTCTAGGCAACAATTAAAATTTGTAATCAAGATAAATCACATTGTTATTAACAAAATTCAATGATGATTCAAAACTGGTTTTGTACATCCATGTGAACAAGTGAAAAATTCTTTGGTTTAAAAACATTTATTTTTAAATACATGATATGGTTGAACAGCATCATTGACTTTATACAGAAGCAGTTAAGATATTTTTTGGAAATCTCAACTTGAATATTTATGTAATAAAATCAAATATTTATGACAAAAAAGGATGAAAGTTTTAGGATTTATTAGTTAAAAGGTAACAAGACAGCAGCATGAATATAAAGCTGTGTGAAGCTTCGAGGGACCATCCATCCATTTTCTGTACAGCTTAATCCATGCAGGGTCGCGGGTGGGCTGGAGCCTATCCCAGCAATTATCAGGCGAGAGGCAGGGTACACCCTGGACAGGCCGCCAGTCTATCACAGGGCCAACACAGAGAGACAGACAACCACTCACACTCACTCCTAGGGTGAATTTAGAGTGACCAATTAATCTATCATGCATGTCTTTGGACAGTGGGAGGAAGCCGGAGTGCCTGGTGAGAACCCATGCATACACGAGGAGAACATGCAAACTCCACACAGAAAGGCCACTGTTTCAAACCCCTCCCGAGCTCGAACCAGCAACCCCCTCTGGCTTGAACCAGTGACCTTTTTGCTGTGAGGCTGTGGTGCTAACCACCACACCACCGTGCAGCCCACTTCGAGGGACCATATCTGATAAAAAGCAGGATTACAATCTCAGATCTGCCATTATGGGGGGGCGGGGGGCGATGTTTTGAGAGAAAAATGAAGATAATGACCTAAATATTCAGTTAATCTACGATTCAACAATTTCTCTTAAAAAACCCATTGTAGACATTGGACCACAGTATAAGCAGGTGATAAAAACTTAAGACGATTACGAAACTTAAAATCTTAAGATAAGATTTAAAGGTAATAATTACATGAAACGATCACAGTACATCAGGAATTTTCATCGGGGGCTACTTGTTTCTTCGTGTGGGAACGTTGATAGACACATGTCCAGGTGAGCACTGCAGCAGCACATCTACTGATTATTTTAATGACTGAGACACAAAAGGACAGCCATCCTGACAGCCAGTCAGTACCATCCCTTCCGTACCTGTGGTCTGTCTGTGCTGTCAGTCAGTGAGTTACTAGTGATGTTACTTTTTCAGTAACCGGTAGTCTACCTAACTAATTACAATGCCATTACCAACGATAAAACATTACTGACAGCAAGTTACTATTCTAAGATGAGATTCTTTCTTTTTATTTGAGTGAACATAAGTTTCATGTTCAGACTATATTCTGCTACTGCTACAGTGAAGAGGAGGCGAAATGATACGGTTGAAACTGGGGAATACAGTCAGTGTTTAAGTAGAAGAAGAGTTGACATGATCTGTTGTGACCAGGTGCTAGCTCAGAATAAAGCAGCATCATATGTTCGCGCCAGAAGTTGTCTCCAACCTACGACCCAAAATCAGTTAATAGTTAATGCTGAAGATACTTATAGCGTTACGCTGAAGCTGTCTTTATCTCCCCCTAAGTGATGATGATTGACTGATGAAGAGCAAAATGTCATGGCAGACCAAACACACGCACACAGCCACACACACATACAAAGCGTTTATTATGCCCAGAAATGTTTTTCATGTTGGCTGTAAACAGTTATTATTACATCAAGCATCTCTCCTGGGGAGGAGACGGAGCCACGACATCCAAGCAGCCTGACATTAGTGTCGTTGATTTATTCATTTTTTTTGTAAATTACTACATTAAGAAAATTTAAATTTCACCATATTTACTAAAGTAATAAAACATGGCTGAGCTTCAAAGGGAGACGACATGACAGACTGTATGCTGATGGTGTAATTTCTTGGTACCTTTTTTAAAATACTATAAATGGCTTTCTGGTACTAACGATACATTTTTCTTTAAGGAAGTTTTGTTTTGGAGTAGATATAGCCTCCAAAAATAGGTTATTTCTCATGGAAATGTGGACTAAAGGTATTATGCTGCAAAGTTCTGCTTTCCTGTATATTTCATATCAGTCTCTATCTAGCCAAAGGAAGAGGAACAATCATTACAGGTTTTCAGGAGAGTAACTTGTTTCTGAACTTCTTACTGCAAGTCATTGAACCTGATTTCTTTACAGCATCTATGTGATTGACATGACAAACCTAGCGACATGATAATATTGTTAAAAGATTATGAAAGCAGTTATTTTGGAGGGAAATAATTCAGGCTATAGTGTGATTGTTCAGTGGGTGATCTGAATTATTTGAAATAAATACCCAACATCGGATAAGTATAAGATGGACGGATGGACAGACGGATTAATAGTTGCCTACCTACGGATCAAAATCAGTGCAAGTGTTGTGCTAAAAGCTACTAGAAACCTTGCTGACACAGCAACAACCCTCAGGAATAATTTAAGCAACTTGCATGCTGTTATTTTTCTGTTTACGTGATGAAATCCAGCAGAGTAAAGACAATGTCAGGGGTAGCTGCCATGGCATGACACATGCTTTTTCAATACCTGCACAGGTGCACTCCAATGTGCACTCCAGTGTTTGTCTTTAATATTCCATATAATATTGCAAATATCTAGTGTGATTTCTTTTTTGACTAAATTTGAAATGTTGTTAATTCTAACTTCTTACAGGTTTACATACATGAAACAAGTTGTTTCTTTAAAACAATTCTATAGCAAATATCCAAAGATCATTACAGATAGAAAGACTGTAATTGCGAATATATAAAATGTTTTTAAACATAAATCCACTCATCATTTCGAGTTAAATGTTGAAATGTTGTGCTTTAATAATTGTAAATTAGCTGCCAAATAATTCAACGCAGTCTGTAATCTAAAGAAAATAGTACAGAATGAAAAAACAACTTGAACATCTTTACCTAGCGGAAGTATATTGCAAGTCAGTCTGATTTATTATTTCAGGATGTACATGGAGATGCCACACCTAAAATGTGTGTTTGTGTCCATCAGGCCAGCTGCTCTGAGGATCTTGGCCGTTGGCTGGGCGTTTTATTTGCAGAAACTGGCACCGCCACCCTCCCTGAAGAGTTGCACTATGACTACATCGACGTGGACACGCTCACTGACATACGGCACGCTGCCAGACACTCCTTCTTGTAAGTTACTTCAGACACTTTGTACTTTAGTGCGTGCACTTAACCTGAGTTTCCTGTTCTGTTATCATTTTTATTCCTGAAATACACAAACCTTTTTTTTGATACGGTCTTTTCTTTACTTTGGTAGGTGGGCTACTACCACTGCTACATCCTCCAGCAGTGCCTCAATAGACTCCAGAACTTATGATGAGGTCTATGAAAGTATAGCGGTAAGATCATTTGGCAGATGTTTGAAAGTAAAACACGCAGTCGCTAGGAAATCTGAAGCTTTCCAACTCTTAATCTGCTTTTGTTGTCACTGATCCTCCTTCATAATACTCTATAGACTCTTAAACATTCAGTGCACGATTACAGCATCTGAAAAGACCAAAATGATTTTGTAACACCTCATTTTTAATACATAACAACCCTTTTTGTTTTACCAGAAACAATGTTAAGCCCCTAGTGCTCATAAGGAAGTTGTTTTACTTATGAGTACGTATTTGACTTCGACAACAACACATTTAAACTAAATCATTTATGACCAGTTTTTTTTCCCTCCCTTTTTTAATGAAAATATATGTTTTGCGTTATGCATTGTCATCCAAATCACATTAAACTAACACAGGAAATTCAGGACATTTATTCAGTTTTCCTCTATCTGGCAGGACGAGGAAGTGGAGAGCAAGGCAGGTCAGGTGAGACGTCATGCCTCCTTCTCCAGCAGGGACTCTGAAAAAACAGAACAACAGGCCGCCATTAAGAGACACGCCTCGAGTGAGTCTCCTTCCATTTCATAATTCATTAGACCCGCTGTATTAAAATTGCATGGGAGAAATGTGGCCACAGCTGTCTGACTCCTGCAGATCATGATGTGCAGCTAAATGACTATTTTTCCTTCCTATTATATAGCAGCACCTACTTTGCTGTATGTAAATGCTGCTTTGTTTTCTCATAGATGTGAATCAGTATGGACGATATGGGAAGACGCGTGCAGAAGAAGATGCCAGGCAGTACCTGAGTCAGAAAGAAGATCTGGAGAAGCAAAAGGAGGAGCTCAGAAATGCACTGATCTCCCTCCGCATGGAAAGGAAGGAGGTGAAGGAGGAGATGAAGAGTGGCACAGGTCAGAGAGAAATCACTCACACAGCACTGCTTACACTGAGGCGGGCCTAATCAGGAGTCTGCGTGCATGTATGTGTATGTGTGTGCAGGTCATGGTGAAGAGAAACGGTTAGCTGAGCTGGAGACACTGTGTAAACAGAAGGAGGAGGAGAGGGTGGAACTGGAACTCAGACTGACGGAAGTAAAAGAAAACCTGAAGAAATCACTGGCAAGAGGAGCGCTGGGTCCTCCTACTGACGCACACATCAATGTCAAGGTAATATTTCTAAAATATTCTTTACTTTTTTTTAAACTGTGAACTACTAATGAACAGTTTTATGAATATCATGTGTATTGTGATGGTCCCATAACCAGAATACAATAAATTTGTCTTTACTTTTTTCTTCTTTTTCTTCATTTTTAATAAATGACACCTACTACAAATGTACATAAACAAAAACATTGACAAAAAATGAGGTTTTAAACGTGTGAATTTGAGCATACAGATGGGTCTTTTAGTTCAGAGGGAGATGGTTACTGAATGAAGATGGTTTATTGATGGTTCCGATTAATTATTTGTCTGTTGAAGTTTGTACACAGAGCATGAACTGTGGTTTTCATTGTCAAAATTCAGTGATTAAGGATTTTCACTGACTTACTTTTGAAAGCTGTGGGGGAAAAACACATATTTGTCATCTTGCTTGTTGGCACTGACCCTCCTTGTAGTCTGCTCTGGTTGCCTAGCAACTTCCACAGCAGAGATTTCAGGAAGTTACTGCTTCTTACTGAGAAATAGTCCAGAAAGATGAAAAAAATATTTCATAAATCGTTGAATTATTTCAGATTTTATATTTACTTATTGTTTGCATATCTATGTGTGTACAGGTGCCGGGAAAAAAGGTTGAAAAAGGTAACAATGAGACTGTTCCTGTCAACTCTGCATCTGAGCTTCGTAAACGGCCTCCATCTCTCTACGCCTCCTCCAGGGGGAACGTCATGAAGAAGGCAAAGGTAGAGTATTTGTCTTTACCATATGTTGGGAAAGATACTGGTATATTGGGAGGTTCCTCTTCACTCAAAAAAAAAAAAAAAAAGTCTGGTCTGTACATTATTTTGTCTGTATATCCTGATGGGGACTGAAACCTGGGTGCATACTCGCCCATGAAGACCTCTTGTCACCTTCGGGACATTTTTTGAGGGATTTGGGGCTAGAAATAGAATTGGGTTATTGTTAAGACAGAAATGGTTGTGGTTAAGAGAATGTGCTTGGTAGATGAACATTATATTAAAAAAGAAAATAGACAAAACAATCCAATGTCAGAGGTGAAAACAATTGAATAACTTCATGAACAGTTCCACTGACATCTCGTTGTTGCTGGCTCCCGAAAATCTCCTCTTCCAACACTCATTCAAAAAGTGTCAAACTTGCTCATGAAAGTCAATCATGTTTTTTCTATATGTTATTTCTGTCAGCAGTTATATTTACTTATTATCAGTGTGTAGATAAAAATAAAGATTTGACTGAGGTTTAAAATTTCACTTTCCAGCTTCATGCTTTTGTCATGGTCACTTAAAGTACTGGAAGACTAACATGTCTGCAACCAAATGCTGAATTCCAGTGCAGTGTATGGTTATAGCTGAACTGGGCCATTTAGTCTGGATTACTCTTTGTCCCGGTATACAGGCACATATGCATTAGGTGGCAATATTTCCTCTTTTGATATGTTAGTCTCATACTTCTTGAGGTTGACCTATATTACAGACCAGAGAAATTAACATACGATTGATTTCACATTAAATTTGTACCGTTTTATGGTAGCAGTAAGACAACTTGTACTTGTTACACAATTAGTTTTTCTTACTCATAAAAAGCATGCAATCCCTTGTGATTACCCTTTTTATCCTCTTGTTGTTTGTACCAGCTGCTTCTATCAAAATCAAATATCAGGACAGAAACAGTGGAAAATGTCAGTTTAAATCCAGATGAATAAATAATTGACTCCAACCTCATTATCTGTTGTGCTAGTCCAATTTTAGTTCAAGTTAGAATAATTCAATGTTGTAAAATTTAAGGACTAATGCCTTAATAAAATAAATATATTTAATAAATATAATAAAATAAAATAAAAATAAATAAATAAATAAAAACTCTGCTACAACAATAATTTCCCTCTAAAAGGGATAAATAAAGTATTTTTCATTTCATTTCATTCATT
>JBBBVU010000016.1:14316336-14332664 GCA_037177055.1 Atherinosoma microstoma
TCAATTTATATTGTATATGTTAGGCAAGACTAAGTAAAATACTGGTTCTTTACAAGACAGTTAGAGCTGTGTATAGTAGAATGATGGATGGACCACTGAGTGAGGCCATAATCTTCAGATAAAAGTGCCTATCAAGCCAGTTAAACCAGTCAGTGCATGTTAGTCTAAGATGATACACCGTGGATATCAAGCTGCAAAGTATCTGCCAGACTCTTTAAAAGCAGATTTAATATAAGCGAGGTCAGAGCGAGAGAAAAGTATCATGTGTCGGAGGGCTCAGAACATTTACAATGGTGACACAACATGATCCCCAAAGCGGAGATAACACCCAGTAACACCAGTAAACAGACCCCCAGGGCTGAAAACCGAAGTCACAAGCTGCATTTCCTCAAATGGCCACTTCAGGTCGGCTCTACAAGAGAGTCAATCTTTCATTTCAAAATACTGTTAGAATTAAGCCTATATGGCCTAATTAACTTTCCCATTATTAAAAATAACCACTAACTTCAAATGAATTAATACTTTATTTGACATGTAATTACATGTTTTATGACCTTTTTTAGGAGCTGTATTTGTGTCCCAGCAGACGGCGCACACGGTGCTGCGTCGCCAGCGCAGGTTTAACAGTGGCATTGAAGAAATCATTAAAAAAGATAACTTGGAGCGAGAATGTATGGAGGAAGTCTGCTCAATGGAGGAGGCCAGGGAGGTGTTTGAGAATGATGAAAAAACTGTAGGTGACGGTACACAAACGTAACTGATGAATTACCCGGCTTTGATAAAGTTTGTTCAGGAGCAAAACTAGGATTTATAATGTTTGTCTTTCAGATGGAATTCTGGGTCGGCTACATTGGTGAGACAAAAGAACATAAGTTCCTCACTTAGGATATAAAGCGTTTACACAATTCTTATCATGGAGACGTGGTCACGGTTTATGCTTGTGTTTAGATGGCGACCAGTGTAAACCATCCCCCTGCCAAAATGGGGGCGACTGTGAAGATGGGATGAGTTCTTATGTTTGCTGGTGCAAACCAAACTTCAGCGGCGAGAATTGTGAGATAGGTGAGTGTGACACACTGAATGTGAGAAAATCTAACAAGAATAATTACTATAGTCTTGCCCATGCATCTACCAGTGCTAATGTGATAAATATGTTTTTCTTGCTTTTTTGCAGAGGTGACCAAGCAGTGCTCAGTCAACAACGGTGGATGTTCACATTTCTGTGTGATGCAAGGACAGCAAACTGCGTGTAAGTGTGCAGATGGTTACAGACTTGGAGCAGACAAGAAGAGCTGTGAATCAACAGGTAAATAAAAAGCTAGATTGGATGCTTTAGTCTCTTTATAAAGGGAACAGTGTTAAATCCTAAATTTGTAATCTTGAATAATTTCAAAAGGCAAATTTAATAATTTTTATGACCATTTTAAACCATGATATCTTAATTTTTTCTTTTGCCTGATTTGATTTTGGTTTCAGCTCCTGCATGTGAAACCCCTCTCTTACAGGGACTCACAAAATAGGCTCACATTCTTATGTCAGTCTCAGAGTGATACACAATCCCTCATAAGAATATCAATTCATATTTTTCTTGTTATACCACAATACACTCTAACCTTCCATCATATTAAAGGGGAGTAAATTTGCAGCCCAACACACATGTATTGGATAACATGGATATTTCCAGGGACTATTTGTTTTTAATGCTAAATCCCATCCTTGTTACCATCTTGCTGTAGCTTTGGAGGGAATTATTATACAGAGATGCACAAAAAGCTGAGGAAGACTATTTTTATTTATCTAACTCATCTTAGATTCAAATTAACTTTCTTATGTAGCTTACTTTTGCACAGAACAAGGATGATGGGTTTTTCTCCATCTGTTACCATGGAAAAGCACCAGGAGAAGATATCTTAATTGCCAGTATTAACACTTTATTTAGTGTATGAGTATTGGTAAGTGTATCTGAGAGCTGTAGCTGGTACATGTTGTGATTTGGAGATTTAAAACTTATGAACAGAACTGTATATAAATTAGATGCAATCAGTTCTTGGAAATTTAATAAATCTCAAATACCTGGAAATCTTCACTTTGATCCAAGATTACCTGATCAAATATGGGAGGTCAAAGGTTGCAATGACCATTAATCAGCTCCATTCCTGTGAATCACATCAAATAAAATTTGATTCATAAAGCCCAATGTGCTTCACATAACAAAAACAACCATTTTTGCACATGATAACGCAGGCCTTCACACACCCAAGTATGTAAGTATCTAAATACAATTTAAAAACACACATCTGAACCTACACAGACATAAACTCTAATTCCTAGTTCATGTCTCTTTAGCTGAATCTAAATGTAAAAATCTAAATGGGAATAAACATCAGGGCACCCCATCCATGACCACAGAGACCACCACCACTGCCCAGATCAGGGTAGGATGGGGTCTATAACTTGACCATGCCTGGATTGCAGGGTTCCCCAAACAGGCCATTCACGGTGGCAGCAAACCTGCAGACCAAGCAGGAAAAGCTCTGGGCCTGCAGGATCCCCATGAGGAGAAGTAACAAAGTTAAAAACTAAGGTCAAATAAACATAAATACAATAAGAGCAAATGGCAGCAACAGGTATAAAAGTATGCATAAAGGAGTTCATAAAAACAATGTACGTTGGTGAAACAGAACAATAAAAACAAAACAGAGAAGGCTATAGGTAGTATTTAAAATTGATGAGTACATAATTGAATAATAAGTAAAAAAATAAATCTATAAAACAATAATAAAACGAATAAGAATAGAATAAAATAGAATAGAATAAATCAAACAAAAAAAAATGTTATCCAGGACTGTGAGTTAGAGATAAATATCAGCACATTTCTAAAATCCCAATTAAATCAAATTCAATGTTTAAACGTTTGTTCATGATTTTTAACATCATACTGCATTTCAGGATCTGTCCAATCCTCAAAAAGCTATTTTATAATCATTTTGATGGTGTTTTAGAGTTGGTAATTTATCGGAAAAGGATTTAAAAGTTTCCACAAGTAATCCTGCACCCAAGGGTCTTTTATATACTAACTTTGCATTGAAAGACTATTTTTTGGAAATAGAATAGGACCCATAGTCATATCATGGGGTCTCAATTCCAAAAAGACTTTTCTCTCCACAATGTTGCAATTTTGCAATGCACTGTGTTACATTACAGGATATATTAAGGCACTCTCTTAATTATGACTTTAAGTTGAAATAAATGTCTAATAAGATAGAAGGATAAAGGGATGTTAACTGTGACGCCATAATCTTCTGTAAACACACTTTTCAGGTCATGATCAAACACATTAACTCATAACCAGCAGGAGGATTGTGACACATTTCTTTCATCCTGACCTTGAAACTCTGATGACAGCTTAAGTCTGATGTCAGGTAGAAAATCTCATCATCATTCACACCTAAGAATTTCTAGTTTCTTTGCAGAAACATTGATGTTTGAAGTCTACTGGTCATTACTTTGTGCAGTATCAAGTTTACTTTGGTGACATTAACACACTAGCTCTCTAGGCCTTTACTTCTTCTGTAGATATTTAAAGGGATTTAAACAGGCTGGAAAACAATGAGCACCCATTTAGGAAAATTAAAAGTGCCCTCTTAAACAGTACGAAGACAAAGAGCTGGATCCGTCAAATTACACCTCTCATCTGTCCAGCTCGCATCCATTAAGGTGTCACAGACTGACCCTGCAGTTTACAGCTGTCAGATAAAGTACATAATTAATGATTGCTGTTGACAATGTGAACATGCTGAGAGCCAAACTGAAAACTAGCCAATAAACATTTTATACTCACACTGCCACTCTAATCTAAGTAGGTGAAGCTAACCTCAGAGCACACTCAGCCCGACCACACAAATACATACACTTATATCGATGGTAAACATGCTCTTTTAAACAAACTTTAAACCTATAAATTTACTATTTGCCTAAATGAAAACTGTTGGCTCTTTGCTGCATTTAAACTTCGGCATCTGACAAAATCACAAAAAAACCTGACAAAGACACTCTTCTGAAACTATAAAACTTCAGGACGTCTAAAAGAATAAACTAGATTGTCTCTTTTTTGTTTGCTTCCCTCAGTGCAGTTCAGCTGTGGTGTTGTGAGCCTGCCCTCCAGCTCCATCACCAACTCCATCCTAACACCAAGGTCATCAAACACAGCAAACTCCTCTTCATCCACACAAAATCTCACCCTGCTGGATGACTACTATGACGACAACATAACACTGTCATATGATTACGATGACCTTTCCACGAATGTGTCAGACCTGCCCGACATCTCTCTGGACTCAGCTGTAGATGCAGATTCAGTGAAGTTGAAGTTAGCTCGCTCTATAAGTCTACCTGAGGCTGTCACTGTTGGTACAGAGGCAAGCCCTACGACAGAGAAGAAGAAACTTCTCTCATGGGCTTTCCCTACACTGCCTACCATCACAGCTAAGGAGAACGATGACCAGAGGGTTGTGGGAGGAGATGAAGCTGTGTTTGGGGAGATACCGTGGCAGGTAAGAGATGCTTTAAATGGAGAGATGGGGATGAAATAAAATCAAAATGGTCATTTGGACATCTTTTATGAGATTAGGTAATTGTGGGGACATCCTCTTATTGCTTATCATTAGGAAAAGTCATGTAATGTTCCCAACTTATTTTCCTGGAAGACCCCCTTCATGCAAATACTAAAAAGCCATTGGCCCCTGACCCACCCTGTGCGAAAACCATACTTGGTTTTAAGCTTTCAAAAGTGAGATTCTCACCATAATTATTGTGTTCTGGCTGAGTCCTGACCTTCCATGAAGCCAAAGTTAAATGAACAACATTTAGACTTCCTTTTTTTTTTATATGTACAATGTGTGGATATTAAACACAATGGCTCTGAATGTTCAAAGCCTTGGGGACCCCCTGTGGTCAATGGGGGACCCCTTTGGGGGGTCCCAGATCCCAGGTTGGGAACCCCGGATTTAGACTGTCGATGAAGTGTGGATGTGAGCATTCACTTAACAGCTTCTCTGCATATTTCCAAAATTATTATGTTACGTTACATACACTTGTTAAGCAATTTCCAAAAAGTTGTAACATGCTAATTGTCCTAAAAAGAAAAAAAATTCTGTGGACCGAGAATCGATATATGTTAGATATTAAATGTCCTGTTTACAGACAGTTTAATTAATATTTTCGAAGGTTTAGTTTTCCTAAAGATATTAGCTATAAACACCAGAGCATGGACACCATCGAACTAAAGAAACTTTATGATAAGTCATTAAAGGGACTTTAATGAGACACATTATTTCAGAGGTTTACATTTCAAGATTTATAATATAGAGAATAAATATGAATAAATATAAAGAAAATAAAACAACTGCATGATTCCTGTTTAATCTTGGTGAAAGCCTTAGAAACTCTGAGACTATAGACAAAGGAAACTGACAAGGGCAGAAAGCTGGAGCTCAGGAGTAGAACAGTTGTCCTTCACTCAGAAAATAAATCCCAATTCAGGAGACTACATGTTGAAGCATCCTTAGGTGGGATGCCCAGTGGGTTCCTCAGTTGTTTGTTGCTTCGAGAAAAACATCTGCTGAATGAACAATAAGTCATTATTAATACTTGACCCATGCAACAGAGATAGACATCACTTTATATATTTAGAAACCATGGATACAGATAACTGTAATGTCACTCACACTAACATTTTAAATTTTCAGAAACTGGTGTTATTGTGTACTAGTGTGAGTGTTAAGAACCAGTATACAAAATGAGTATTGAAAGGTGAGTGGGGTGACAGAGGTAGCACTTGATAGACCACTGTTTGAGAGACATGAACATTTCAGCATAAGATCATTGTTGTCACCCAAGATTCTGTATCTTGTCCCTTGTTTCTTTTCTTGTTTTCTTATGACTATTTACTGTCTCTTTAATTGTTTGGTTATTTGTAACAATCAAAACTGTAAGTTCCTGAGAAAATATCCCAGTTCGGGGTAAAATAGAGCCTTTAAATCCCAGAAATTCTCACATTCATCACAAAAATCATGTTGTGATGAGGTGGACAAAAGAATCACTGACATTATACGGAATGTATCTTTGACTGAAATATGTTGGGGCGACACATCTTTTAAGAAATCTTTCTCTTGCAAGTCCCCAATCAATTGCAAAAATTCCAAACAGCTTCATGCGCAGTTGAAGTTGAGGTGAATTGGCTGCTTTTACCTTGGTTTGACCTTGTGTTTGCAGGTGTTACTGCTGTATCATTCAGCGACTGTTAAGAGAGGACAACCCTTCTGTGGAGGCTCTCTGGTCAGTGAATTATGGGTTGTCACCGCAGCCCATTGTGTGGCGCAGGCCAGGATCAATGGAAAAAGTTTCTTCGTCAGAGCAGGTAGGGCTGAAAATGCACATTTCAGTACAAGATCTTTGATCTAAATCTGTAAAAGTGCAAACATTAGTTTAGAAAAAATATCCAAATTAATGACACTGAAGTGTTGGTGAGATATAGTATGTTTCATATGGCCTATGTCATGGTGCCATTTAAACAACTGTGTTGAATGTATGTTTAATTTTAGACTGGCATATGGTGGTAACGTGTACAACTTTATCAATGCTTTCAGGTGAACACGATGTGAATGTGGATGAGGGTCCAGAGAGCGACCATGAGGTGGCAGAAAAGCATCTCTTCCCCTTATATGCTTTTGATAAGTCACCGTACAACCACGATATTGCACTACTGAAACTTTCCAGTCCTGTGGAACTTTCCAACCAGAGGCGTCCCATCTGCCTGGGCCCAAAAGACTTTATACAAACCCTTCTGAGAGAGTCCAGTAGCTCCCTGGTGAGTGGCTGGGGGAAGCTGAAGTTCCTGGGCCCCCAGGCTTCCAAGCTTCAAAAGCTGGGAATCCCTTATGTGGACCGTACCCTGTGTAAACAGAGCAGCCAGGACCACATCACACGCTATATGTTCTGTGCCGGATTCTCCAACGAACAGAAGGATTCATGCCAGGGGGACAGTGGAGGGCCTCATGCAACTAATTACAAAGGCACTTGGTTCCTAACAGGCATCGTCAGCTGGGGGGAAGGGTGTGCTAAGGAGGGAAAGTACGGCATTTACACTCGGGTCTCGAGGTATTTCCAATGGATCAGTCAGAAAACAGGGATCAGAATGAGTACCTGATAAACGTGGTGATGACACAACTGCATCCACAGCAGACGGCAGAATCTGCTGAGTCTATTGCGAAGTTTGACTAATGCTAATAAATAATAATTTGCTAGTATTATTATTATTATTATAATTGTTATTATTATACCACTCGAGAAAGTTATAGTAATATGTGCTTGTTTATATTCTAACTATTGGCTATGGAATCTCACGTTATCTCTGTGTATGTGTGGGTTCTCTCCAGATCCTCCGACTTCCTCCCAAAGTCCTACAACATGCCTATTAGTTTAATTGGTGTTTCTAAATCCTCCCTAAGAGTGTGTATGAAATTGAGTGTTTGTCTCAAAGTGCTGGGTTTGCAATGGACTGGCAACTTGTCTAGGGTGTACCTTTGCCTCTTGCCTAATAGCAGCTGGGATAGGCTCCAGCATCTCATACCTCTGCATTGGAATAAGTGGATATAGCTAATGGATAGATGGATATGGCATCTCAAAGTATGTTTCTTTAAAGGCCGTTTTTCTCGCATTCTCAACTCCAGTCCTTGAGGGGCCACCGCCCTTCAGGTTTTAGTTGTTTCCCTGCATCAACACACCTGGTTAAATCAAGCAGATCTCCTCAATACCTGGTTTTCAGTTTCTGTACAAGCCTGTAAATGAGCCATTGATTTCGGCCAGGTGAGTGCAACCAGGAAAACAGCTGACCTCAAGGACTGGGGTTGAAGAACCTTGCCCTATGGCAATAGCATACAGCAATCTTTATCTATTTTATTTTTTGCTACCTGAAACTTTATCAAAGAGGTTTGTCCTTATGTCATTAGAGCTTGATTTATATCAATATTTTAATGGCAAACTGTGGCAATTATGTTTCAGCTATTATTTGTTCGAATGTGTGTGGATTGAAGCGAAATCTACAAATTCACTGTGTTAAAAACTATGATGTCAAAATGGTTCCATCAATTTCTCAAAAAAGAAACCAAAAACAGTTTAACTGAATTGACTAGCTTAGGACAACAGCCCTTGTATTGGTGACAGGACACTTTTACAACACATGGTTGTGACATTCATACAAGTGACGTCACAACTCTCACCACACTCAGAGGATGCCTCAAGTTGCCATGCAACCAGCAGCTTTCTACAACTTATCAATCCTGCATTCAACATCTGATTTTTATGGTTGAGTCACTGGACTCCCTGAAGTGGATGCAACAGTTTATGAGTGGGCATAACTTTACCTCACACTTTGAGAATCCATGATTTAACAAGTGACATAGTTCATTGAACCAACATTGTTCAACGAGAACGTGTAGATTAAGTATTAAATGCATCTTGCAGGGTTACACAAGTAAAACAATTTGGCTGTGTTTGATGGTCAGTTGTTTCCCAGCAATGCTGAAAAAAGTCCATATTGGGTCATTTTCAAACCTGTGGGTTTTATATTTTTTAGGATGAAAGAGAAAAAAAGGGTATAAACTAACAAATCCAACAAAGAGCAGACTTAAAGTTAATCAATCTAAGACTTTTTGTGTCAGAAGAGAGCTAAGAAGCGGTTAAATCTAACAAAATAGTGACTGTGACATACCATCTCGAATAGGGAAATAAATCACATCAGTCCAGTCGAATCAAATCAAATACACATGTGCTTATATTTTTCAAAATAATCATATACATTAGGCATTATAATACAGGCTTTTTTATGGCTGAAAATATACAAAAAGTGCAAAATGAGCAAAAGCAGCAAACACCAGATTAAGGTACTGTGGAAAAGACAGTGAATCCTGGATGAACAAATATATAGACGTCTCATGTCAGTGGTACAGCCGGTGCTGGAAGAATCAATGGGTAGATGGCCTAACACTCAGTATCAAGTGACTGTAATGGTCCCACTGTGGATGTTAAGTACGGTAAAACTCAGTCATTATTCAGTGTTAAGGATCATTTTAATATTTTCAGATGGAGTAAAGTTAATTAGTCTAAATACACACTAAAAACTGCAGGATACTATTTAAATTATATCACTTGATAGGTGAGTATCAAAGCACGTCCAAGGCAGTGTTCCTTTTAAGACAACTACTCTGTTAAACATCTCAAATTTACGGTTTTATCATTTACATATTCACAGTTTACTATTGCTGTTTTTAAAAGTTATTAACAACCTAATTACATACAACTCTCCACAACGATAAAAGCACAGCTTTTTAGGCGATGAAGTGGCAGTGTTTCAATTACACTTTTTTCACATTCTATTTTGTTAACAATCTTAATATTGCTGTCAAGGTGCTGCCTTTTTGGCTCAGTTCACCCAAATTGTAAGGGGTTTGATTCATGAAGTAATCCACATTGTAATTGTTTCAATGTTTATATCTTTTTACAGTTACTACCCGTCACTGAGCAAAGTTTCCCTGTAGGTGTAAAACAGCAGCGCAAGCAGAAATAAAGCAGCTATCAGTTGTGCAGTTAATATTAGACCATGCAAAGGCATAAACAAAAACTTGTCTCATCTCTGTGGTAACAGCAATCATAACTCCTGTGCCAGAGCAGGCCAAGAAATGTTTGATGGACAAGGTGCAGAATTATTAGCAGCAAGTAATAACTAAGTAATAACACATTTTTAGCATGAATAGCAGCAATCAGAAAGAATACACTGAACATTAAATTACAAATCAAATACAAACAAAGATGTACAGTAACAGCTGGGGTAGTTTTTTTTTTACCCAGATTCTTTCCTGATTCATTTCGTGCACCAACCACTTAAAGTACTTAACACTGTGCACTGCACCTTTTTGTCAGTAGACTCAGATGTTTCTAACTCAAATATCCATGCCACAATGCACAAAATCAGGGATTTACAAGGAAAACTGAAATTGATTTGGTCATTAAAATGGCCCTGAGGGGATTTTATATAAATAAATAAAAAAGGGTTACTCTACAGAATGCATTGCATCCTTGAGGTCTGTTGACTGTAAATGGATTTCCATTCTCACGGAATATCTGCAAATACACAGCATTGTATGCATGCATGACTATAAGCCATAGGTTTTTCTCTTTCCTTACTTTTGTTGAAACAGGAGAAATATCCTCAGTGGAATAATCTAAAACCATTGTTGGGACTGTATACTTTTACATGGATTTGTGTATTTCACATTTGCATTGACACATTTTACATCTATACCAGTACTTGAAAAACTGTTCGATGGTGCAAAGAGGAAAAACGTCCATAGATAACCTTTAGTAATGTTGTAAACCTGCACCTTTCTCACTGTACCATTTTAGCCAACCACAAGGGGGAAAAAATCTAAAGACGTAATGCACTGATCTTTTTTGCATGCAACCATCCAGACTATTACCACTGATGTGGCTAAACAATTTTATGATTGCTACTACACAATGGGAAACCCGCAATAACTGCAGTATCATGACCCAAGATAATAATTCTTTTTTCTCTTTGCTTTCTTTGTATCATGTAAAATGTAGCTGGAAGACAATCAATGTCCAGTTTGTTACTAAGAAGTGAGTAACCATGGCGATATCTGCATAGATCAGATGCACATTCCTTAACAATGAAGCTGTCTGCTGTAGCAACAAGAAGGCTTCACTTAAAACAATTGACACCAAAAGATAAAGGCTATTTGTTTTGTAACTCTCACTGTTACACAAGAAGAAGATGCAGCTGTTTGGCACACGAATGATATGTAAGGAAGGATATAGATGTTTTCTGTTGTACTTCATAAGAAAATATAAATAATACAACTTCTTAAACAAAAAGTCAACTCTGTGTGAATGTAAACCACTGTCCAACCCCTTCAGTCCAAATGATTTACTGCGTCACTGCTGGAAGAGACAGATTTTTTTTTTAAATGGCTTGTCTGTGCTTTCCACTGTTGTGGTCTTCTGAGGTCCACTCTGGTTTACAGCTGTCTGAGGTGAAACTCTCACAGTATTGCTGTGCTTCAGTCCGAGTCTGCTGAGGCAGATGCCCACATCTGTCAGCAAGTCGATGGAATATGAGAGTCTGTAGGTGTGGTGGGGTATTGAGGCATAGAGTTGGCCAAATAATCAACAAAAACAAAAGAAAAATGTACCCTTATCATGAACACTGCATCATCTTTCGTCTACTCTGATTGGCTCTCAGCAAGTCTCTCCAAGAATCCTGTGCAAGTCTTCAGGTAAAACACGACCTTCTTCACCACGACTGATATTCTTTACCATCCTGTAATCACAAATAACAATTCAAAACCAGGAAGATTGGACAAATCTTTAGCCACTTTTTACATTTTTAATCTTCTTTGTTGATTCATTTTGGGAGAAATAAATACTTCTTAAATAACAAACATATTTTACCACATTCCTGATGAATCCTCATGCAGCAGTTGGATGACATCGCCACAATTAAAGATGATGTCATCAGTGCTAGCCATGCTGCTCTCTACCATGACTCTGTACCTGCCCGCCACCTAAGGAGATGAAAAAAAACAAATAAGACTCAAAAAAGTTTATTTATTAAGCACATTTAAAACAACCACAGTTGACCAAAGTGTTGAACATAGCATGATACATACAGAAGTGATCAAAAACAACACAAAATATCCCATTAAAATGAGTTAAATGAAGGGGAGTTCCCTACAGTCAAAAGCCAATGAGAACAAAAAAGTCTTCTGCAGTTTAAAAGTTTTTCTAGAAGTAACACATCTAATTGACAACTTATTGTTCCACAGTCCTGGGCCAGAACAGAAGCCAGTGGAGTTGCAAGAACAGGGGTGATATTTTTTGTCCCTTTTTGGTACCAGTTAAAAGTCTGGCAGCTGAGTTTTGAACCAGCTGCAGACAGGATAAATAGCCTCCCCCTTTCCTCTGACAGTTACAAAATCTCACCAGTGGGGCAGGCTGATCCTCCTCCTCTGAGTCTGACAAGGTGGAGAGGTCTGTAGCACCCCAGTCCTCCAGGCCCTCACAGATCGCCACAGAGTGAGCAGGGACGGGCCAACCTGCAGATTAGAGACAGCTGAGAGAACTGAACACTATCCTGTTATAATCTTTAATCTGACATTTTGTATAATAAAAAGTAAAGCTTCCAAATTCTTTTGTGTACTTAAAAGAAACGACCTTCTGTCCTGCATAAAATCTAAAGAGGTCCGTTCAATTTAAAGCAAAGTCATATTATCAGCTTATGTTCTCAGCAACATCCTTTAACTCCATTAAAGTCAATTCCACTGCAATTTATTCTTTAGATTTGGCCAAATACCAATAAAGAACAAAGTCAAGACATAACAGGTCATAATAAAAACTGTAAACAGTTGTTGACCAGAGTGTGACAAACTTACTGCGTCGAGGTGAATGAACCACTGGATGTGAGTGGGCGGGGCTACTGTGGATAGACTCCTCCCCTCTGTACATGTGGGAGTGGCTTGTTGTTGAGGAGCTGTGAGGAACAGGGAGACACGCTGAGCAGCCTCCCACCGACGCTCCGCCCCACGACACACACATCTCTGATGCACTAAACATCATCACCATAGAAACAAAGATACGAGCACGACAAACAAAAACGAAACAACAACAACATCCACTGTGTCACAAAACGAGCTCATACCTCATCCACATTCAATAAGTTAATACAGCATTCCAGTTAGCTCACCATCACATATATTTCAGTATCTGATTTCATACTGTAACACACATATGGATCATCAGATTGCTGTAATATATGAAACTACTATTTTATCTAAATAATATTCTCCACAAAAATACCAGGGATTGATTAAGAAGTATTTGCAAATAATTCACTGTGTTGTTTTACTTGCTTTAAATAGTTCATAGTTGGAATTTGTCCACTATTTACAGTTGACACCAGAAGTTTACATACAGTGTAGAAAAAACACATAAACCTTTTTTTCCCCTCACGTTCAGAAATCAAATCAGACTAAACCCTCTCCTGTTTTAGGTAGTTTAGGATTACCAAAACTATTTCTATTTGTTAAATGCTACAATAATGGGAAAAATATTATTTCAGTGAAGCTTTTAGTTCTTTCTTCAAAGACAGAAGTTTAGATTACTGTTTTAAAACAATGTGGGAAATCCCAGATGATGATGACATGGCTTTGGGAGCTTCTAGTAGGTTCAGTGGAAACATGTCAGTACGTTCGAGGCACACCTGAGCATGTATTTTAAGGCCACACCTCAGACACACTGCTTCCTTGTTTGACATTATGGGAAAATCAAAATAAATCAGCCAAGATATTAGGAAGAGAATAGTGGAGTTCCACAAGTCTGGTTCATCCTTAGGTGCAATTTCCAGATGCTTGAAGGTTCATTTATTCAAACAATTATCCACAAGAATAGACAACATGGGAATGTCCAACCATCATACCGCTCAGGAAGGAGACGGGTTCTGTGTCCCAGAGATGAACGTATTCTGGTCTGACATGTGTGAATCAACCCCAGAACCAAAGCTAAAGACCTTGTGAAGATGATGGCTGAAGCTGGTAAGAGTCATTATCCACAATCCAATGAGTCCTGTACCGACATGGGGTAAAAGACCACCCAGCCAGGAAGAAGCCATTACTCCGGAAGCAACATAAAAAAGCCACATTACAGTCTGCAAATGCACACAGGCACAAAGACCCTAATTTCTGGAGACATGTCTTGTGGTCTGATGAAACTAAAGTGGAACTGTTTGGCCATAATGACCATTGTTACATTTGGAGGAAAAAGGCGGGAAACTTGTAAACCCGAAAACACCATTCCAACTGTGAAGCATGGCATTGGCAGCATTATGTTGTGGGGCTGTTTTGCTGCAGGAGGAACTGGTGCACTTCATAAAATAGATGGCATCATGAAGGAAGAACATTATTTGGAAATACTGAAGCATCATCTCAAGCAATCAGCCAGGGAGTCGAAGTTTGGTGCAAAGGGGTCTTCCAAATGGACAATGACCTTAAGCATACAGCTAAAGTAGTCACAACGTGGCTTATAGACACCTAAGTCAATGTTTTGGAGTGGCCATCACAAAGCCCTGATCTCAACCCCATAGAATATTTGTGGACAAAATTGAAAAGATGTGTATGAGCAAGGCGGCCTGCAAACCTGGCTCAGCTACACCAGTTCTGTCAGGAGGAATGGGCCACGTTTCCAGCAAACACTTATGAGAAGTTAGAGGAAAGATACCCAAAACGCTTTACCCAAGTCATACAGTTTAAAAGGCAATGCTACCAAATATTAAGGAAATGTATGTAAACTTCTGACTTTGAAGAAAGCTTTACTGAAATATTCTTTCTCCCATTATTGCAGCATTTAAAGAAATAATTTTGTTCATCCTAACTGACCTAAAACAGGAGAGGTTTAGTCTGGTTTAATTTCCAACTGTGAGGGGAAAAAAAGGTTTAAGTTTACACCATATGTAAACTTTTGGTTTCGAATGGAGAAAAAAATTACAGCATGGAAAAAGTAAATCAATTTTACCCATCTGCTAAGTAAAGCAGAAACACTTCAATAAATTGCAAATACTATGTGAACAAATCATCCAAAGAGAGAAAATCATCACAGTGTCTCGTCATTCGTCTGTTAGTAAGAATCAAAATGTTTTACACCGCAAAGTGACGTCATGGCTATCTTATATGCAGATACTTCAAAAACTTACCTGCGGGTCTTTATGAATACAAAAGGATGGTATTATTAAACACACGCCAATGATAATAAAAAAACCAACAACTCCTTCATTTATTCTTTTCATCCTTTGTGACTAGTGATTGTTCCCGCGTTATTAGTGATCAAAGTCAAGTTTATCTTCTTGACCTTGATTTCTGTGCATGGATTTTCTTTATTTGTGCAGTTTCACTTGTGTCCTACCTCTTCTGCTGCTGGGTGGTTTGATCCTTCTTTTAGTTTATGAAAAATCACTTTTTCCTTTATCTTTTTTTTTTTAGCTCAACTGTGTTTAACAATGTCCTGCATTTATGGGTCTTTCATCCTGCACACAACTGACAATGATTACGTTTTTAACTTGGGAACACTAGATTTATGCAAATTGATTATGAAAAGGGTATTCATTGGGACTCCATTCAAGACATCCACTGCTTAGGATCTTTGTAATAAAACAAATCCAAGTATTGCTTACCAACTTGTCTGTAACAGGTTTTGGAGAATTTCAATCCCTGCTATACTGCAATAAGCTATATCAGCTACAGAAGCGACATTGTTGGTTTTGATTTCATCATGAAATCTGTTGACAAAAAATAAATAAAGACATAAAAATGTGACAAATATCCTGCACAATGAACGAACAACAAGTTATGTGTTGTGAAGCTCACATGAGTCAAACATTCACAAACTTCAAATCATGCTGGCATGCTACCAGAAGTCACTGTCACCTACAACAATAACTCTGCAAACACACACACACACAAACACACCCTGCAAAGCAGCATTGCTGACACCGTTCTGGTAGAATAATACTTTTCACTTAAAGCATCAGAGTAACAAGTGGAAAATGTTAGAAAAACTGAGGACAGTTTTTACTGATATACATAGAAAGTTCTTAGTGAGTTGAATCCGCTCAGGCCCTGTACACACAAATATGGACACTTTGAAAACTACAGATTTATCTTCATCTCAAATGTTTATCTGTAGGCTGGAAAACTGGAGGTTTTGGCTCATAATATGAAATTTATATTTATTCATTTTGACATCAGATTATGCACTTCTCCACATTGGCCTAACCAAGATGCCGCTGAAGAAGGAAAGTTTTGGAATATATGCGCTCATGTTTGTGTGTATTTTGCCTCTGCTGCATGTTCACCCGGGATCAGTTCTATTACCCACACACACTATTTAAGCAGCTTGAAAATGAGAAAACCAGCAACATTCATAAAAACTGAGAACCTGACTGAAATGTTAAACTGGTGGCAAAATGCAGAAGCTGAAGTACATCTACGGGTTGTATGCAAATTCATACAGTCATGTGAAAAACAGGGTACCTGCTCTTTCAATTCTGAGGTTTAATGTATCAGAACACTAAGAAACTCAAATTTGGTTAAGATCACGTGATTTGTTTCGTGTCGGGCTGTGTGTGGCTTGATGTTGCGGTAAGGCGTGTTCTGTCATTTCCTGTGTTCCTAGTTTGTGTGTTCAGTCACACCGTTAGCTCT
>JBBBVU010000016.1:14335801-14351840 GCA_037177055.1 Atherinosoma microstoma
TGTGTGTGTGTGTGTGTGTGTGTGTGTGTGTGTGTGTGTGTGTGTGTGTGTGTGTGTGTGTGTGTGTGTAAATGTGAGCGCAACGTGCCTGCTGTGGAACTGGTAAATCTCTGGCATGTTGCCGAAAAGAACATCTTTCTGGCTGCGTAGAGCTGAGGGAAGGAGATTAGACATGGATGGGTCTTCCATTTCTGCCCTGTAGCCCTGATAAGCGAAGAGGCAAGACGAGGGGAAGGGAGACGAGGAGGCAAAGCAAGGCGAGAAATTAAGAATTACAAAACTAAAACCCTTCTTAAAACCTGATTCCCATTTAGTCTTATATGCTGCATAAAAGCAAACTCACTAGAAGTACAGAGAGCAGTTCATCCACATAGATCCTCTCTGTGGCTATCAGTTCCTTCATAATGTGGCTAGACAGAGAGAAAATCATATTTACACTGGGCCACACACATAAAGGCAGACTGAACACAATCATTGCTAGATCAATTTCAAGTTTTAGGTAATGATTGCATACCGTGTGACCTGCTCTGGATTGTCCTCTGCCTCAGAATCAGTTTCAGGGTTGGGGCCGTACAAACAGCTCCGGTTGCCTTGGTAATCGTGCATCACCTCAATCTAGCAACACATACACTTGCATTAAGTTTGCCAGCTTGGATGAATTTGAGAGCAGACATTCTTTTCCAAAAATATTCCAGTATGGATAAGAAAGTGTAGAAAGCAGAAGTAGGGAGCATGATCATATTTAATATTATCATTAAATTAATTCTCAGATTTTGTTATGTCCTAATTAGGCAAGAGAGTTCTGTCAATCTAAAGGTGAAGAACAAAATGTTGTCTACCAGATAACCAGTATGAATATCAGGAAACATATTTACGCACACACCTTGCGTTGGCTGTTGTTCCTTCTTGCGGCTCTTTTGCCAGGAAGCAAGTCAAATGAGAATTTAGAGTTCAGGACATTGAAGTCTACACCTGCAGGGAGTACCACACAGATACATGCATATGGATGGTGACAGATCAGAGAGGAAATTTTGGCATAAAAACAAAACAAAACAGGAATGTAAAAGTGGAGTCTACCGTGTTTGGGGGAGAAGAGAGGCGACTTGGTTCGAGATAAACTCTGATCAGGTTCGGGCCGCGGAGCCACAAGCTGTATGGGTCGAACCTGTATATCTGCCAGCTTCCTCAGACACTGCTCTCTGTTTCTGATCATAGACTGCATGGAGTTCAGCTTCTCTGTCACCATGGTAACCTGTGACTGCATGGAAACAAAGTGTTACCTGAGGAGGGTTGTGAGTTTTGTGGTAGTCTGTTACAACAGCAGTCAGATACCTGCAGCTGTGGGGTCAGTATGGCCTCAAACTCCAGGCTCAGAGTGTCCTGGCTGTGTCTCAATGCAAATGGAGCCCTCTCCTGGTGACAGCTCAGGTACTGCAGCGCCTCCTGAGCTCCCTCTCTGGTCTGGAACTTGTCCACCATCTGACTTGCCAGCAGATAAGCGCCTTCATCACACCAGCGAAGAGCCTGCTCACAAAAGACACAACACAATTTAATAACCCACCAAAGACCAATAAAAAAACAAAACAAGCCTGACATTATTTTGAGTATGAATGTGTAGATCTTTGAGCACTTGTTTATGAGTCAGTGAGCGCTACCTCTTCAAGGCGCAGCAGCAGGTCTCGCATCCGGGTGAGTGAGGACCGCTTGGTGCGTATGGCTGTGGTAATGACATCACAATGATGTCGCAGCTCATTGCAGCGCTGGACGATAAGTGCCAGAGCGTAGTGGTGATTGGCAGCTAGCTGGTGCCCGTGCAGGATTACCACCTGGGCACGAGTCATCTCCTCCTAATTCCCAGAAAAAAAAGAAAAAACAAACACATGAAAGTACTGTTCCAGTATGAGTTTGCAAACATTTTTTCCACTTCAACTCATATTTGAAGTTAACAATGGTTGATGTGATTTGTCTGCATTTGTTTCCTTATTTAAGAAGTTATGAAAGACGGTTTATTTTTCTTGAATGCAACATTAAGAAAACATGCAAGCATGCAGCCTGGACATTAGCCTAAAGCAGACAAAACATTATACACCATATATCTTGCTGTGTGAGATTATAATATAATAAAGTTGTGTTTCTGCACACATCCAATGTCCCAACAAATTTAGTCACATTCATGTAAAACGTGTAAAAATTGTTTTGGTAGTGAGGGTTAATATGTGTTGGAGTCTGTGTAAATGTTGGTCAAGTCTACTTATAAGCAAGTGTTGCATAATATCTGTATGATAAATCGGAGGTAAAGATGCAGAGAGGCAAGGGGAACCTGGAATGAGAGCAGATTTTACATTCAAAGCTGTCTCTAGTCTTTTTAGATCTAACTCAGCTCAGGTGCTTGGACAGAGAATGAAAAACTTTGCACTCCTGTACATGCCAATAAAGTAGTACTAAGATCATTTACCAAACTTGTAAGTGATGGACCATAGTGAAAACTTGACTTTTTATCCTCTTTTTTAAATATTTTGCTACATATTATGAAATATAGAGGGAAAGTTGCTCGTGAGTGACAATTTTCAGAGTTTTTGGCAATTACAGAAGGTCATACCAGAGCTCTAACTTAAATTACTGCTTCACAAACTGAATTTAAAAGATGAAGTCAGACTGGAGTCTGAGAGGATGAAGGGAAGCTTGTTGCCATTAACATGCATTTATTCTAATGGCCAGCAGAGGGTGACGACTCTGCTTGTAAGAACTAGTACAAAAGAAGTTTAAACATTCTCTGATGAGTGTGGCATTTTTATTGTATATCTTGGTCCCATTTGATTAAAACAGAAACAAAGCACCAGCGCTCCCCTCTGTCTTAAAGGGTTAAGAAGCAGCTGCTGTGTGGGTGTATAATGTGTTTGCATGTTCTACTCCACTTTCATCACATCTGGCTTTAAAATAACAATACATAACTTTTCTACCTGAAAGCCATGTGCTTTTTTAACTGTTTGATGCCACACTGCCAGTAATTATATAATTTTCTGGAGCTGCTGTTGTCCTGCAGCATCCCAAAGCTGAGAAACTCCACTTTTCACAGCTGGGGACATCTTGATATAGCTATATTTTGTATTATTGCACCTCATCAAATGCTAGCAACTGGAAATCAACACATTTGCCATTTTGTTCAATGAATTTTGTTGTTTGTTTGTTTTTTTTTTTATTATTTGATCATTCAATTTAATGCTAAATCACTAACAGTAAATTCACTGCCCGTCTCCACAACACAGCTCACATTGGCCATTTTGGACCTTATGAGAGGAAGCGAGGAAAAGAAAGAGAGAAAATAACAGAACAAAAGATGAGACAAGAGTCAACATCAGACTGACCTTTTTTTGGCTTCCAAAATCTGCCACAGATCAGTAGTGGGTCTTTTGGGAGATTTTCCCACTTATGGGCCCCTTAATGAAGGCTAATTTGGCATTTGTCCTGCCTCCTGTCTCTTTCTCGTAGCTCTCTCTAGTCTGTCACTTTCTTTATTTCCTTTGCTTACTGTGACAATAATAATGATAATGTTCTCTTGAAAGCAACCATGCTGCATGTCCTGAACAACCAGTGTGTCGATATCCAGTTGCTGGCAGATGACACTGTGTTGTAAACCAAAACGCAACTTGAATGTCAAGTGATGCTCCTGGCCAAGACACAAAGTTAGGAAGTGTGTTTTCTTAGCCTCAAGACGTCACTCTGCAATGATGATTCCAGGAATGTGCATAATGAATGTCATCACAGCAGCTCAAAAAGCAGATGTTTCTGTTTTAAACTTATGTAGTGTTGCTTTAAAGAACAAGACGTCAAAATTCTGAACTGAGTTCTCATAAACAAGTCTACAAACAAATAGGAAGTGTTACAGTTATAATATGTTTCCAATTCCTTTTTAAGTTTATCATAAAACCTCTCTTATATTTCTCTTGGATATTCATTGTGTTATCTGAGCTTGACCTCTGCATGTTTGTCCAGGATGTCCAGGTCTTTAAGTAGCTGCTCTGTCTGAACCACTGTGGTTCCCACTGAGGCAATCTCCTTCTCCTGGGCAGAGAGTCGCTCCATCACTTCGTCCATCTACACAGAGACACACAAACACACACAGTGTAAATCAGGAGGCTGGGCTTAAGTGATTTATGGGAAGGCACACACACAGACACCAATTATCACACCTGCTGGAAGCTGAGCTCGTAGTGCAGCAGCTGGAGGTACTGCTGCAGCTTCAGGTGGTGTTTTTCAAAAAAGCCATCAAACGCCTCCTCCATGTCTCTGAGCTGGGCCAGGAGCCTAAAATACACATAATGCAGAGTCTTCCAAATAAATTTAGAGAGATTTGAAAGAGATTTAAAAAAAAAAATCTTGTTCACATGCACTGCACCTCTGAACAGTATCCATGTCAGCTTTTATTTCCCTCTCTTCCTCTATGTCTTTCTTTGCAGCTTTAACTGTTTCTAAGTTGGATAACAGCAGACGTCCTTCTTTCAGCACACCCCGGATATCATCCTGATAAAATAATGAATTACATCCCATGAAATCAGTGCAAATAAATCTGAGAGAGATTGAGCGCAGAAACTGGCAGGCCAGGCAGAAATCAAAAAGGGAGAAAAGTAAAGACAGACAGAGAGCTGTACACAACCTTCATCTGTCGGTATCGGTGGGTATGGGAGTGCAGCAAGAACTCAATGGCATTAGCTTCATCTGGAAGTTCCGTCTCAGATAGCTCAGAGCCAAAGCTCTGCAGCAGCTGCGCGATCTCCTTCACCGTCACTGCAAATGTCTCAATAGACTACAGACACATAAACACAACATCAGAACTGAAAAGTCAAACAATAACCAAAGTTATTTGTTTCATTTTTGGTTCCAAAGACCATCATAAGATGCTGTAGTGAATGAAGCAGCCTCAGAAGTGCATACCGAGCGGAGGACAAGCCAGTCACTTTGGCAATACTCCACTTTGGCAGTGAAGTCTGATGCCAGGTGGTTTTCATCTATATAGCGCAGCAGGTCACTGACTGAGCGCAGCATTACCACCTAGGAAAACACAGAGCAACAAAGGATCTGACAAACACTTGCATCTGACATTTTAACAAGTATTTAGGATTGTAATGAGAATGAGATTTTTCTGGACTATGTCCTTAAATCTGTACACTTCATCAGGTTTATCTGTACTGTGACGATACTGTGGAAGATATCATTTCTTTGTCAGGGTTGTTTTCCCATTCAATCCTTTAAATTGGGTCAAATGATGTGATTCTCCATTTCCCTGCATATAAATGATGCCCTGCATTACAATTCTGGGCGGTTCCCTGTGTAGACAATTTATGGCCCTCTGCAGTTGGAAAGACTTCCTTGTGAGGAATAAAACATTTGATTGCAACTCTTATTCAATGCTACAGATCTCTTTAGTTAACAGCATACTTAGCACAGGATTTATTGCTATATATGTTTCCATAACCTGTACTGACCTGAGAAAAAGGGCACTTATATTATGTTGGTCCCTTTGCATGAAATCAGCTCTTAAATGGCTTTAAATAAAAGAAAAAGGGGAAAAAATGAAGTTGATTACATTGAATTAATTCCACACAAGGCAGGTACTCTAATTGTGTGACATCTGATGCTGACAAGTATTCATGATTCATTAGTCCTTTTTTTCACATTTAATCTCATGTAAATTTGACATCCTTTTGTCAAATGTGTATGCACAGTTGCAGCATGTATCTGTGCTGTTTTGGCCAGGATTTTTCTGCAAAATAGATCTTAAATTTTTTTCAGAAAAATCTCCCTCCACCCAACCATCCTTGGTTTTTAACCCCCTCTCACCGGCATCTTCAACAGGAAGTCATCCTGGCTGAAGCGAAAGCCCAGATCGGTGCTCGAAGATGGGCTGGGGGCGGAGCTTAACAAGCCAGTTGGGCGGAGCACCAACACCAAATGTAGATTGCCTGGAAATGAGGTCTGAATGAAGAGAAGGGAAATCATATTATTTCTTAGCAAAAACATGTTTTTACAGAAAAGAATGTATGTAAGTAAATAATCCTGTAACCATGGCCTGCAAATATTTAAAGAGTCAAACGTTAAAGAGTTGCAAAAGCATAAAGCAAGCTGTAATTCTATTGTAATGAGCAATTAGTTAGGTGATTTTGACTAAATAGTCCAAACTTTTTCCTTAAAGCCCAAAATTAAGATTTGGTGCTTGCCATTACCTTTATAAATCACACAATTAGTTTATCTAAGTACACCTGTTTGCAATGTAAGAGTCACATGATCTTAGCATATAAAAAGACCAAGAGTCTGTAACACTAATAAACAAGTAGCACAACGAAGACTAATTGGCTATGAAAACACATCAGGGACCAAATTAATTATAGAAGTAAATCATAGAATTATAGAAGTAAATATCAGAGTTAGGGTTATAAAACATCAGAAACTTTCTATCCCACAATGAAAAATTGAATCCAATATTCAGAAAAGGAAAAAACTGCAAACCTGCCAAGAAAAGGGCAGACCCACAAAACTCATTGACCAGAAAAGACAACATTGATCGGAGAGGTAACAGGCCAAAGGTAACTCTAAAGAAGCTGCAGAACTGTAGTTTCACTCCACTAAGCTGGACTTTATTGAAGAGTGATAAGAAGAAAGCTATTGCATAAAGAAGCATGCTCCAACCAGCTACTGGTGCCTCACTCTGTTCCTTCTGCTCTCTAAATGAGGACGAAGTCTCCAAACTTCTAGTCAACTCAAAACCCACGACCTGTCCTCTTGATACTGTTCCTACCGACATCCTGCAGAGCATTCTATCTACAATCAAACCTGCAGAAACCTATATTTTCGACTCCTCTCTTAAGTCCGGTGTTTTTCCCTCCGCCTTCAAGCAAGCTCAGGTCACCCCGCTCCTGAAGAAACCCACAGTCAACCCATCCCAGGTTGAAAACTACTGGCCGATCTCACTGCTCCCGTTCATTTCTAAACTACTACAGCGTGCCGTCTTCAGTCAGGTCTCGCAGTTCCTCCATGACAACAACACGTTTGACCCATATCGGTCTGGCTTTAGACAAGGCCACTCTACTGAAACTGCTCTCCTGTCAGTTACTGAGTCCCTACGGCTTGCCAGATCCGCTGGCCAATCCTCAATCATTATACTGCTGGACCTGTCCGCTGCCTTTGACACGGTCAACCACCAGATCCTCCTCTCCACACTCTCTGAGCTTGGCATCTCAGGATCTGTCCTTTCGTGGTTCACGTCCTAACTCACAGGAAGATCCTTCAGAGTATCTTGGCGAGGGGGAGTGTCCAGATTTCGTGGGTTGACAACTGGGGTGCCTCAGGGTTCAATGCTTGGCCTTCTTCTCTTTTCACTTTACATCCCCTGACTCGGTGCAGTCATCGGCTTTCATGGCTTCTCCTACCACTGCTATGCAGATGACACTCAGCTTTTCCTTTCCTTCCCACCGGAGGACACAACGTCTCAATGCGGATATCAGCATGCCTTACTGACATCGCCGCATGGATGAAGGAAAGCCACCTTCAGCTAAATCTGTCCAGGACTGAGCTTATTGTCTGTCCAGCCGGTCTTTCCTTACCCCCGCAGATAAGCATGCAGCTCGATTCTATCACATGTGTGCCTACGTCTTCTGCCAGGAATCTTGGTGTCATGGTAGACAACCAGCTGACCTTTAAGGTCCATGTTGCCTCGCGTGTCCGGTCTTGCCGATTTGCTCTCTACAACATCAGGGGGATCAGACCCTACCTGACAGAACACACGACACAGCTTTTGGTTCAGGCTCTGGTCATTTCACGCATCGACTAATGCAATTCCTTCGTGGCAGGCCTGCCTGCATGCTCAGCTAAACATCTGCAGATGATTCAGAATGCAGCAGCATGTCTGGTCTTCAACCAGCCCAAAAGAGCTCATTTCACTCCGCTGTTGATCGCTCTTCACTGGCTTCCAGTTGCAGCGCGCATCAAATTCAAAGCTCTGCTTCTGGTTTTCAAAATAATAATCCAAACAACTCCTGTCTACCTTCACTCCTTAATCCAGAACTACACTCCCTCTCGACAGCTACGCTCTGCCTGTGAAAGACGCCTAGTGCTCCCACCGCAATGTGGCGCAAAATCAGTTGCTAAACTATTTTTCCTCTGTTGTTCCCCGTTGGTGGAACGATCTACCAAACACTGTCCGATCCGCAGAGTCCTTATCTACCTATAAGAGCAAGCTAAAGATTCAGCTGTTCCACACTTCCACACTTAGCTTTACCCAGCTGCGTACACTTACGCCCAAACTGGTGATATTGTGTAATGAAATCGTGATCGTTCGATAAGGGGCGATTGTAGGGGAGAGAAGGGAAAAAATTAAATAAAATATGTACATATTGTAGGGTGAACACTTACTCATAGCCAAGTCTCAAATGGCTTGTTTGTTTCACAGTGAAAAAAGAAAAAGAAAAGGAAAAAAGTACAACTATAGTGAAAGGCATACTGTGTTGATCAAACGACAGAAATCCCTCCAAAATCCAGTCTGAATCCAGGCTGCACGGCAACAAAACAAGACACCATAAATATGTCTTTTAATTAAAGCACCTTTGTCTTTTGAGGTTTAAAATATTAGAGACCAAAATATTATAAAAATTAAAAAAAATATATGTTTATGCTATTCAAGCTAATAATATGATAAACTGAGTTTGGCGGATTATTCTCACAGCTCTTGGCTGGATTATGTCAGAAGACAAGAGAGTGAGCTGGAATGAGAGGGACTGGACTGTCAGTCAGGACAGTTGACAGCTGAAGGCTGTTCTTTGTGCAATCCAGCAAAGCTCAACACGGCATCAGCATCATTCAGTGTCAATCTGGCAAATGTTTTGGCTTCTGTAGAACTTCAGCAGCTCTCAGAGTCAGCTCATCTTACCCTCTCTGCTCTTTGGCCATTTTTCTCTTTCATTATCTGCTGTCAAACCCCCCACATCCTTCACACCTTCTTCCTCGTATTACAGGTTGTTTACTACAGTTTATGCTCTGCAGAAATACAAAGTGGTCATAATTTCTGTCAACATCATTTTTGTAGCATCCCAATATGTTACAGAGCAGAGTCTAAAATTAGTTGTTGGCTCATCTGACTATGGTGCTGTTGATAAATTTATTTTTTCAGGCCATGGAGCTAGCCCATCATTATTATCATTTTAAACACTTTCATTGGAAAAACGGGATCAAAAAGGACATTTTACACTTTGATTAACTTTTGATCCATTTTTATATCTTTCTATAATACAAGAGATGCAGTTAATGATGAAAAATAATGGTACAAATTATTTCCAGCTTGGAAAGGTTGACTACAAGACTGTTAATCATAGTGATCAGAAATCAATGTTGGCGACTTTTTTCTGCATCCACTTAGCATTATTTCCCGTTCTCCCTGTCTGCCATCCTCTCTTCTTGTTTCCTCCTAAATTTCTACAACTCAGACAAACCGTACCCTGCAATGGTCAGATAATATAACCTGAGGGATGATGAAGTTTTATTTCTCATTAAAACAGGTGTACCTGTAGCTGTTGAATACTGCTTTCACATCATCATCTACATAAACACGTTAAAGCAAAAGTTGGGGAATGTTTTTTTTTACACACTTCAAAGTAGGAACGTGTGTTACCTCAGAAAGAAACTTTTCATGATAGTTTTTTAGATCTTCAAATAAGACACTCATAATCTCAGATTGAATCCTCTAAGCATACAGATATAGCCCCCTTGTTCAAAGCAGACCTTTCAGTAACATAATCTATGAGATATCTGATCTCTCCCTGAGTCAATTGATGTTTGCTTCTATAGCAGCCATGATGGATGCAACTGAAAACTATACATTTACAATCTACCTGCATTGCACAGCTAAGATTTGTGTACATAAAGTATCATATACATAACCCAAATTCAAAAAGCTCCATTAAATATAATATACTCCATTTAGTCTGCAGTACCAAAGCTGATTCAGCCTCTTGCTTTTCTGCACCTGCAGTTACAATCCAAACACACACATTTGTCATTGGCCTGTCCTGGACCTTTTCAAAGACTCCTAACATTGAGCTTTACTCTGAATCTAACCGGTCTCTAAACCCAAAGACGTGTTTGATATCTAATGCAGTTTGAGGGACAATCACATCCTCTGTGTCGCAGTACCAAACACTCTTCAGAAAAGCTCGCCTATCTTTGCTCCTCTCTCTGCTGCAGTATCCTCTCCGCCCCGTTTGAAGCCTCCCACATTCCCCACCTTCCGGAGGAGCTTACCGCAGCCCGGCGCAGGCGGGGGAACCCCCATAGCGGGTTGGACTCGGCCATAGCATCCAGCGGTACCCAGTTCTGCCCCAAATCTACCCGGGCCCGGGACGTTTGCAGCAGCAGGACGCGGTGTCGGGAGCGAGCAGTCGCAATATGGCACGGTAACCTCCACTGCAGTGTCCGGGTGGGCCGAGCGGCGCGCTGAATGCACACCTCAGCAGACGCACTTCTGGACCGGGATGGTGGGGTGTGTTTCACTCACCTGACGTCAAAGCCAAAAAAGAGTTGGTCGCTAGGCTCTGTGCTATCCTTAAGATGTAAAAATGTCCCCACTGACTGTACTGCTCCCCCTGAAATAACAGCCTTTTATTGTATCTAAGCGGCTGGTAAAACTTCCACACCACAATCATCTTGTGGGGGGGGGACTTAATTTGCATCCCTTCGCTTTATTCAACCATTTATTTATTTATTGTTTTTAAATTTTCAACAAGAAGGTAATGAGTTGTATTGAAACTCTTCCTGTGGATCCGCTAGATGTCGCCTTAAAACAAGATTTTTTTTGTTACCTCCAACTCATATAGATTTGAACAGTTCATATTCACATGTGTTAAGGGAACTCTGAGAACTGTTCAAGTTCTCTTAACATCTTTAGGTACTAAACAATAAAATTTTAATCAACAACAAAGTGTTACATGTCATGAGTTTGCATTTACTTTAATTTAAGACTTAATAAAGATCAGATATTGTAGGCTACTATTTAATTGTGTGATGATTTTTTTTTTATCCTAAAACTGAAAGAGGGTCTTTTTCCAGTCAAAAGACTAATCTGGTAAGATTTGTTTTAAACGTCAGCATTTTAAAAGAGGGTTAGTCTTTCAGACGGCTGTTTTACTAATGGATAAAACTATATATCAATGTTGAAGCTGAATGATGCAGATCAGATTTTACTTATTCTGTATGTTGTTATTTGGCTTAATTTACTGTATAACATGACATCATTTGTTTTAAAGGGCTCATCTGCTACAGCAGCTGTCAGATAAATGTAGAAAAAGGCTAAATTCCAGGGCCACTTTATTAAATACACTTTCTTAGGGTTTCCTTTAGGGTTTGGTTTAATAAACTGTATTGGCATGACTGTAGATTTACAATATTGCCAAAGCCATTGCAATTTTACTAAAAAAGTACAATAATAACAGTCAGAGAAATAAGGAAACACATATATACATATATATGAATACAAAACATTTAAACACATAATATACATTAATAACATCAAATGCAGATTGCGTGCTTCAAAGACTGTAGATACAAACAGTGTCAGGTGTTGTTGTCCCTCAGGCTGTGGCATAATTGGACATATTTAGCTGCTGCTAAGCTGCTGACTCTGTTCTCTCCAAGGATGTGTTGCCTTTTGGTTTGATCAGGCAGAGAAACAAAGTCGACAACTATGTGTTTTATTTTTGAGAGGAACTCGGCTCTTAAGTGTTCATATTTGCTGCAGTGCAGCTGGAAGTGTCTGTCTCCACCTGTCTGTGTGAACAGAGCTGACACAACCTGTCGAGTCTGTGCAGCCAGGTCTGCCTGTGTCTGCCTGATAAACTGTGGTCACTGAGTCTGTACATGGTCAATGTCTTTCTCAGTATCTCATCACTCGTGGTGCTCAGATATTCTGCCATCGTGTACTGTCTGTTTAGAGCCAAATAACACCGGAGTTTGCTTTGTGATTTTGTGATAGCTGTCCAAGTTAATGTAATGTTCTTTTTGTGTTTTTATAATTTAGTGGGTCCAGATTGTGTGAGGGCTGTCTTGAGGTCTTGTGCTGTTAGAGGTGCTGAGCCTTAGGACCAGCTGGCTGAGGGGGCTCTTCTCTCCTCTTGGCATTGAAGGGCTTTGTAGTGATAGGAGTTGTGGGCACTTGTTTTGAGGTGTTTATAGAATATGATGGCTCTTTTTTTAATTCAAATTAAAAGGGGAATTGGTCTAGCTCGGCTCAGCATCCATTGTTGGGGGTGTTCCTGTGCACTCTGAGGATGCTCTTGCAGATCTCTGTGTGCAGGATTTCTATGGGGGGTTTGTCTCATTTTTCAAAATCTTGATTTGCAAGAGGACCCCACACCTCACTACCCTACAGAATAATTGGTTCAATGACAGATTTAAATATTTTGAACCAGATTCTAATGGGTATATTAATGTTTGAGGATTTCTTCATAGCATAGAAAGCCCTTCTTCCCTTCTCTCTGAGATCATCCACAGCCAGATGAAAGTGTCCCGTGGATGTGATGCGTAGTCCTAAGTATGTGTTCCAACTCATGAGAGCCCAAGAAAAATCTAGTTTGGTTTCCCTGACCTCTGGGTCGTTTCTGGAATGTTCTCATTTTTGTTTTGTCCAGATTAAATGTCAGGGCCCAGGTCTGACAGAAGGTTTGTTGATGATCCTGCTGCTGTTGTAAAGCTTCCTTCCATGGAGCCAGCAAAATGACATCATCTGCAAAAAGAAGGCGTTTAGTCTGTATCAGACAGAGTGAGGCCGGGGATGTCAGATAGTTCTAATGATTCAGCCAATTCATTGATATAAATGTTGAAGAGGGTGGGACTGAGACTGCAGCCCTGTTTCACTCCTCTACTCTGGAGGAAGAAACCTGTATCCATGTTGTCGATTTTAACGGCACATTGCATACGTGTGTACATAGTTTTAATGATGTCATAGACCTTCCCCCTATACCTTTTTCTATTAATTTTAGGAACAGGCCATCACGCCAATTGAATCAAAAGCTTTTTTGAGATCTACAAAACAAGAGAAGATTTCCTTCTTGTTTTGGTGGACATGTTTATTAATGAGGTGTATATATGGTCTGTTGTTCTATGTTTGGGTGTGATCCTATTTGGCTCTTGCTCAGGACGTCACATTCTCTGAGGAAGTCTTGCAGTCGGCTCAGAATGCTGCAGAACAGCGTCCCCAGGTTGCTGCTGAAACAGATGCCTCCGTAATTGTTTGGGTCGAATTTGTTTCAACTTTTAAAGATTGGTGTGATAATTCCTTCACCCCAGAAGTCAGGGAAATGTCCAACATCCAGAATGAGATTGAATAATTCTAATATGGCAATATTAGATTTATGGTCATCAAATTTTACCATTTTATTTAAAATGTCATCAGGAACCGCTGACTTTCCTCGGTTGCAGGACCTGGGTTTTAGGTAGTAGCTCTGCTTCAGTAATTTGGTAGTCTAGGGGGGGTTCTGGTTGTCTTTAATGACTGATTCTAAAATTTGTAATTTGTTGAGATTATTTTGGGCCAAATTCAGGGGAACAGCAGTATACAGATTTTTCTCTCTCTCTCGTGTGTGCCTGATTACTCATTTCTCTCACCAGTAACTGATTCCAGTGTGCTGTTTAAAAGCTCCAGGCTCCTCTCTTGTCATGATCAGTTTGTTTGTTGACAAATGTGAGAAAGCTTCCTGTAGCCCAGCCCACTGTTCTGCGTTCTACCTTTGCCCAGTTGTGCACTGCCACAGCTATTACCAAAGGGGGAGTCATATCAAAGCCCTGATCAACTACTTACAGAGATCTTTCTGTTCAGGAAGATTCTGCACATCCACTTCTTGTGTCTTTGCACCTCTCTCACAGATTACTTTTCTAAAGTCAGCCTCTTGGGGCTGGAGCATATCCCAGCAATTAGCAGGCAAGAGGCAGGGTACACCCTGGAAAGGTTGCCAGTCTATCACAGGACCTTGCCACATTCAAAGTTATTTAAATCCTCTTTCTTTCCAATTTTTATGCTTAGCTTACAGTTTTCTACATTTGTTTGGCTCATTTCTACATTATCAAAACTCTAAGATTTTTTTGGCAAAACAGTCTTACAGTTCAGCACAACACTCACTTGCAGAAGCTCATAGCTCTCCCAATACAACTTACTCATGTGTCAAAACATAATTCCTGTCTCAGAAAGTCAGTGCCACCAAAATGCAATGTCCCTTTAACATTGTGTAAGCACTGCAAGTCAAAATGTTTAGATATTTTGTCACTATGGCAGAGGACCATTAAAATATCCGTCATGTCCACCTCTCAGTCTCAGTCCAGTCCTTCATTGACAATGGTTACTGTACTCATTTTTTTGTCTAGCTAAAACTGAAAAAAACAAATAATTGGAAAATCATCACTGTGCATGTCTGTAGAAGTAAAATATTGTATGTGAAATAAATGTGCTGCTTTTTATTAATAATTTATGCATCAGAGGGTTAACAATCAGTTTAGATCAACAAGATTAACTCTCTTGGAAATTGTTCTAAAGGTAGGCTACCTGTACTTAGTCATCTACTGAGACATTCAAACATGTACCAGGACGTTTGCAATTTCATGAAATTAATGAGAAATTCAATTGTGTTTTAAACAATTGCCAAGTGGTTTGGAAGTTTGACATGTTATTTCAGAATCTAATTTCTATTTCAAGAAATGAGACAAACCAGTGGAGAAATACTTTAAACTTCAGCAAGTCATCTTGACCACATCTACATGTGTAAATGCACTGAGTTGCGGCCAGGTGATTGGCTGATAGGCAATCTGTATAAACAAGCATTTGAACAGGTGGACCTGATAAAATGATTGTATACCTCAAAATATTGTACAATTGATCATAAATTGAAATATTAGAATACTGTACAAATGCTTCACACTGGCACTGGAGTACAATACTTAAATTTACTAAATGAGATTACACTTCTCCAAATGAGTGCATCTTTTCTTCGGGCACATGTTCAGAAGAGGGATCCTCTTCAGAGGGAATCAAACTGTCACGTTGTGCGTTTACGTTGCCAAACATAAGCACAGATTCCTAGAAGCAGTCAACAAAGCACTGATTAGTATAGAGGCAATGTGTCCACATCCTAATGATGTTTCATTTTGTCTTGTCCAGATCTGAGGTAACTGTCTTGAGGTATGATATCCTAGAAGCAAGAAAGCTTATTATTTATAAAATAACTTCTCCCTCTTGAACTTTCTCCTTGCATAAATGTAAACAAACACATGCTGACTGATAACACAGCTCGTAAAGTGTTGTCTTTACAAGCTTTATTATCCATGTAACCACTACATGTTAATTTTAGGCCTCTGTTAAGCCATTGTCAGTACAACACAGTAACCTTTGCCTTGTAGGGTGTCATTATGGCCTTGAAGTCTTGACTTGGATGAACTCCAACCATGCTCTTTTGTCATGACACTCCCTTTTTATTAACAATCTTTAACTACATCATTTAATCATTTTTGACTTGTTTTAACCAAACCTTTCTAAACTTTCAGCCTAAAAACTGGTACATTGAGCCATCTCCTCTTCAATCTTTCATATTGAGCTTGTTGTAATGGACTTGTTGAAGGCTTCATTTCAAAGGATTTCAAAGGATTTCAAATGCTGAACGAAATGTAGCTGATCCCGTCTAATCTTTGGCACGTTACTGAAATAGTGTTGAATAAGACAGCTTAGTCTGATGTTACGGTCGATGCTACATCATCCGTACCGTAACGTGACTGGGAGCCGTTAATCTGTTCGGATCAGACTTGAATACAGAGAATTCTTACACTATCCTACAGAAAGCTCTAATTTCGGATTAAAGACACTACATTTTTACTCTTCTACTAATGCACGGGGAAAAGTAAAAAGAATATTCAAATTATTTGTTAGATTAGGCTAAGATCATTTTGCTTTTGCCTTAAACATAATAATAATAATAATAATAATAATAATAATAATAATAATAATAATAATAATAAT
>JBBBVU010000016.1:14352923-14366346 GCA_037177055.1 Atherinosoma microstoma
GTAAGCCGCAATCCAGCAGGGTTTCAATGTATTCCTGCATCAACACACCTGAATCAAATGAAATGGATCTAACAGCCTACGAAGTTCTGCACAAGGACTCATTCATTCGAGTCAGGTGTGTTAGAGCAGGGATACATAGAAAACCTGCTGGGTTGCGACTCTCAAAGGACCGGAGTGAGTAACCCTGCTTTACATGATTATACAAATGAGGGAAGTCTGCATGAGTTCAAACTTCAGAGATTGCACATGAAAATGGCCACAAATGTAGAAAAGCATTTCATTGTTTCTAAATAAATGATCAAAAGTTATTATATTGTTATTGCATTAGCTCAAACGCCATTAAGATAAGCCAACAAGTTCTCTATAAATCCATAACTACACAACATGAATTTAGTAAAGATAGAAATGTGATGAATGCTTTCAGATAATGCTAAAGGAAACAGGTAGCAAGCTGACCATAAGATGTTAAAGTAGACTATAAGTGTCTTTTGTGTTTTTTGTTTGTTTTTTCATTTAACAAATTCTTCTCCATGGAAAATAGTTATCAAATCATCTTTCTGTCAGTATCTATGTGTTTCCTTGACTATCTTCAACCTAATCTTTTATAGCTGTGCTGAACTGATCTATGATAATACCAGAATATTACTTCATCCCTTTAAAGCACAGCAGCTCAATGAAAATACCTTAAAAATTAGGTTTTTAAATTTAAATTATTTCATTCTGAATGGTTTAAGATGAATGGCTGCAGGAATCTGACATGGCTGAGATGCAATTTAGTTCCCAATAGCCGTGTCATTTGATGAGAATTGTTGTTGATTTTGCTCAACTAATCAGAGCAGAGAAATGCAGCTCGGATGTAGCTCTCCATGGTGCTGAAATGTACTAACTTACATGCCACTTTCTTACATGCACCTGCAATCTTTTACCAAGCCTCAGTGTTTTATATTTCTGTCCCTGTTACATTGCAAAGATCACACCTACTGATGAGGTCAATAAATATTAGAAAAAGTGCAGGTGGTGTAATAGAATGCAAAATGCTTGAAAAATATTTTTTTCCTTATATTGTACCTTAACAGACTGGACAACATCATGTCGCAGGAATTGCATTAATACCTAAAGAAACTGAGTATATGCAACTTACATTATTGTTTACAAACACAAGATTTGTTCTGCTCCTCAACCTTTCGCATTCAACCATAACACAAATCTTAATTCATAATCCAGAAACTTTTTGAGAAACAGCTTGAATTCAGCTTTACAGCCTGCCCTATCATGAAGAAAAGCTGTGAACTGTTTAAAGCAGTGATCCTCCTACTTAGGATCAATAGCCGGATTTAGATATACCAGAACAAGCCGCTTTTAAAATTATTTTTTTTTAAATGTTCGTTTGATTATCATCCACTACTTTTCAAGTCGATGCAATGAATGTTTTAATGAAAGGAAATATCCCATTTGCAAATTTAACAAGTTTATTCTTCATCCAAATGACTCAAGCCTCCCCACAATTTACATTGACCGCATGATTGTGTCCCAATGCTGGGAGGAGAACTGAAATCACATTTCGTTAAGCACAAGTCTTTAGAAAAGTGGAACTTTGTGTCTCTTGTGTCCAGGAATACACAAGTTCCAAGAGGTCTTTATCCATTTAACTGTCTTTATTTGGGATGCCAGGTTTTGCCCTGCTGTTTTTTTTTTAAGGGATTACATTGTGATCATACGGTCAATGTAAATCTTTGATGTTTGTGTTGAGGCCTGTGTCAATTGGATGAAGAATCAACTTGTGTTATTTGCAAATGGGACATTTCCTTTCATTAAAACATTCATTGCACCAACCAATCTTTGATGTTTGTGGTGATGCCTGTGTCATTATGAAGGTCAGTTGTCAGATAGAGAATTACAGCTTCGAAGTCACCTCCAACGCCAACAGCATAATCTAATCGTAAAGGATTAACCTTCTCTACCCTCAATACAAAATATCAGCCCAGCTGCCGGAGAGCTGACAGACGGCGCTAAATTAAAGTCTTAATTACACTTCGTGACAGAAACAAAACCCAATGTTGATTAAAATTTGTACAAATGTCTTTTCTTCCAACAGACAACTTCCAAACATATTTCAGAAATGGCAAAGTAAGTACTATATATGATATCTTTTCTCCTTTCTGTCTACTAAATGTCATTTTGTTGCTCAAACTGCAGCACTCATTTGCTTTATTCAAAGATCATGCTGTAACTTACAAGAAATATTACCATCTTAACTATAAACTATTGTAAATTACTTGATAAACTGCTCATTTGAGAGTCCTGTAATCTTTAGGTTTTTTTGTTTTGTTTGTTTACATGGAATTACAAGACCCAAAGTGAACTGGATGGCCACTGAGAATAAATAGTTAGTTTTATAGGGGGTGTCTCAGATGCCAAGCATCTTATACACAGTCTCAAAAAAAAAGGAAAAGAAAAAGAAAGAAGACGAGACATATTCGTATCAGCAGACAACTGATAGAAATCAAGTTTCTTTAACTTATTGCCAAATAAATAATTTCTTGATATGTTAAATAAAATGAATTACCATCAACTAATTTTTGATACAAAACAACAACAATGAGCTCAAAGCAGACATAGAAACCAGTCGTTTTCCTTAAAAGTTTAGTTTCAGGCCAGTTCCTTAAAGCAACAACCAGGTCAACAGTCATTTATTTGTGGTTTGTAAGGGCTTAGACAGTTGTGTGTTTTTCAAAATGCGGTTTCAGAAGTTAACACTGGTAATGAGCTTCTTTTGATCACATGGGTAATCAGCTATTTGGGAACACTGTCACACCATTTGTGGCTCCCTCACCTGACCCACCCTCTCAATCCGGGCAGGATGAAGTAAAGCTGTTCCACACTTAGCTATTCTTATCTGGATGAACTCAAATAAAGACTTACTGGTCCTTCTGCCGCAGGCCAAAAAAAACAACATCACCCCCTGAAGTTGAGACCAAACCCCCTTTTTAAAGTGTTAATCCTGAGTATAAGTATTACAAGAGAATGGACACGTCTGTGAAAAACACAAGTAATATCATCCAACTTCAGCCTGTTCTTTGCTTCCAATAAAGATGTAACAATATATTGATCAGTTTTCCAGCAATAATGTAATAATAAAGAAGCTTTTCATTTCCCCCACAGGATTTTCAAGAAGACCAGCGGAAATGGAGGGGTCAGTCATCTTCTCTTCTTCTAATGCTTTTTTTAAAACATTTTTGATCATTTTTAAGGTCAGTTCAGTAGATCTAAACTGCTTCTCCATCCTCTGTCTGACAGCTGACCCTCTATCTGGGGAAGAGAGACTATGTGGACCATGTGTCCTCAGTGGATAGAGTTGGTATGTTTCTCTTTCACCGTGTATTTGTGTGCAGATGAGAGGTCGGGATTCTAATTACAAAAGTTCATTTTACAGATGGTGTTGTGAAGGTGGACACGACAGACTTCGGAGACAGAAAAGGTGACATCATAAAATGACCTCAGTTATATGGTGTTTTATTTCCATTGGTGTTATAAAGAAAAAAAAACAAGTTGAAGAAACAAGCGATGAAATAATGCATGTAAATGTTATATGTTGACAGCTTTCGTGCAGCTGGCGTGTGCCTTCCGTTATGGTACTGAGGACCTGGATTTCATGGGCTTGTGCTTCAGGAAGGACATCTGGATCCAACAGATTCAGATCTATCCTGAGAGCAGCAAGCCCGAACTGAGCGCCATGCATGACACCCTGCTGAAGAAGGCGGGAGACAACGCATACCCATTCTCCTTTGAAGTATGTAAAGAGTTTAAGACTACAGCTGCACAGACTGAAATGAAAAATTGTCCTAAAAGGTTTTTTTACTCTCACAGGAACAAATTAAATAAACAAAATTTTTACTACTTTTATACTGACACTTAAATCAGTCACAGACAGGGCAGTTCATTCGCCACTGATTATCTATTAAAACTAGTTAGATTTACCTGTTGTCACTGAATTTAAAAAAAACAATTCAAACTAGAGCCGTTAAGCTTCAGCAGTAACATCTGCATGCATATGCTTCAGTATTAATAATGATGTGAATGAAAATAATAAAGTTAGCCATTACTTACTGAAAGGTATACTCAGTGTTGGATTCTAAATTTGCCATTTGAGAACAATCTCTGAAAATGTAACGTTCTCTATTTCTGAATGTCATCATCATCATTCCTCTCTCTTTAGCTATAAACATTTTTTGTTTGTTTCTTCAGATTCCAACAAACCTACCATGCTCAGTCTCTCTGCAGCCCGGACCTGATGACAAGGGGAAGGTAAGCCTTCTGGTCCATATGTCCACACCTTTCTCCAACATTAGAAATACTTCACACCATTAACGTAGAGTGTAATATTTAAAGCTACTAACATGTTATCTTTCTCCGCAGGCTTGTGGTGTTGACTTTGAGGTAAAAACTTACCTTGCCAAGGAAAAGAGCAACCCAGATGAAAAAATTGAAAAGAAGTGGGTCTGCTTCGTTTTCTTCTCACTTTTTACTGTTTGTCACTGGTCTCCTTTAATAATAATGTTTCCGTCCTCTTCTACCCTAACAGAGACACTGCTCGCCTTGTCATCCGTAAAATCCAGTTTGCCCCCTCTGAGGTGGGCGCCGGGCCCAAGGCTGACATCTGCAAAAGCTTCATGATGTCTGACAAACCTGTGCACCTAGAAGCATCGATGCAGAAAGATGTACATTGGCAAACATTTGTTATTATATGCATTTCTTGCCTCATAATTGCCTTTTGGAACTATATAATTTAACAGTACAGTTAACCAATTAAAATGTTTTTCCTTGTCTTCTACAGCTCTATTTTCATGGTGAACCCATCCCGCTCAAAATTAATATAAAAAATGAGAGCAATAAGATAGTCAAGAAAATCAAAATCAGCGGTGGGTACCTCTGCTTGAAGGAATGCCTTTAACCAGATTCAATTCCATGAATTTCATAACAACAGAGTTATTCATCTTCATTTCCTCCTTTCACAGTGGAACAAACCACAGACATTGTCCTCTACTCTGCAGACAAATACACCAAAAGCGTTCTCACCCAAGAGTTTGGGTATGTGGAAAGGAAACTAAAAATGCAGCAAACATTACATGCATTTATAAAATTTGGTTTGTTTACATCTGCATTTGTTTGTGATTTATCCTTTACAGAGAGACAGTGGACTCCAATGGCACCTTTGATAAATCTCTGACCATCACACCTCTGCTGAGTGAAAACAAGGAGAAAAGAGGTCTGTCGCTGGACGGACGGCTGAAGGACGAGGACACCAACTTGGCCTCCACCACTATGTCAGTGCACAAACACAGCAGGCAGAACTGAAGCAGGACTTCTATGTAGTTACACTTTTTAGATGGTGCATCTAATTTCAAACTTTTCTTGAATTTTGCTCATCATCTAGGATGTCACATAGAGTTATTTTCTCAGCCATTAGTTGCCTTCATTTTAAAGTAAAGTGAGCTTTGACATGCACTGCAGACTGGGTTTTTAATCCAGACCTCCATCCTCTGTACATGGGGGAACCCACTCAACCGGTTGAACTACCTGTTGTCCCTGTGATAGAACACTTCACCAAATTAAACATCCTAATCCGCTGAATCCCTGTAATTCCTTCTCCACAGACTGCGACCAGGGGTAGAAAAAGAGGTGTTGGGTATTCTGGTTTCCTACAAGATTAAAATTAACCTCATGGTGGCCGGAGGAGGGTAAGTCTTTGTCTTTAAGAACTTCTTGTTAAGGACCCTGAAGGGTTCAAACAAATTAAACATGACAAAAACCATTTATATTCTTATCTTCAGCCTGCTGGGTGGTCTCACTGCCAGGTAAGCAGCATCTATTACAGCAGTTATACAGCCAATTACCAGTGCTTTCCAATTGTTCATCTGAGCTGATTGCTTGGTTTATACTCCTATGCAGTGATGTCTCAGTTGAACTGCCACTGATCCTCATGCACCCTAAGCCTGCAGGTATGTTTTTCTTAAATAACATGTCTACTACAGCTAACCGTGGAGCTAATCTTTTCTACTTACAGTTTTACTAATGGACTTACACTCTCATCCTGTTATTTTTGTCTTTTTTCTTAATCCCTCCTCTCTGGGCAGAGTAAAGACTGTGCATCACTGTGAGTACTACTTCTAGTTTTGTAGCTATCAGAAAGGAAAGTCCAAGTCTCCTTTAGCATAAATGTTGTTCAGCAAAGACTAATGTCTCCTCCTGGCTGTTACTTTTTGTGTATATTCTTATGTAAGTTAAAACACTTTGAATAGGTTTTGAAAAGGTTTTGAAAATTTCTCCATGTGTTTCCTTCTTTCCAGAGAGGATGTTACCCTGCAAGTTGAGAAGACACCCACAGAGGACAAGTGAGAGAAGTGACACAAGACTGTGATTGATGTCCTCAAAATAAACAACATATTTAAAAAAGCAGCTGAAGAGAAAGATCTTTGAAACGCAACAATCATGTCAGATGTAACATCAGTTCCCTCACAACTTTTTGCTGTTTCTGTTTTTGTAGTGAAAAGATTGAGTTTAGATGAAGAGTTAAATTGGGTCACAAAGCAAAACTTAATACAAAAAATCATGTGGAAACACATCCACATTTTGTGTGCGGGGGGGGGGGTTGGTTTATTAGTTGGTAGGGGTTTTGTTTGTTTGTTTGTTTGTTTGTTTGTTTGTTTGTTTTGTTTTTGTTTGAAGCCCATAAAAGCCATATTACTTCTGTGTGACACTTGTCTGTCAGCAAAACTAAATTTAATGTACAAATTTATGACCTTTATCAGATTCATCCCATATCCAAATATAATAAAATCATTTTGAAAACACGTTTATTTTCATGTGTTTAATAACTAAAGGGATTACCATAGCTCTTTATACACTGCTTTGGTGCCTCACAAACCCACATCTACATGTTGCATCACTTTATCTAACTTTCAACCAAATAGTATTCAACCAACGTTTTGCATCATTTCATTCATTTCAAAACTTTTTTTCAGACACAATAAATAGTCCATATTAACAACACACACATACCAAACAATTAAAATACTTTTCTATATAGGGTCACACGCCATGAGTCCATAAAGTAGAAAAGAAACGCACTGAGCTCAGTCCGGGATGGGTCAATGCAGCAATTATGCTGTTGTCAGAGTCTGACAGCCTGCACATACACCTGTACATGAGGCTTCGCAATACCGCAGGGCAAGTGGGCACACCTGCTATTACAAACATTTGGCTCTCACTGCTCCACCGTGGGACCCTAAGCAGCATCTGCATCCCATCATTATATGCCACAATGAGTGTTTGCATGCTGCTCTTTTTGTAGTGCGTCCACAGGTGGGCCGTATACATGGGAGTGCAGTCTAATCTTCAGAGTTGGTGAGCACATTCCAAACCTTCGGATTAGTATGTTGGCCTGACCACACAGCATTCGACACTGTCTGTAAATGTCCCTATCATCACACAGGTCTACAGTCACATAGTGCCCCAAATATTTACATTCATCACTGACATTCAATCTATTACCTGACAAAACAAAGTCAGGAAACGTCTGCTTTGAGTCCTCTCTGCTCCGAACAATTATGATGACACTTTTGTTGGAGTTATATTTTATATTAAAGTCTGTTCCATATTTAGAGCACACCTGCAACAACTCTTGTAGACAAGCACTATGAGGACAAAAATTCACAAGATCATCAGCATACATGAAGTGGTTGATGGTGCTGTTGCCAACCCTACAATCATTTAAAAGTCTTGACAAATCGTCCAGATGTACATCAAATAAAAAGGGAGATAAAAATGCTGCCCTGTCTCACTCCATTTGACACACTAAATGGTGCAGATAAACAATTTCCCCATTTTACAAACATAGACTGATGGGCATACCAATAGACCAGAATTCTAACCAAACATTTAGGGACACATCTCTTGTATTTAAAATAAATGTTCATGATTTACGTAATAAAAAACCTTTGAATCATCAATAAAATGCATGAAAATTGTAGTATTGTGTCAGTTGTACAAATCTAAAATTTCTTTCAGACCATAAATGCACATGTCTGTTCCACGTTTGGGTTTGAATCCAAACTGGTTGTCAGGTCAGTAAAAATGCTTCCATCTAGTTCAACATAGCCCTCTCCAGCACCTTAGACAAAGTGCTGGCCAGAGTTATGAGCCTATAGTTTTCTTTTCTATTAATTTTGCCAGCTTTACCTTTTACAAAGTGGAACTAAAGAAAAAGACAATAACGTGTCATGTAAGACTCCATGTATTAAAAATCCAATGAAACAAATAGAGAGCAGTGGATACAATTTCCTGCTCGCATATTTTAAGTGCCCAGTCGTTATCCTGTCTGCATCACATGCCTTATTATTATCCTACTTAAACACTATCTCATAGACCTCTTGTGGAAACCCAATCACAGCTTCACTCTTATTAATATTGCCAACAATAAATTGATTACTTTTAACAGCATTAAAAATGTCTTAGTAGTGTTTCTGACACTTAGTAATCTTCTCTGCTCCACTTATGCCATCAATATTTGTTTGTAAAGTTATTTTATAGCTGTTCACCCTTTTAATTTCTTTCCAGAAGTCTATGGGGCTATTGCTTTGTAATTTTCTTGCCAGTGAGTCAGCCCTGAGAGTATTTTTGTTTCTCTTAATAAACCGTAATGCATGTTTAAAAATTTGAAATTGCCTTCTTCATAAACTCATATATAGGGCCACATTTAGGCCTTCCTGATTCAACCCAGGCTTTCACAGCCCTTCTAGCCTCAGCATGAATCTCCTCAACATACTCGTTCCAGCCTGGTTTAGCTTTGTACAACTTGCGACAAGGAGAGAGTCAACTATTTTCTCATACAATGAGCACAGATCAGCCTTATGTTTCAGATTCTTGCAATTTATTAAATATCAAACAACTTGTGTACTTATTGTCTTATTGCATAAGTCAGTTTCTCTTGAACCATTACAGACATGTGTCCTGACATTTCCCTTTCAAATGAACAGGAATTATTAAGAATTATTTATTCTGTCAGCAATTGCAGGCCATCCTGACCCAGATAAACAGACCCAGACTATGATAGTACTATTGTCAATTTCTCCTGTAAAAGATTTGGGAAAAAAAAGACAAATTTCAGCAAAGATGAGAAACAAGGTTCTTTCTTGTATAGCAGTGGCTTTCTACTTGTAGCCTTGTGATGGACACTGTTGCTGGTCAGTATTCTGATGGTGGACTTGTAAACATAAGATAGAAGCCTTTAAGTTACCTGTGGTTCCGTTGTGACCGTGTTCTTTTTGCCCACTCCTGAGGAGGGTAACAGTGATTTTGAATTTTCTTCATTTGTACACAGTTTATCTGACTGTAGTTGGGTAGAGTTAAAAAAAAAAAAAAAAAAAATTGTGACCTTTTCTACTGTAGTCTAAGAGCATCAACAACTCCCTCCTAGATTCTCCGAAATCTACTGATGATACTCTTACTCACAAAACATGTGCTCCTAATATTAAACTTTGATAGATCCCAGTTCCTAAACAGAATTATTTACTTACTCCTGATTGTCATACTATTGATATACAACTCTTGACTTTAATTTCATCCTCAAATTAACTGATTTTCCAACAGGGTCACAGATTTTTCTCAAGTAAAATATTTTAACCTAATTTGTGGAGCTTTCTTTCTTTACCTTGTGTAAAACTTTGATGTTTCTCAACATATGTCAGCATCACTAAAGTTTTCACAAACTTGTATTGTTCGTATTTCATTTCACTATTTCAGAATATTGGTCTCTCTTACCAGTTCTTTGCACCTGTTTATAGGTGTAAATTTGATATTATCCAAAACAAATCTGGTACTTTCCACCGATAGAGGGCAGCCAACTCAGTTTTGTTTCCTATAACGAAGAAGACGTCCTTTTGACGTCTTCAACGTCATCACGCACAACGTGAAGCACAGAAGCAACATGGCTTTGAATGGAGGTTTGTGAACTTAACTGTTTTCTAGGTGTACATTTTGACGTTTCTAGTGTTATAAAATACATTTAGTGTTCATTTACACGGTAATTCTCGTGTGTTGTTGTATTTTTGCCCGATTTTTTTTATCGCCACAGTGTACATATAATAATTTAGACGTTACTTCGGTTCATTCGCTAGCTAGCGTGTCAGAGCTGACAGAGCTCCTTGGGTCTCACAAGTCACTTCATCAAAACAACTTAGCTTTGACGAAAGGGGTAAACAAAAGAGTTTTTCAAACGCTTTATGACATTTGACCTGCAAAATCGCCATATGTAGATAACACATAAGTAACATATCTACGCACACTTGACAGAAATGTTCGGCTTGTTCAGGAAGTATAGCAGACTATAACACTGTCTGTGTAAGTGCGACAAAGTTGATTAAACTCAGCTCGTTGTTACTGACCTCTAGATGAAGAAGACTATGAGTGGGAACCACCAACAGAGTCCGAGATGAAGGTGATCCAAGCTCGCAGGGATCGACAAGACAAAATCAGCAAGCTGATGGGAGGTTACTTGCTGAAAGGATACAAAATGCTGGGAGAGTGCTGCGATATATGTGGGGTGAGTGAAGGTGGACTTTTGTCATGTTTGGGGCTAAATTATACTGAGATAGTGGAGTGGTGTGAGGCTTATGTTTGTTTGTGTTTCCAGACTATTCTTCTTCAGGACAAACAGCAGAAAAACTACTGTGTTTCATGCCAGGAGCTGGACTCTGATATTGACAAGGACAACCCTGGTATGCACGACCCTGATAAATAAACTTGCTTATCTCTTGTATTTTCTGCCTTTATAGTATAATGTTAATTCATATGTTGTTTTTTTTACTTTATTACTCCCCATGTCTTTTCCCTTTTGTAAATTTTTACTAGATATTTTTACTAAAAATGTCTCCTCTTTGTTCTCAGCTCTGAATGCACAGGCTGCATTGTCTCAAGTAAGAGAAAGGCAGCTAGCAGCCCAGTCCCCTGCTCCGTCCGAGGCCTCTGAACTCAATGAAGGTCCCAGCAGCAATCAAGCAAGTTCCTCAGTTGCTCAGCCCAGACCAGAGCACTGCGAAGGAGCTGCTGCAGGTGGAAGAGCCGCTCTTCTCCCACCTGCTGTCCCTGTTCCTGCAGCTCCTGCCTCCACCACAACCCTGGCACCCACACGTCCCCCTGCTTCTCAACAAAGCTCAACCCTCCAACCCATGCTGCAAGAAGCTGAGGAAGCTGTTCTCACGAAACTTCGCTGGGCCACAACCCAGTTACAGAGTTCAGTCTCCTTGGAGGCAAGCATCCAACTCTGCAGCCTCATCACCAGCTGTGCCAACTCGCTGCGCAGCATCAAGGACCTCAGTCAGTAACAACTGGACTGGGTGACATCATGGAGTGCTGGAGACGCTGTTTCTGCTTGCCTCTGTTTTGAAGTATTGACTCTGGTTTAGCTTCGCTCTCTGGCTGAATCCTTGCTTAGACATGAATTCAATATTGGTCCAAAAATGCACTTGAAATAGGATTAAAATGTCAAAAGTGCACTCGTTATTCAAGGGTTAATGTAGGAATAGAGTTGGCAGAAATATCATGTTACATGTTCATGTGACTGCTTTTGTCCAATTGTAAGTTATATTTACAAACATTTAACATTTGTAAAAGCATATTGATATTGTGCAAATTCAATTTAAAAATATCTGGCCAGTAAAAGGATAATTAAACAAGGCTTAATCTATATTTTACACAAAAAACAAGCAATGATGACTTGTATTCAAAGTTAGTTGGCTCAGGTTTTTCCACAACAGCTACCATGTACACATGAAAGTATGCTTTATTTCAGATTAGGTATGTTAATTATCTAAAATAAAAAAATAAAAAGTTTGGTTTCCAAGCCCCTGAATTACACCAACAACTAAAACTCCATTGTGCACACCTAAATATTTTGTTTGCATAAGAAGAATCTGTGCTGATTAACAACATATAGAGTTTTGGATTTTCAATTAAAAATTTTAGCATGTTTTTCAAAAATCCCAGCCTAACTTTTTCTACAATCCCAGTTATATTGATTTCCTGTTCAGTCCAGCTCTGAATCCTGTTGTTTCACCATCAGGTGATGCAAAGATAACCCAAGCATTTCAGATAAGTGCATGTGATGCATGAAGGTGATGGTCCTACAGCTCATTGATGCTCAGATGAGATTCAAGAAACAGAATTCCACTTCTTTGTTCATTGTAGCATCTAGAGCCAATAAACTGCATTATATGCCAATAGACAGCACTTCGTATTTGAGAAGCTTGCCTCTGTTGATCAGAATAGTTTTCTATTGATGTACCAGAATAAATTAAAACTATTCAGAAGTTTTGCAGCTTCTTTCTTTCCACAAGAGGGCGCCATATACACGGAACTACCCTAAAGTCGTTAAATTAGGAAAAAGGTACTGTATAAAATGTAGAGCTATTTAAGAAGCCATATGAGTTCAAACTGTTGCTATACGTTCAGAAGTTGCTATAATTGCACTAATTTGCTCATAGGTGTGTAATTGGCTCAAATGCATGTGTTCATAGTTTCTCATGAGGCTTACTACAATGTAACAAATAGTCTTAGTGCTGTGTTGTTCAGTATGACAGTGTGGGACACAATGACTGTAAATGAAGGTGGGACAGCATGAACCGCGATTAGCTAGTCTAACCAGCAGCAGCACCTACCCCATACAGACAGCGGCGCAGCGTGGCGCGTTCACTTCCGGGCGGGGCAGGGGCTGCCAGTGAACGCCCACTCCTACACAAAGACTGAGGAGGATACAAAACAAAGCCCGGAAGCCTGGTATTTACCCGATTTAATTACTTCTACTGTAACTAAATCACATCCAAACTGTTTTGTTTTTGACCCGTGCGCGGTCACGACGCCTCTCTTTGCCATGAGAAAACAGCACGTCTGGTTGCTGCCCTGAGAGCTTTCATATTCTCTGTGGGGATTCTCACTGCGTCTCCTGCTGAGTGAGAAATACCCTGTGCAGACAAAGTCGTCATAATGGACGGGAGTTCACGCAGAGACAATCGGATCAGCGGTTTCTTCGCAGCGGAGGGGCTACCGCCGCTTCCTAAAAGCCTGAGCGGCATCCTGAACTCCAGCGGTGGGTCGTGGCGGGACATGGAAAAGGTGCACAGCAAAAGAGCTCGCATCCAGGCTGAAATCAGCAGCAGAGGCGGGAGAAACATGGTTACAGCTAAACCTGGCGGACTGGACGCAGCTTTGGCCCTGCTGAGGAAAGAGATGGTAAGGTGGATGCTCCTATCTGCTGAGGGACTTAACGGCGCACGTGCTCCATAAAGTCAAGCTGCCATAAATAACTTTTATACCGTCGGCTTGTGTGACCTCTTTCTTTTTACTGTGAATTTTAAAGGGGAAAACTTGT
>JBBBVU010000016.1:14374143-14398858 GCA_037177055.1 Atherinosoma microstoma
ACAAGTTAACAGAGGATGATAAAAAAAAGTATTGTTTCTGAAATGTGATGTACAATAATGACATGCTACCAAACTTTATGGCACCATTAATGTCTGTGAAACCAGTCTCAGCCCTTTACCACTGCCCATTGTAACTGTGCCCACATCTTTCATTTTCATGTCACGTCTCTCTGATACTCATCTTTTCTTCTCTGTTCCCATCTCTCTCCACCATCACCCCCACTCTGTGCCAGCCAGGCTATTTCCGATGCCACTCCCGACCCACTAACACGCATACCACATAAACATGTTCACACAAAGCCCTCTCAACTACACTGGAACTCTGATACACTAAAACTTGAGAGATCTGAGGTCAAATTAAGCATCTATAAACTCTTAATATTTGAACAGTATTAACGTTATTCCAATCGTCCTGTGAAGGTGTTGCAATTATTACAAAGAAAATATATTTTGAGTTAACAGTGAGGTTTGAAGGTGTTATTGCATATTAGTATATTATAGGAGTGATGTGAGTGTGTGCTCTCAGGTTAAGTGGGTTCCTTCTTTCTGTAAAGAGGCACGCCTCACATTCAGGTCACATGACTCCACGGCTTCCTCTTTCACTTCCTGCACCACACAGGATTAAGACAATACAATGAAAGCACTTGAACTGATGTTACCATCACATACTTCCAAAAATATGTGAATTGTGTCGCCTAATTACAGATAAACAGGTGCTTCTGCTATGTGATGTAGTTATATACAAAGACAGTGAAGTGAAACCTCACCATGTGCTCGTGGTCATCTTTATAAATACACACACATGCTCTTACACTACCAATAATGCTTGTTTTTTTAACTCAAAGGCATTATTATTCACTAGTGACAGTTATAAGACCACACATTTGACCCTTCCTATCATTTTTGGATAATGTCTACTTTGTTTGGAGGTGCTATTTCAAAAATATCAAAGATTCAAGTTTAAAACCTTTTAGAAATCCCTATGAAGACTTATTTCCATGGGCTTTTTGTGGTTTTGCCCAGTCTGGGTGTGAACTGAGTGTGTAAACAGTATGATTGTCATGTAAAAACATTAGTCAATATGTCATTTCTGTTTTGATGTGTTTGTGTGTTTCTAAAGGCAACCAGACAAGCTAAGGGTGGTGTGGACCAGGCGGAACAGGCGCATGTGTTCCAAGGTGAAACCACGAAAAAAAACACAAACACACATATGCAGATGTTTAGGTGTGAGCCTCAACCTTAACACCAATTTGAACTTAATTATATCCCATAAACCAAGCCAGGGCCAGTGGAAACCTCAACCTGGTTTCCACCGTGACAAGAGGCACCTGTTGTTAAACTTCCTACAAACTGCACACACATTTGCTTAGCTGTCTTTGTGAGACCATTCCTTGACATGATGCATTTCCAAGCCCATCATCTACCACTACAGGTTGTCTAATTCCAACCCCAGTTTAAATGTCACCCTAATTGAGATGTTAAAAAAAGTTAAGTCTCAAACACCTTTAAAGGTGAGTGAAAAAGTCAGGACTCGACTAAAAGTCTTCATTTTGTTGATATAAAACACATGATGGTCTTCACTAACCCAGCTGGACACGTCCATCCACAATCATCTCTTGTTAATGTGCTGTTTGTTGTGCAGCTCCACAGTTGGCAGCCTGGGATCAAGAACCCTTACAGAGGGATGGTGATATGGCCCGTTCCAGAAAACATTGACATCTCTGTCACTCTCTTCAAGGTACCAAACTAAGATTACACCGTTTACAGTGGACACATACTGACAGGTGGCAAAGGAAAGGAAAAAAACAACGATAATTGGAAAGTTTCAAGCTGAAATTCAGGCTGGGTCTATTAATGGTTTAATCAATATGATGATTATGTGAATCAGATTTTGTGGCCCTTTAAGTTGCAGGCAGTTTGTAGTTGTATTGACTGTCATTATCAGCAACGGGCTATTCTATGTAATTCACACATAGAAGGGTATTATAAAAGATTTCTTTCTTTCTATCTTGATAGGGTTTTACTGCAACTATTGTGGCATTAGTTGTAGAAATGTCACCTCTGGAAAAACTTAAGTATATTTTAACTTCACTTGGGTCTGAGCTGTCTGCTGTATGTGTGAGAAGATGGGACCACCTAAAGCACAGTAAAGGGATTCAGCATTATTTACTTTTTTATATTATATATATAGCATCTGTTGAATAAATCAATATATATATTTATCAATATAAAATTAAATATTGAATAGGCTGTAATCAACTAGTGAAGGGAATCAACTAATTAAGTGAAAACTGAAAGCAGAACAGAGACTGAACTGAGGTTCAGAGGGAAACTCAACTTCCCAATAAAACAGGAAGTAAGGTAAACTAAAATACAGAATGTGGAAATACAAAGGACAGGGTAGAAAACACAGAAATATCAGGAAACCCAAGAACCATGACAATAAATAAACAAAATGAACAGAGTAGGACATCAAGTGTCATTAAACGTGCTGAGAAGCTGTTGATACATATGGCATAAACCATGGAGAATAAGAGTATTTACGCATTTAAGGTTCATGCATGGAAATTCACCCAATTGTTCATTCAATTCATTTGCCAACAATTTAAAAGAGACAAGTCTTTACAGTTTTATACACGAAAATAAAGTATTGTAGGTAAAAACTTTGTTTAGACATGAGGAGCTCATGATATACTATGAAATAAATAGCATGTGGAGATGTATTATGCGAACAATGTGCCATGAGGATGTTTAATAAAACAAATGGTACTTTTTATATCTCCCCTTCAGGAGCCCAATGCTGATGAGTTTGAGGACAAAGAATGGACATTTGTCATTGAAGGTGTAAGTAACTGTCTGCGTCTTAAGTAATGAACTAATCCAAATGACTGTGTCAATAAAAAGGCTAAACTCTGGCATCCCACCAGAAGAACCAGACGGATTTTAATCAATCAATTAATGAAATAATAAAGTACAAAGTACTTTAGGTGTAACTGTTTCTATGGATCATACACAGGAGAACAAGGGTCACCGTAAGGTGCTGGCATCTGCTGACATCAACCTGAAGCGCTTTGCCAGTCCCACGTTGACCCAGACTGACCTGACACTGACTCTGAAGCCGCTGTCAGTCAAAGTGGTGGAAGCCACGCTCAAGCTGTCGCTGTCTTGTGTCTTTGTCCGAGAGGGAAAAGCCACGTGAGTAGTTTAAGTTGGTTGAAAATATATTATCTGTTGTGTCTCTGTGCTGACTGATATGTTATAAATGATGATGGTACACTAACATGATATCCATCTTCCAAAATACAAACTTTAAGGAGGACAAAAGAATTAAGTGGTTGTGAATTACTGTGAATCAAAAGCCCAGTTTTGAGTCGGGCTGGGCAGAACGATCCAAGTATCAATAGTATTGATACCAAGACTGGTATTAGTATTGATCGATACCAGCGTGATGAGATCAACATCATCTTGTAGACGACTTTGGGGGCCAAAAGTCACAGAATTTGAATGAGAGCCAAATGAATATTAGGTTTTGCTTTTGTTTAGCTAATTTGCAACGTTGACTTTATTTTTCTCAAACAATTGCGTGTGATAAAACGTAATAACGGAGTTATTTTATTATTTTGTTACATTGTTGATGTTTTTTTATTGTTTACAAACAAAAATGCAAAGATTTTAATTTCTCACTTCTGCTGTAGAGTTTTTTAATAAACAATTGACAAAAATCTTTATACTGTGTTTCAGTATGATCATAATTATGATCAATAATATAGGCAAAATCATTAAATGATGATGAATTTCAAGCAAAAAGTATCAATATCGATATCGGTATCGGCGATACTTGCCCTGGATTTACTTGGTATCGGAGTGATACAAAAACTTTCAGTATCGCCCAGCCCTAGTTTTGAGGTCAGCCAAGTACAGCATACTTAAACGATTTTAAACGTTTGAAAATGATTTAAAATCTTTCAGCTTCATTTGATTATCCTCTGTCACAGAGAGATCACAAGAGTATCACTTGGTAGCAATTCATTGTTTGTTTTTGTTCCTCAGTGATGAAGACATGCAGAGCCTCGCCAGCTTAATGAGCTACAAACCGACAGATATCGGCAACCTGGACGACTTCAATGAAAGTGACGAAGAAGAGGAAAAGAAGTCTGTGACTGCCACAGGTAGGCAAACTTACTTCAACATCATCTTTTCTCCCTGGTTTCACTTTTTTCTTGCTTATTACAACTTCAACATTTTCAGCTTCTCTACTTTCCCCTGATTCCTGTCTCTTGCTCTGTGCATCTCTTTTTCTGGCTGCTCAGCAGTTACGCACACTCTAACTCGTCCAAACCGCCCCGCTCCTCCTCCGCCTGACAAGCGAAACTCCACCGGAGCCACTCTCTCAGCTTCAGGTAGCTGCATTTCCATCTCGCTTTTCCTCTTGCTGGAGAAGAGGCGGTGTGAAGAGGAGCACTGTCTATCTTGTTGCTGGACAGCTTGTTTCATATCACAGTATTTCACACACTCGTGTCACTTGCTCTGCTGTCCTTTCCACAGGATTTTTTAAATACCACATACTTCTGACAGACGTTAGACATAACTGAGAATCATGTGATTATAGACTCATGCCACAGATGGACTGAAGTGTGTCTGAAAGCATGAAAAGTTCCATCTGCAAAACGGTACACAGAGTCTTTTGTGTGTGGAGAGACATGTCTGTGACATTGAAAAGGACAAAATTAAGCACGGCAGCAGATCACATGAGCATAACTCTGACATTAGACTGCCTGTCCCTGTTTATTTTTTAAAGAGTGAAGAAAATGACATCTCTGTTAGCTTATTTGGAATAATACACTTGAGTTTTAGCAGTTAAAATTTAATAAAGGAGTATTAAATGACTAAGGACAAAGATTAAAGTGAACAGTGTGCAGAAGTAATGAAATAAGTTTGCAGATCATTTACTGTGGCAATACAACAAAGCAATGCAAATGCTGTAAAAGTGTCTATGAGTTATACCATAGTTTGTTCATGTGAAAGAAAAATCTTGTTTAAAACGCTTTCTTCTTATTATTGCTGCTCATACTGCAGGTCAAATAATCAATTGGCTCCCATCTGAAATCAGCATCCAGTGCCGACTTGCAGACCAAAGCTGTTTAGACTTGTGTTGCTAATTATAGTTTTTTTTTGTTTTTTTTTACTGCACTGTGGCACACAAGTCATGGTGAGACAAAGCACCATGTTACATTTCAAAGCCAAGAGGCAATACAGTGGTAGTTCAGCTCATAGGTTTGCATTTTACAGCATTTGCAGAGAAAAATGATCAAGAGATATGCACTGGAGGTCATATAAAGTGTTGTTTCATTCCACCATAGTTCCATATTTTGAATATGGCATCATTCAAAGACTCAGGTCATGTGATTAACAAATTATCCACATGACAATATCACCTTTAAATGTCATGTGATCCACATAGTTCAATTCACTTCCTTGTCATTTCCAGTTCATAAGCTTTTCTTTCTGTCTTTTTCATTCACTTTCTTCCTCATCCCATCCCTCCATATTTTTACCCAGCCTGTGGACATGACCCTGGTCCTCCTTCTTCAACCGTGCAATCCAGGCCTCCCCTACCTATAGCTCCTCGCCCCTCGCCCCGTCGCTCCCGACATCCCATCTCCACCGGCCCTGTCCAATCAGAACCTTCCCCTAGTCCCTCCCCTCAGCCCTCACCCAGGTCCAAGCATAAAAAACCAACCGACCCAGTTCTTTCAGAGGCTTCTGCTGTGCCTGATCCTCCAAAGTCCGACCTCACAGCATCAGTCCCCCCTGCCCCCTCTGCTCCTCTTCTCTCAGATGTTGCTCCCCATCCTCCATCTTCTAAATGCTCCAACTCTGTCTCAAATTTGCTTTCAACCTCAGCTGAGTCTTCTTCAGCAACAACCACAGTTCCCTTTAATTCTTCATCCACTTACTATGAAGGTCCTGTAAAATCAAGTGCACCCACTCTCCTGTCCTCAGAGATCCCCAAACCCCCTTCCCTCTCATTATCATCACCTGTAACAGTGGTAACCTCATCTTCTGTGGCTCTCCAAACATCATCACTCACTGGATCCACTACTCTGACCCATAAGCCCATCTCTACTGCCTCCCAGCATCTTCCTCTCAAATCTTCTTCTCCCCAAAATCTCACTCTGTCCTCTCAACCTCCATCTGCTCACCCTTCCCCCACCTGGACTGTCTCTCCGCCTCCTTCACTGCCTCGAATCTTCCAGTCAGGCTCAACTAAAGGTATCAAGAGGCTGGCTGGCAGACTTTCATGCTGCAGGTTTTCAGCTAACTGATTCCTGATGTGTAATGGTTTGGTTTCACTTTGTTTTTCACATTATTTTGTTGCACGCCTGGAGCAAAACCTATAGCTGAATGTTCTATGGTACTAACGTATAGAATGGTGTGCTGTGTGGAAACACTGTGCATTAGAAGCAGTCAGTGATGGGAACTTCAGTGAATGTCAAAGGACGCAGCTTGTTTTTCTTTTTTTATTTTAATTTTGTCTGTTTTTCTTCAAGATCAGTTTAAGTTCAAAGATAATTAAATCTGAACTGTGTTGTTTGACTCAACTCCTAAATAGAAAAAGTGAATGCAAGCTCAGAGGAGTATGTTACACTGCAGAACAAGCTCAACACAGCTAGGTTTTCTTTTAACTCCCACTCAGAGATAACGTCTGCTACTTCAAAATCTGTGTGCGCTCACATAAAAAGGGCCATTTTACATGTCATGACACCTTTTTAATAAGAAGAGTAGTTTGTACAATTGGACAGGTGTGAAGAATCTAAAAGTCATTACAGGAAAAAGCAAACATGTTTGTCCAATTAAGGAGAGGACTGAAACAAGAAATGTGTTAGGTATGCAAAGTAATAAGTTAATATTTGCCTGCAGATAAACCTACTCAGCATATTGCAATTTTCCTCCAGGATAAAGTGCTTTTCATCTCATTCATTTCTTCATTTCTACGTCTCAAGTGCTGCACAAAGCTTTTAAAGTTTAACTTCATACTCCAGAAGTGCATTTAGCTCTGACACTGTCCCGTAATAATCAGTTCACTCAAACTTGAACCAAATCTTAGGTAAATCAGGTTTATTGACTTTTATTGACTTATTTTCTTATCTGTAAGAGCCATTCTAATTCCCCAAATAAAGACATGGTTTCCACGGCAATATGATTTACTCTGACTGCTAAGCTTCTTTAGTGGCATCACTTATAGTTTAACTGGTTTAATGTATCATGTATTGCTTCCACCGACAATTTACATCAGTTTTAAATTTAACAGAGAGTAGTTGATCTTACCAACTATCAGTATTAAATGTTGAGGCGGTGAATGAATGAATGAATGAATGAATGAATGTTCATCCAGGCTGATTTTGCTCTGTGGTTTATCATCATAAGAAGAATCAGTGAAAGGATGGTGCTATCTACAAATGATTTAGTCTGAGACTAAATTACACCAGAACAGTTTGTGTGTTCAGCCAAAATGAACACCTATCCAGGCTGAAAGAAAGCCAGCTTCTTGGCACTGAAAACTCTGACATTTGGCTCATTATAGCTCGCTGAACCATTAATCTCGCTTTTTTGTCAGCAACCTGGAAAAATGGACGAGCTTTTCTTTTATAGATTAAAAAGCTCACAATCAGAGTTGTCCAAAAGTTAATAGAAAATATTCAACCTCAGGCAGGTTCTTCACCAACTTCAGGTCAACATAGTCATTTAAACCAGTGATCCCCAACTCAGGTCTTCAAGGCTCACTGTCTTGTAGACTTTGATTTTTCCCTGCTGCAACACATCTGACTCAAATTAATGGGTCAATAGCACACTTGTGCAGAGTTTGTCAAAGATCCAGGGAATCATGTAAAACCCACAGGACATTGGGCCTTGAGAACTAGGATTGGGGATTTAAACAACCTGAAGAAAGCCTGGGTTGACAAAGGAAGGAGAGAAATGCTGTTGTGCTGATGAGCTAGCACAAGGCAAGCCTGGCTGTGTTGATCTTGCTTTGGAGTGCATTGCTTTCTGAGCAAAACAGGACCACATTTTCCAAAATGTTCTTTTCTTGGTTGTAACTATTATCAAAATGCATGCAAATTAATATTCATTATTAATTTCACACCTTGCCTCACATTTTTATTCCTCATCTGTTCACTTTTTTTGTCTCTGGCCTCCTCTCAGCCACAGTTTCATACCAGCGGCGCCTCCCAGAGGTTCAGACTGCAGGTGATTCTGCTTCAGGCTCTGGTTCGTCTCTTGTCTCTGCCACGATTAGACCAAGGATGTCTGATGTCGGTCCTCGAGGTCAACCGTCCTGCTGGTTTCTGATGTTTCCCTGCTCCGACACATCTCTTAAACAGCTTTTTGTCAAGTTCTCCTCTGACCTCACACATGCTGAAGCAGGAAACATCTAAAACCTGCAGGAACATGTCCTTCGAGAACTGGACCTGGGCATCCCTAGACTAGACCAAAGTGATGCTTATCCACCTCTGCTACATACCTCGTGAAACCTTTAACATTTTTTCTCCCCATTTCTCTTATCTTTCATCTTCCACATCAGGCCGTTCTCACATTTTCAGACCTCAAGTAGTAAAATCAGTTGTCCGCCCAAACTCTCCCTCTCCTTTTTCCACTGATGCCCCTCTTCCCGCATCAACACCACCTTTTTCCAAATCTTCCACATCTAGCTCAGAGTCAGGTAACTGGCATGTGTGTGTGTATATATATATATATACCCTCTACCATTTGTATTGATATACTCCATTTAGGTTCTCCCATTTCGCTCAGAGCTTCATCTTTCCCATCTTTCCTTTCTATCTTCCTCAGGTTCTCAGCAAGCGTGGCCTAAATCTAACCCAGCTTCAGCTGTTGGCGGCATTGCGCCAGTCCCTCTGTTGACTAGTCCAGATCTTGATGCTCTCTGTGACCCAGAAACTCCAACCTGCTCTGCTGCTCTCCCTCACCTTGCACCCTCTCAGTCCTCTTCCCTCTCCACCCCTACTTTTACATCTTCCTCTCTTATTGTCTCTTCTGCTCTTCCTGCTCAAATCAGCTCTTCACAGTCAGGTACAACAGTCCGTTCATCAAACTGTGACCCTTGCCCAACACTATTATTTGTCTAACAATGTCTAATCATCTTTTTGCCCTTGCTGTCATGCTGTCATTCTCTATAGGCCCAGCATTTTCCCTCACTCAGGTGGCTAAAGAAACAACTTCAAGCCCTGTGAGCACAGGCAAGGATTCTCCTCACAATGGCCAAACATCGGACCAGCGAGTCAGACCAGCCCTGGATTCGAAGGTGGCCGTCACAGAAAAGAAAGCTGAACCGGGAAAGATCAAGTAAGTTTGTGGATTGATTTAGATTTTTGCTCTTGGGAGCTGTGAAGAAAAGATCTAAATATATTTGCTGTTTATGAAGTCAGATTGTTAAGTGCTGTTGAGAGGCTTCATCGGTTCAGTCTCTTAAAAATCTCGGAAGATACTGCACATGTGGGACAGTACCAAGCATAATGAATCAGCTTTATGTGGTTGTAACTTGTGGTACATTTTCTGTGGATTTGCAACAGAATTCTATTGTTTCACAGTAATTTAAGCTCAGAGTCAGAATTATAAATTGCCTGCATGGAATTTGACGTTGCGTTGGGTTAGCCACTAACATTATATTACCATAGACAGTTAATGAGTTGTTTTATGTTTGTTCCATTATGTTTAATGACCTTTAATTTAACTCATGATAAATGAGCAAAGTTCTCACACCAGGACTGCAGTGGATGGCTGGGTTTGTTGTGTTCTTATGTTAGCAACAATCACCAAATGAATAAGTGTGTGTTTCCCCCAATGGATCATGGTTTAAGGATCATAAACTGACCCGCTGGTCTCATCCTCATTCGTGCATAACTCACCCCTTGACACTTTGGACTTAAACAGTGTGATGCAATGATTATGAGTGATCTTTTATAGCATCATTCAAATGAAAGATTACTTAATTAATTAATTAACTAATTATCAATGCACAAAAAATAGTGTTGACAATCAAAGCATTACTTTTTAGTATTTCACTCCCAAACCAAATTGATTTGAGTGGATTGAAAATAAGAAGTTAAAATGCAAAATTAGTCTAAGTCATACAAAACTAAACAGCAATACAATTATAGTGCTGTTTAGAATATTGCTGCACTATGTAGGGATGTCTGCTGCCTGTGGTATACTGCCTTTTACTTGATTTGAATTAATTCACCTTTACATAGAGCCCTCTAGACTGCTTCCAAGCTTAAAGTTGAAGAAAACTAACTATCCGCTGATTGAAGCTGCAAATTAAATGAACCGATATTTATTCTTGTCTTATTTTCTGTAAGAAGAGAAATCAACATTTTTAATCATCTTAATGCTATTTGCTACATCATACATGCTCAACATGGGTATTTGGAAGTATTGTTATGTGTGCTTATGGGCACATGACCGAATGATATGTACAATGTTATTACAAAGGAAATTGGCATTAAGAATAACATAAGTAATAGTAGTAGTGACTGTGCACTGCAAGAAAAAAAAAGTGAATATAGAAAGTGCAGAAGGAGAACTATATGCACAACATAAGTAGTGAAGTGCAAGAGTTTCTTTACCTGTGACAAATTTAAAACTTGTAAAATGGTTAAGGTAGGAATAGTTTTCTAAGATGGAAGTAATAAGTCTGCTGGAGAATACCACGGAGGGTGTGAGATGTATTTTTAATTTTGGAGAGCTGAATATTATGTGGTAACATAATAAGGATAACTTTATATCTAGTAATACCTTAGCAGCACTCATAAGGACCCAAATGGCCCCAAGCTAACCCACCTGAGTGCTTCAGCTTGCTGATACATGTTGTTGTGTAACAGTTTGTGGATTGAGGATTCTGAGAATTGTTGATTTGCAGCTTCTCAGCAACTCACAGTTGCTTTGTGCTTGGTGTTTGTTCTTCCTGGATGCTAACATGTGCTAATAGTTTCAGAGTGTTGCACACCCCACCTCTTGTTGCACAAAGCGCCCAGCATTTATGTAATTATCAGCTCTGTAGTTTTGTCTATGGCCGCCCACATGCTCAGCCTTTTGAAATCTCACCTGCTCATCTGTCAAGCCTCACTACCAATATTTCTGTCCCTAGTCCCGCCATGTCCCGCTCAGAGCTGATCATAGCTCCGCCCCCACCTTGGCCTTTTTCCTGCAGTGAGCCCTCCACCCTTGAGCAGTCCACCACCACTGTCGTGGCAGCATTTATCACCCCTAAGCAGCCAAAAGTTGAGGGGCAAACTGATTTGAAAAAGCTCAACAATGACACTATTATGAGCCCTTGTAAGAGTGAAAAGGTCCCCCTGGCAAAGCCTGAACCTGACTTTGATGACTTCATTATTGAGTCACTAAACCAGAGACAACAATCAGGGGGCTTGTTTTTGGAAGAGGATGACTCTAAGCGAGATACTATCAAAAGGTGTCCTCCGGGGTGAGTATTTAATTTAAGTGAAACAATTAAGGTCCAAAAGTTGAAAAGTAATAATGTTTCAGGCTGTGAATTGATGATGCTAAAACACACAGAAACACAGACTTAAGGCACGTTGTTTGTCTGTTCTGCAGTCTTGAACAGAAAACCAATGAAAAGACACATGGAGAAAAACCATCACTGACAAAGCAGTTAGAGGGAGCAGCAATTTGGAAGGAGCAGGAGAAACAAAAGGAGTCAGAAATTCAAAAGAAACAAGAAGAGGAGAGTAGGAAGAAAGATGAAGAGCAAAAAGAGATGCTTCTGAAGCAGGAGGAGAAGAGAAAACACGAGGAAGAAAGGAAGAGACTCCTAGAAGAGGAGAAGAGGAGACTCTTACAGGAGGAGGAGGAGGTCAAGAGGGAGAAAGAAAGAAGGAAGCATGAAGAAGAAAGACTTGTCAAAGAGAAGAGGGATAAACAGGAGAGACTGAAAGAGGAGGAAGAAAGGAGGAAGAGAGAGGAGGAAGAGGACTGGATGAAGAAAGAAAAAGAGAGGAAGCGCTTGGAGCCTGAGGAGGAAAAGGGAAAACAGAAGAGGGAAGAGGAGAAAAGACTAGAGAGAGAAAGATTTATGCTGAAGATGAAAGAGGAGGAGGAGAAAGGGAGAGAGGAGAGGAGAGCAATCGAGGAGCAAAGAAAGAGGAGGGAGGATGAGAAAAAGAGGCTCTTGGAAGAAGAAGAGAGGGGGAAGAAGGAGGAAATGCGACTGAAAGAGGCAAAAGAGAAGGAGCAGCAGAAAATAAAGGAGGAAGAGGAGAGAATAAAGAGGGCAGAGGAGGAAAGACAGAAGCATGAGGCAGAGAAAGAGAAAGAGAAGAAGAGGAGGGATGAAGAGGAGAGAAGGAAAGAAGAGGAAAGAAAAAAGCTGGCAGAGGAGAAAAAAAGGAAGGAGGATGAGGAGAGCAGAAGAATCAAAGAAGCAGAAAAGCAAAGGAAGAGAGAGTCGGAAGAAAAGGAGAGACTACTCAAAGAAGAAAGAGAGAAAGAGAGACTCTTAAAGGAGCAAAATGAAAAGGACAGAATGCAAAAGGAGGAAGAGGAGAGAAAGAAGAAAGAAGAAGAAAGGATGAGACTATTAAAAGAGGAGCAGATACAAAAGAAGAGGGAGGCAGAGGAGAAGAGGCTGAAGGAGGAAAAAGAGAGAGCAGCAAGGAAACTGAAAGAAGAAGAAGAGAGGAAAAAGAAAGAGGAGGAACAGAAAAAGAAACTTCTGAAAGAAAAGGAGGAGATGGAAAACAAAAAGAAGAGGGAGGAGGAGAAGAGGGGAGCCAGAGAGGAGCAGGATGGGGCCGCTCCAGTCTGCAGCGTGGAGGTCAATAAGTCAGATGAGGACAAGCAGAAGATGAGAACTGCTGCTCCTCTCAGTTTCACAAACTCCCACATGCCTCTAAAAGACGTAACACAGACTCTACTTCCTGCTCCACACTTCCCTCCGCTGATCAAAACGAGCACTACAGCCCAGCAGCTGCCCTCACAAGCTCCCGAATCTGATGAGCGGTGAGTCGCAGCACTGAAGTAATAATTTACTGTTGGTGTTTGTCTGTGTCTGAAACGGCTTTCATAAACAGCAAACAAAATCAATCACCCTAAAAATCTCTGCTCACATGATTTTATCAAGAGTCATTTCTTACTCTGTATTTCTGCACTAAAATGGCACAAAGATGGCTGAAGGCTGAATCTCAGTTTATCTGTGGTGATTATTTTGTGATTGTCAGCCCACTTAAAGCTTCACAGTTTATCTTGTTTAAGGTTTTAGAAGACAAATCTGTAATGTTTAACCCCATTTCCAAAAAAAAAGGCATAAGGATGCAATGTAAAATGTCAAAATAAAGAATCTTCTCATAATTTAGCCCTTTTTTCAAACAGAATGACAATATGTGATCACGATAGAGTATATAGTTTCCTTAAAATAATTGCGTTTGATTCCCTCTTTGATATTTCTGATTAAGTATGGTGTTCAAATGAAATGCAAAGTAATGCATTTTGTTCTCATTTTACTCATTGTTGTAGACTTTTCTTGGAAATGGGGTTGTTTTGATGCAAGTAAAATTGATCTTTTCTTCTTTTTTTTTACTATTAATTTTGGGCTCTTAAATGCTTCTCTTAAAGCTACACTCTCATTTCCTCTATTGTGTGGATGCCTGAATGAGATTAACAGAGAGCAGGAAAATTCAGCTGTAACTCCAGAATATTCTGTGGTAATATTGATCCCCCCCCTTCCCCCGTTATTTAATATCTTTTTTTTTTCCTTATGGCTGCTCTTTTCTTATGTCTGCTGAACTCTTTGTCATTTTTCTGCCTCTCTTTGTCCTCTTTCTCCCTCCTTACTCCAGTCTAGCGCAACCCCCTCCCATAAAGGAAGGTGAACTGTCAAACATTGTTAAAACAGAAAAGAAAATATCTGCCACATGTGCTCCACCTGGCATCTGTTCAGATCCCACTGTTCAGAATAAACCACTGACATTAGAGGTCTTGACATTGGTCGCACCTCCACAGATGCCATCTGATGCAGAGATTCCTCTGTGGAAAATGCTAGAAGGGAGAAGTGGGAAAGATACACCAGAAAAAGTCTCTGCTGAGGAGGGTATAAAACCTTCGTGCAGAGGGTAAGAAGGGATGAGGGGACATATTTCTGCTCGCTTCCAGGCTTTATCCTCCTGTCTGTGTTTTTGTTTGTCTGCCTTGCTTTTGGTTTGGCTTGTAAATGACTTATATGATCAAAAATAAACATTTTTTTTTCATATGGCTTTCTCTCTTTTGTAGCTCACCCAGAGATGATGCTGCTGAGGTGGACACCACTGTGAGGCAGCAGCGTCAACCAACAACAGCAAAAGGTGCAGAAACACAACACATAGACCAGTCCACTGCTCAACCTGGCCCACCACCGGTTCAAGAGGAGCCCAAAGGCCCAGAGAAATCCACTGTGCAACCAACACCCTCTCTCGAAGCTCCCACTAAACCACCTGGCAAGCGGACAGCTCTGGTGCTGGAGCCACTGCTGCCCACAAAACCAGAACCAGGGCTGCGGCAGGAACAAGATTTCCAGCCGCCAGAAAAACTACAACCAGAGAGGGTGAATGAGGAGAAACCAGCTGATGTTGTGGCTGGCAGTCGGGAAAGTCTCACCAACAATGAAAAGCCGGTGTGCGATGCAGAGAAGCAGCTGTGGGCAGCTGTGGAGGAGACCACAGCTGAGACGGGAACGGAACGAGGAATGGAAAGTAGTAGAAGCACTGAAGAGAAGGAGGAGAAGCAGAAAGAGGAGGAGAGTGTTATAGGGGGGTGAGTCAGTGATGGTTCCTTGCAGTCTCTGCAGCATGATGTGCAAATGCAAACCTGCACACACCCTGACTAACATCCTTCCACTGTGCTGCAGCCTAATCAGTACAACTTAGTTGTTCCAATTAACCTCATCTGAAGCTCTCGTCTTCATGTTAACCTCCCGCTGTGCTCAGTAGTCATTTAAACAAAAGTGATTTGATTAGAGCTTCTCAGTAAAACGTGTGTCGATGTATGTGTGTTTTCTGTGTGTGTGTGTTTGTGTGGTAGTGCCCAGAAAGAGGCAGATGTGTGTGTTGCAGAGCAACAGAAGGAAGCACCTGCTGGCTTCATGTCGGCAGTAGCTGGGGTGTTTTATAGAGGGTGAGTCTATCTGCCTGCCGGTGTGGTCAAATGAGTTTTTTAGGCGTGTGATGCAGAATGCAAAAAACATTTTTGTGGATCATGATAGCGGAGGTGCTTGAAAGTTTGTTAACACTGATTCCTAAATTTCTACAGTACATGAACATGACCTTAAACATAATCACTCCTTAGAATAGTTCAAGAGAGCCCATTTAAACAGATAGAACCATATATTAGTCATTTCTGTGTAATTTTTTTTTTAAATCAGATGTTACATATCTGAGAGTGGCAAAGGTCTGAGTGCACTGCTTCAAAACCAATAGGGTGGTAATCTGTATATCAAGAAATCCATTTCCTCTCGGTGCTTTCGTATGGCTCTTTGGACAAGCACCAAAACAAAGTCTATAAAGGAAATGTTCAATCAAGCATGCTGTCTGGCTCTTTGTCACAGGGTTCAGCTATGGTCATAATACAGGTCACTGTAGGGTGAGTTCTGTCTCACAGTTTTCCTGTCCCTCCTGTTTGCCCTTTAGCTACGAGACAGTGGCCTCCTTACTGCACACAACTGGATCAAATGACGCAGGTCATCCGCAGCCGTCTACAAACCAACCATGTCTACTTACGAATAATGAAGACCAGCCATGTTTAAATGAAGTAGATACAGAGATCCTGTGTCTCTCTGAGCCAGATAATGAGCCAATGAGTGCCATTTGTGTGGACATTTCACCCCCCACAGCTTTCTCTGACTCAGCAGAAAGTCAGCCAGTGACTGAGGATAACGTTCAGAACGAATTAGCTCAGAAACCAGACAAGACACGAGGGCTGAGTCTGGTGGCAAGTCTGCGGATAGCAGCCAGTGAGCAGGAGATGGAGAAAGAACAGGAGATGGAGAAAGAAAGGATGGAAAGCATCGAGAGGGCAAAGAGAGAGGAGAAAGAGAGAAAAGAGAGAGAAGAGACAGAGAAGAAAGATAAAGAAAGGCTGAAGAGGGAAGAAGCTGAAAAGAGAGAGAAAGAAAAGATGGAGAGGGAAGAAGCTGAAAAGAGAGAGAAAGAAAGGCTGGAAAGGGAAGAAGCTGAAAAGAGAGAGATAGAAAGGATGGAGAGGGAAAAGGCTGAAAAGAGAGAGAAAGAAAGGCTGGAGAGGGAAAAGGCTGAAAGGAAAGAGAAAGAAAGGAACGAAAGGGAAAAGGCTGAAAAGAGAGAGAAAGAAAGGCTGGAGAGGGAAAAGGCTGAAAAGAGAGAGAAAGAAAGAATGGACAGGAAAGAAGTTGAAAAGAGAGAGAAAGAAAGGATGGAAAGGGACAAGGCTGAAAAGAGAGAGAAAGAAAGGATGGAGAAAGAAGAGACTGAAAGGAGAGAGAAAGAAAGGCTGGAGAGGGAAAAGGCTGAAAAGAGAGAGAAAGAAAGGATGGAGAGGGAAGAAGTTGAAAAGAGAGAGAAAGAAAGGATGGAGAGGGAAAAGGCTGAAAAGAGAGAGAAAGAAAGGATGGAGAGGGAAGAAGTTGAAAAGAGAGAGAAAGAAAGGCTGGAGAGGGAAAAGGCTGAAAAGAGAGAGAAGGAAAGGATGGAGAGGGAAATGGCTGAAAAGAGAGAGAAAGAAAGGCTAGAGAGGGAAAAGGCTGAAAGGAGAGAGCAAGAAAGGCTGGAGAGGGAAAAGGCTGAAAGGAGAGAGAAAGAAAGGATGGAGAGGGAAGAAGCTGAAAAGAGAGAGAAAGAAAGGATGGAGGGGGAAAAGGCTGAAAAGAGAGAGAAAGAAAGGATGACAAAGGAAGAAGCTGAAAAGAGAGAGAAAGAAAGGATGGAGAGGGAAGAAGTTGAAAAGAGAGAGAAAGAAAGGATGGAGAGGGAAAAGGCTGAAAAGAGAGAGAAAGAAAGACTGGAAAGAGAAGAGAGTGAAAAGAGAGAGAAAGAAAGGATGGAGAGGGAAGAAGCTGAAAAGAGAGAAAAAGAAAGGCTGGAGAAAGAAGAGACTGAAAAGAGAGAAAAAGAAAGGATGGAGAGGGAAAATGCTGAAAAAAGAGAGAAAGAAAGGATGGAGAGGGAAAAGGAACAAAAGAGATTGGAAACAGAAAGGGAAGAGCAGCAGATGAAGCAACTGGAAGAGAGGGAAAAGACACAAACAGAAATCAAGAAACAGACAGGGATGTCCAACAAAGACAAGAATGAGGAAAAGCAAGAAAATAAGGAGATAAAAACAACAGAAAACGAAAAGAAGAAAATGAGAGAAGATGACTTTGGGGGAGAAACTCCACTGTGGCTAAGGGAGAAATTTTCAGGCCTTTCATCAGAGCTCAACAACCAGAAAGTAAATAGCAGCCAAACAAGCAACTGGCCGCCACTGAGGGAGGCAGAACTGGACGATATAGCGTACGATGACAGGCAGCAGGGTAATGGTGAAGAGTGCAAATCTGATCCCAAACCAACAAGCACAATCGCACCTAAAGCTGAGGCCAGTTTAGTTTCAAGTAGATCAGCTGAATCTGTTGTTGCAGCCAAAGCAATTGACATCAAACCCAAGGACTCTGTTGGTGCTGTTAAGAAAGCACTAGACGATCCCGCTCTGAGATCAGTTAAAAAGACTGCATCCAGTCCTAAACATGATGCCATCCCAGTGTGGCTGAGAGAGGACGAGGAGGAGGAAATAGAGTATGAGAAAGGACATGAAGATCTTGGCTCCATCTGGCTGGCTGAGCTGTACATGGAACCAGGGTGAGTAAGGAATGTTGGGGGCTAAAATAGAAACAGGCAGAGAGGTGAGTAACCTAGGTATATGAGAGAGATGTGCATATTGCTTCCTGTGTATGTCTCCATTTTAACTCCCTCCATCTCTGAGGGATGTAAAAGCTACTAAACTTCGGGGGTTTGGCCTGTCCCTGCAAGTACAGAGTTGTGTGTCAGCATGTGAGTCATCTTCCAAAGAACATCATCAACATATTGTTTATGAAGGAAACTGGAACTTCCTCTTTACTTTGGATATGACTTACGCAAGAAGTTTTGAAACCGTGAAAGGAGGCATGAGCCAAAGACAGTGTGTTTGAAAAGACAAGCAAGTTATTTATTGTAGTTGAATTTGGAAAAGTGACAAAAGTAGCTTTGACCCCCAGTTAAGCTGTTCTAAACCTCTTAGCAGCTACTGGATCCATCCCCAATGCCAAAATGAAGAGGGGGAAAACAAAATACTAACAACTCCTTGTGAACACTTCTCTCTCTGAACTTGTGACTTCACAAGGCTACCTAGGAGTAACCCAGTGATACAGTATGTGTCTTTACAGTAATTGGTACATTGTAAACCTGAGCTGCTAATCGCTAATTCAGAAGCATGCTATTGTTTGTGAAAATGTGCAGCAGTGCTGCTAGCCTGGAAAGTTAGGACTGCAAACGATGCATTTGCACCTATTGTGGTTTTGTCCATGATTATTATGGTCTATATAAATATAGCAAATGTGCATTTGTTCATTTGTCAATGTAGCTTAGCATGGTAGTTGGCATGGCTGAATAGATTGTTTATTTCTTCAGATGCTCCATTTCAGTTGAGTGTGTTAAAAACTGTTGAATTTATAGCAAGACTTTTGGTCCACTAACACTCTGGGAGTGAAGGGGAAATTCTTTTTCGAGCATATTTGAAACTGAGTGTGGAAAAGCTTTTTGAGCCATGCGTTGCCTTTAGATCAACAAAACTTCTTTGCTTGACTTTCTTCCAAGCGTTGGCAGCTTGAGATGAATTGTGGTATGTTGGCAAAGCAGAACGGAGTATGACATGGATACTAGTTGGATCTGTAATGTGCGTGTCAGCCTGAACATTCAGTTCTGAATTTTCCTTTTCTGTCCTCAGCCCAGGCCACCCAACTCCTGCTGTAGCCCAGAAGCCCTCTTCACCCCTTTGCAGTGAACAAACTGTTAATCAGAGCTCTGATGCCAGTCTGACAAATAAACCTGAACGTCCCGAAACCTGTCAAACTAACAGCCCACATCTTAAGTCTCCTTTGGTGTCTCAGAACGAGGAAGCATTCAGTCCAACACTCCACAAACAACTAATTAAAGGACAGAGTGATGACATTCTCACAAAATCTCATCCCAGTCTGGAGATGGCAGCCAGTGAGGAAAGGGAATTCATTCAGTCTTCTGTGGTGCCTTGGCCGCTACCTCCAAGCACAAACACTGCAAGCATAAACTGTGACACTAAAGACATGAAAACACAAACAGGCGCAAACATCCGGAAGAAACATGATGACTCAAAAACAGCCACAAATTCACCTGAGAGTTTTGAAATGAGGTCTGAGAATGACACAAAACCCTCCAGTTTAAACAAGGACGCAGACACTTCAAAGAGTGACAGTCAACAGCCGAACAATGTTCACTACAGTCTCTCCAAAGACCAGCAGCTCCAAGAAGAAGAAACGTTCTTATTGGCTAAAATTCACCAGATGTCAGGCGACACGTCCCCTGTCTCGGGCCCTCGTGGTATGAAACGACTCATTCCTGCACCTGGTGATATTGACTGTGATGCCACAGATTCTAAATACCAGTCAGACATGCCCACTGACCTGACTGATCACAGTCGGCGCTCAGTTATTCCCAGTTTTGATGCCCTGCAGGAAATATCACTCAGTGAGTTAGAGGAGCCACACGGAGAGGAGGAAGTGTAAGTAAACAGATGTCGCACATCTGTGCCGCTCCCGAAAATGATGTTTGGCCATCTGATCTGCAGAGCCGTAGACTCAATATTAAATATTTGAGGCAGATTTTTGCTACTCAGCCAATAAAAGAAAAATGTTTGATACAATAATCATAGCCTGCTTCACAATTTTATGAGGTCTGAAATTCTTGGTTGTTGACCTGCTGGGCAAGTAATCTTTATTGCAGTGACACAGAGTAACATTGTCGGATATGTTGGATTCAGAGGCTGTGGCATTAAAAGAGATTAAAAACATCAACTCAAAGCCAAGATATCTTTGGCTTTCACGGCTTTGAATTTCAAGCATTCTGATTTTTATTGTTTTTATGGCAACACAATTGATGATTAGAGATTGATCATGTCTTGAAAGCTAAAGCAAAACTCAGCTTCTGGTTTGACCTGTAAAATCCCAGAGGGATTAAAGAAAACACGAGACAGGGACAATATAACTCCATGAACTGTTTGTTTAGTCTGCAGGCCCACGGCTTGGCTCAGAAAGCACTGTCTTCAAATACTATCTCATTTGTGCAGACATAACTTTACTTATTCCGTTATTTTTGGCTGCTTGAGGCTGGATTTCAGTTTGCTCCCCAAAAAGATCTTGTCGATGCGAGTATGTTGCTACATGAGTACATGTAGGGTGCTGTGTGGTTTAAAAGCTTTGCAGGTTTAGCTGATTGTGTTATGTTTTGTATGCTCTCTAACACCAGCTTGCTCATTCTGCTTCTCATTGCATGATTGTCAGCTCTCGCTCATATCTGCTAATAGCAGGTGGATGCTCCCCCTAACTTCTTCTACACTCTCTGTTCTCTCTGTGCATCATCTGTCTTTATTTTATCCTCTCATAGAGTAAAACACCAGCCGACTGACCGCCCTGATGGTGGAAAGAAGAAACAATTATCTCAGGCAAAAGACCCCACTAGCACAGACAGCGTTGCTTCCGCCCAGCACTGTGAGATTAAGACTTCTCGGCTTCCTACGTTAGCAGAGGAAGAAATCTCTGACTCTAAGATCCCCGAACCTGTGCCAGTGGTCAGAGAGGAGGCTGATGGGAAGGATGACACAGCTGAGGTAAATAAATACAATACCGACACTACGATGAAGAGTGATATATGCACAACCCAAACTTGAGCTCCCCGCTCTTCTCCCTCATCCTCCTCTCTAACCAGGACCTGGTGAACTCCAGTCAGTCTTTGCTCCAGTGGTGTCAAAGCATCACTAACAGCTACCAGGGGGTGAAGGTCACAAACTTCAGCACGTCGTGGAGAAATGGTCTGGCTTTCTGTGCCATCCTGCACCATTTTCATCCTGATAAGATGTACGCCATCTGTGTCTGCAACTTTGTTACTGGTTCTGTATTTTGGATGCATTGCATTTTAATCATTTTAACATTTTGCCTGCTGCAGTTTCACTGTGCCTGTTATAAATATGCTCTTATATGTTTTTATTGTTTCTGCCCCTTTAGAGATTTTGACCAGTTGGACCCTCACAACATCAAGCTCAACAACAAGAAGGTGAGGATGAGGCACATGTCCGTGTTTAGAGTGTTTAGTGCACTGTGCCATCAGTACTGTGCCAAAAGTACAGAAATGCAGAATGTGCTATGTTTTTTCCTGTAATATTGTTTGAGCAAATACTTTTCTGACCACTCCTCACAAGTTTTCAAACTTCAGAGTTTTGGTCCTTCAGAAACGCTTTTATGGTTCTCAAGCCAGTCTGACTCATTTGCGCCCTGTATTTCTTAATATAAGAATATAGAAATTTTCACTATTTATTATATTTGTACTTTTAGATTTTATGTTTTTATCTATGAAATGAATTTAAAAAAGAAGAAAGATTCCCGATCATTTTTCTCCTATGAAGAAATTAATTCAAAGGTCCATTTTTATGTATGTATGTTTAGTTCTGATTGACAAATGAGAATTGTTTTGGCATCCATAGCTTGAGATCTAAATTACAGATTTGAAGGGATTTGGCTTGGGTCATCAGGAGAACCAGAACCCTGAGAAACACCAAAGTTCAATTTATATTTATCCATCCTGACAATAGATTCTCCTACAGATTTTATCTAAACCACTTGAAGTCAGCAGCAGAGAGACCGAACAGACTGTGAAGTCTAAAAATCCAAATCCAAGAGCTCTTGTTTCATTGTCTCTGGTTCATTCATCACCATTTGCACATTAAAGAGAGCCAGAAAAGACTTTCCCATATTTTTCAAGTGTTGTTAATGAAACTCTCTCCAATGTCTCATTTCTTTGGCATCAGGCTTTTGACGGCTTTGAGGCCCTTGGGATCTCTCGTCTGTTGGAGCCATCCGACATGGTTCTTCTGTCCGTCCCTGACAGGCTCATAGTCATGACTTACCTCAGCCAGATCCGCTCGCACTTCACCAACCAGGAGCTGAGCGTGCTGCAGATAGAGCACAACAGCAGTCAGTCCAGTTATGGCCTCGCTCTCTCTGGCCCCGCTCCCACCAACGTCGATGCTGCTGCTTTCTGCATGGCCAGACTGAACGAAGGTGTGAGCCTGGAGGAAGGAGGCAGCAGCACGCTGGTGGTCCCACCACCGAGAAGCAAACGGGTGGTTAAAGGTATAAAACTCATTTCATCTCTCCTGCATTTTGCTACTTTTCACTTTACTGTTTAATTTATTTAAATAATTATCCTTACCATCATCCCATCTGTCCTCAAAGATTATGGCTACTTTAATTAACTTTATCTATTAGTATATGGACCTTTGAGTTAGTTCATCATAACAAACAAAACTTACTAAGGCAAGATCATTCAGAGATGGGATCTTTACTGTTTGTCTTTGTTAATAAGATTATGCAATTCAGTGGAATGTAAAGGTATAGATTTGATGGGATGGTGCAGCTGTAAACATGGCATTTATCAACGAGTAATAGAAACTAATTATATATGACTTAAGATAGAAATGTATATGTCTCTTAGTATGAGAACTATTAAGCTCATTGTTCAAATTTGAAACTTTCTTTAGCTGATGAGTCAATAACCCCAGTGCCACCCCCGAGGTCGATTACTAAAGCAGTTAAATCTGGACCACCTCAGGTGACTCTTTTTCTGCCTTCCTTCATTTTCCGATAAACTGTTAAAAATGTGTGTGATGTCACTATGGAGAAAGTGGTTAATTAATTAGTTACTTCAAGCTTATGTTTTTCCTTCTCCAGGATGGAGATACAAACACAAACTCCACAACAGATAACTCAAATAATACAGGTAGGTAACTGAAAACTGAGCATATGTCTATGCTCTCTCATTTTCATTATTTCTCTTCTTCTTTTCTTATGCTTTAATCTGTCCGTTGTTTGTCTCTATTTGCAGAGTCGCAGAGTGCAGCTGAGAACCAGCCTCCTAAACAAGAAGAGGAAACAATGGTCGGTTTTTCTGTTCTTCACTTCTCCATTTCATTTCTTACATTTCTTTGACTCTCACAACATTTCATTTACCTGCAGAAGGCAAAGAATCACATTTTAATCACAAAAATTTCACAGCTTGTATTTTTCCAAGCTTTTTGGCCTCTCTCTAATCCTTTGACCATCTTTTCCTTGTTTTCCTTTTCCCTCACTATTCTCCATCTCCTTCTCTTTTCTCTCCTCTTCCTCATTTCTTCTCTTTGTGGGGACTGTGTTTGTGTATGTTCACGTGTGACTGCGTGTGTTTGCATCGATATGCGTGTGTGATGCGGCTTGTGGTCAGTGTCTGCAGGACACCAGCCAGTATGTGTTAAGTGAGCTGGCAGCGCTGGAGACGGAGCAGAAGCACATCGACAGCAGAGCCGCTGTGGTGGAGAGACGACTGCGAAGCCTCATGGAAACCGGTGAGCAGACCACACAAACACAGAAATGAGCGAGTGATGACTGAACGTTGAGGAAATTAACTGATTTAAACAAGTGGCTATAAATGTATAACTTTGGGGGGGGTTTTTTGGTTTAACCTTAAAAATTCCTAATTCAATAAATTCATTTGGAACAGTTTGTGTGATCAGAGGACATTGTCTTGATATTTTTGTTCCTATACAATGTATGAAGGCATTCACACATTCCAAGTAACTATTTGGCAATCTAACGGGCTAAAGTTTTCCAGGGGTTAATCAAGGTCTGCGTTTGTCCCCGTGTTGTACACACTGGGAAACAGAGGTTAACATTTGTGCATGATCTGTTGTTTATTTATCCATCTTTACAGGAAGTGACCGGGATGAAGAGGAAAGGCTGATACAGGAGTGGTTCACTTTGGTGAACAAGAAAAATGCCCTGATACGCAGACAGGACAACCTGGAACTACTGTAAGTTTACTGGAAATTCTCACATAATGTATACATCCCATTTGTTTTTAACTTCCTTTCTTACTGATCTGTATCCAGACAAGAGGAGCAGGATCTGGAGAGGAGATTTGAGCTTCTGACCAGAGAACTACGAGTCATGATGGCTATAGAAGGTCAGTATGCAACCGATATTTCGATGATAGCTGCATCCATAAATAGATCAACTCTTTTTTAGCTGAATTGGCATCAGGTGTCATTCTGTTTGGCTGCTCAGTATAGTTGAAGTCCATGCTTTCTCTCACTTTTTCCAACCTCTTCCTATTTTCTTCAACAACCATAAAGCCAAATGATGTAATCCCCTCTTGCTCAACAAAGTTCTCATATCCTCATAGCCATACACAAAAACGTGACACGCAAACAGCCATAGTATAACTATAAGGAATCACTGCTTTAATATATTTTTTCAGTTTCACTTGTTGAACACAGTAAAAAGACAACTGCCCCCTTCTGTAACAGAGAGTTATGTCTTCTTTTGTTGGTGGAGATCTTACATCTTAGCAGACAACTTGGATGTGGTTGTTGCTGTGTGTTCGAG
>JBBBVU010000016.1:14402176-14441537 GCA_037177055.1 Atherinosoma microstoma
AAGAAAGGACAGAGCAGACTTTACTTCTTAAGGAAGCTAAGATCATTCAATGTCTGCACCAAAATGTTGCATATCTTTTATAAGTCTGTTGTGGAAAGTGCAATCAGCTTTGCAGCCATCTGCTGGGGCAGCAGCATCAGAACCAGAGGCTGCAAGAGACTCAGCAAATTGATCAAGAAGGCTGGTTCTGTTCTGGGGATAACTCTGGAGCCGCTAGAGCTGATTGTCCAGAGAAGAATGCTGCACAAGTTGCTCCAAATAATGGACAATTCTTCACAGTCTTCACAATTCTTCAGATTAATTTTTTTTGTATCATTATTGTTATAATATCTATTCTTATTATTTAAAAAAATAAATAAATAAATAAAAAAAAAAACCCTGCCACAACAATAATTTCTAAGAGAGATACATAAAGTATATTTCCTTGCATGCATTTCATTTAATTTCTGAGTATCTGTAAAAATGGGGTTTCGAAGTCCCTGGTGGTCTAGTGGTTAGGATTCGGCGCTCTCACCGCCGCGGCCCGGGTTCGATTCCCGGTCAGGGAACTGTGGTCTTTTACATGCTGATTGTCAATCAGTATGAAGGTGTATCTACTCAGACAAATATGTAAGTTGCATTTATCATACTCTAAGGCCTTTACGCATGGATGAACACAACTCTGGGCAGCTGTAACTCAGGAGGAAGAGCAGTCATCTGCCAACAGGAAATTCACGGACTCGATTCCAGCCTTCCCTTTACTACATGCAGAAGTGTCCCTGGGCAAGACACTGAACTGTGCTTCTTGATGTGTCTATCAGGGGATGAGAGTGATAGGAGAGCACCCTTAGTATGTAACAATAGAAATGCTGTATGAGTGTGTGTGAATGTGACATGTAGTGTAAAACGTGACTACAAAAGCGCCATATATGTACAGTCTATTTACCAAGTAGGCTTTAGAATACTAATGTTAGTATACAGTTGGTCCTCTATCTATCTGTTTGTGAGTGCGTGTGTGTGCATGGGTGTGTGAGCATTAAAGTTAATCAGCTTGACGCTCCAGCACAGATCTCCATCTCATTGGGATCAGCTAATCTGAACTGACAGAGAAGACCAAGCTAATCTAAAGCATGCCCAACCTGTGCTGCTGTTAGCCATCACTGGGGAACCTCTGAAACTTCTGCAGACCCTCAACTCTGTCATGCTGCAGCCACAGAACGACCTATCCAGGCAGGAGGAGCTCACCCACACAAGGTGTTGGGTGAGTGTCCTGAGTTGCCTCCTGCTGGCATGTCTCTACGTTGGCAGTTTGTATGTGTGGACAAGCGGCTTACCGAGGTATACAACTCACCACAAGTCATTTGATACTGTTGTTCATCTGGCATCTAAAGTGGTGCTTTGTGTGTGTATGTCTGGAGGGACCATCCAAGTGTGATAAAGCGTCGCTGTGCCAGTGTGCTGATGGTCTCTGCAGTATCACCTGCAGTTGTAAAGACATGGATGCACTGGGATAATGTTATAGTGAGTACACAAGGGTTAACAAATTGTATCTGCCTTTGTTTATACATTCATTTAGTTTTGGGGGGTTTGGGGAACAATTTAAATAGAAAATTATGGGTACAATCCAATCAGATTTAATTCAAACTTATGTTTATCCACCTAATAATTGTGATTATCTTGTAATATGGCCTAGATCTAACAAACTGTCAGACTTTAGTCAGACATTTGAATCTATTATAAAAAGTCTTCAACACTCTCTGTGGGACTAATTTGCTTTTAATTCGGGATAAATTTAGATCATGGCTGACAGAACCACTGCATCAAGCATCTATCTTTACTCCAGCTGAAAACCTGTTTTGCCTCTCAAGAAAATATTAGTTACAAAACTGTTTTACTGAAGGAATTCAGCAAAGAATGGAACAATATACAGAAAAAAAAGAAGAAGAAAAAGAAAAAAACTGATTTGATTGTAAATCTGCAACAAGTAACTGCATGCTCCAAAAGCGTCTTTGGAAAAAACTTACTGGCAAACCACAAATTATGCGCAATGCTTTTGTCAGCAGTTATTACTTAGTGTTACCATGGAAACATGTCTTAGTTCAAACATGCGTCAGTCTGCTTTAAGAAAAGAGGGAGCTTTAACTCTCGATGCTGCCATCTTGGCCAGGGCTCCCTTGTAAAAGAGATGCTAATCTCAATGGGACTCACCTGGATAAATACATGTAAAAAAATTAATAAAAATGATCTTTAGCAGGATTTCTCCATACAGAGCACAGCCATCACAAAGTGTCATATCAGTGTTCACCAGGTTAGTAACATAACAGGCAATGCAGCCTAAACAATCTGTTTTGTAAGGAAAAACTTTCAAAAGAATTGCTAAATAAATCCTCTGAAATCAAAACATCTCAAAGACGACTTTCAAAAAAATAAGATATAACCTTATAAAGGATTCATTGATGGACTGTGAAATAGGATTTCATTAGATTTAGCACCGCAAGCAGCAGCAAGGGAATTAATCAGTAGCAGCTTCACAAGAACATTAGAGCAAGAGGCATTAAATGTGAAATAGCATAGATGCACCATCTGCATTATCATCCAACCTTGTGACAGAGAACTCTATTACACTTTAAACATCACTTCCATGAGGAGGTCAAGCTGAAATGGATTTGGTGACTTTCTGGAACAGTTCACAGAGGCAGCCTTGTTCACAACCCACAGTGTTCTATAAAGTTTATGAGGTCACTCCTTGAATTAACTTTAATGGCTGTATGTTTATGTAAGTGCATCCTACGCCTCCAGGTTGATGTGTCTGTGTGGGAGCTGATGGGAGTTCGTCTGGAAGGTTTGGTTCCTGCAGCCATACTACCATTACTACTGACCATGGTAAGGCAGAGAGACGACAGCTCTGTCGGAAGCTTAAAGGGGAAAAAAAGGCTTTAAGAATGAATAAATACCTCTCTTGCATTTCATATGTCATACAGTATAAAATAATTCTCTGAATGTTACACATATAAAAACTCAAAATGAGTTGCAATCACAAACAGAACTGAAATCTTAAAAAAATGTTTTTTTTAATGCTTCAATAAAAGTAGTCAGACATGAAAAGAACTGCAACAAAAAGAGTTTTTGAATAACTTTTGAAATACTACTCTCAAGATCCTGTTTATCGCATAGAACATTTTATTTATATTGCACTGAGACAATTGAGACATTTCAGAGATTTCATTTCCATTCCTACAATGAAATGGCGTGACTACTACATCCATTCAGTTTCTGCATTTTGTGGTTAGATCCCATGGGCATGTTTAAATCACCCACTGAAAAGCGTGCCTACAGATCATCATCTTTAATCTTTTTTTAATTTATTTCCTCAGCTTGTCATAAACATCTGATTTTGTTCTACACATCAGGTTTTTTATCTCGGGCCCATGGTTCACTCCGCTGTGGACAACCCTGATGGCTTCTCCAGGGAGCTGCAGTCTGCTCTGGGTGTGTTTGTCTAATAACTTAACACAATATGCTGAAGAGTTTGCTTTGGAGACTTTTGCATGTGTGCTACCACCGCACTGAAGGTCATCATGAAGTCCTTACTTCACTTTCCCAGATGTTCAGTCATGGAGGATGTGTGTGCGAGATGCAGTGTGGCTCAGGAACCAGGTGGTGGCACCAGTGACAGAGGAGCTGGTGTTCAGAGGGGCCATGCTGCCTATGCTGCTGCCCTGCACAGGACCAACAGCTGCTGTCTTCACAGCACCACTGTTCTTTGGTGTTGGTATGGCATCAAGACTTACATACTACAAACAGCTCATATTTACATTTCACTTTATTCAAATATATCACAATAAACAGGAGGGTCACAAGGACATTATATTGTGCTGAAACACAATTAAATACAGAAATTGACATGATTCATTTTGGCTTTGTTCCTTTTGTTTATGTTAATAAGTAGGATGTCATATTTGTTTTTGTTATTTCAGCTCATTTCCACCATATCATAGAACAGCAGCGCCTTGCCAAGGACAGTATAGGTGTCATCCTCTTGGTGGCAGGTCAGTCTGTTAAAACACATTTCCTCAGATGAACCACATACACGATTTAAGCCAAACTGTGTTAAATAAGCTGAAAGGAACTTTTGTTTTTCTGCTTTTAAGACAGATAAAGTTTAGATTAACTCTAACAGTTTCACTCATGATTCATTGTGCTGCACTGTTACAGGGGTGCAGTTTTTGTACACAACTGTGTTTGGTGCCTTTACCGCCTTCATATTCCTGAGAACTGGTGAGAAATGGAGCGAGATGCACTTTAACCTGCTGACCCACAAACGTAGAGTACACACCTTCTAACATCTGTGATCTGTGTCTCTGAAGGTCACGTTGTGGGTCCAGTTTTGTGCCACTCTTTCTGTAACAGTCAGGGTTTGCCGGACATCAGTTCTGCCCTGCAGCACCCTCAGCATTCAGCCCTGCTCTTCTCATATCTGATGGGTTTCCTGCTGTTCCTGGTGCTGCTCTTCCCGCTAACAGACCCCTTCTTCTATGGAGCCATTCCAGTCTGTAGCCTGGCTCCTGCTCCAGCATCTGTATGTTAAATCAAATGTAATTGAACACACTCAACCTCCTGAAAAATGTGTTGGGTTTTTTTAACTCTGGATTTTACTTTTACTATAGTTTTTGATAAATAAAAAAAAACAGTAAAAGTATGTGGGTAAGCATGAAAGGAGAAAAAGTCTAACCCTTCAGACATTTCCTGCACGGTTGAAAATATTTCCTACTGTATTGAAACCCAACACCAGTACAACTTTCCCTGGCTACCAGGGAGAATGAGAGGTGTGTGTGTGTGTGTTTAACTGAGAAAAACAGATGAGCCAGCAAATTGAATGAGCGAGAAGCGAAGGCAGTGGAGGAGGCGGCAGTAGAGGAAGACGCATAGGCAGACAGACAGACAAATGGACAGAAACATAGACACTGCTGCCAACAAATACACTGAAAGGAACCAAGGCAGAGAGACACGGCTATGTAAAATCATGTTTTTAAGACAAACAAGGCTACGACGAGCTGATTTAAATGGAAAAGAGTGAAAAAAGTGAGAAAAAAATGGCTTCAGCCAGAAGCAACTAGACCAATGCCAAAAGACTGAGAAAGTGGAGAAGAGAGCAAAAGAGAAGTAATAATGAGGGAGGGTTGAAAAGAAAGGGTAGGGGGGATGGGGGAAAGGTTAGTGTCCCTCTTGGGAAATTGAATATGTGAGTAACCGAGCTGAGGAGAGGAGGTCATTCAAGGTTCATGGAAATGACAGAGAGGTGAAAGGTTGTGTTGAACAATTAAGATTTATGGGTTAGGCTTAGAAGTTATAAAAACTTTGCAAACTAAAATAAGTAAAAAAGAGTAATTTTACATTCAGTGTGTATTTCCCGTCCCCTAATTTTGTTGCATTTTCTCATAACTTTAGATTATTTTATGTCTGGCTTCAATATTTGTTCAGTTCGTTTGTGAACTCTGATCCTGCAAAAACATGCTCGAGATGGTTTCTTTGGCAAGTAAAAGGACACAACAACAAAAATGATATTACTCATTGATAATGTAGGGGAGTATTGGCAGGCAGAAGGAATTATCATTCTCTGCCATAGTATAGGTGTTTTAAACCAGGAAACTCTGCATGTTACTTCAGGTGAGTTGAGCTTTCCATGATACGGATGCTGCTCTAGAAAAAATAAAATTGCGATATATACGACAGCTGAGTCGATTATTTCTAAAGTAGTCAACGGGCTTTTCTTTGTGTTCAGGATGAGAAGTGCCCAAGTGGCTTCATACCGTGAGATGCTGATATTTAGAGACATACAACACACTGTGGTCTCTCTTCATGACCCACCATTACCCATTACTTGACCTCTACCTGGTCAAGCCTAGGGCAAGACATGCCTCATCATAATTTGCCTTTTTTGGTAGTTGAAATCTCTGTTGTTGATTCCCCATCGTTTACCCATTGGTACTTTCACAAATTGGTCCATGTTTTGCCAGCCTTGCAAAAACTATAAGGTTTTTTTCGTGTGTTTATTGAGCAGCCATTTAAAATCCAACCTGGAATTGGTTATTATGAACTGTTCCTTAATCACAGCAAAACTCCTGCAGATTTACTGCTCACAGAACAAAAGATACACGTCTCAAGTTTACAGAAGACCACCGCAATGCCTCACAACTATATGGAGACAAATTTTGTGGACAAAAAATAAACCTCAAAACTTTTTGGCAAAAAATATAAAATGTTTGGTGGAAACAATCAAAGCACAAATAAAACAAGGCATCATTTTAACTGTGAAACATGATAAAAGCAGCATCCTGATGAATTGCAGTGTTATGAAGTGTTTTATTTGCACATATATGCACGTTGTTTTTATTGGGCTGCTGCTTTGTGTTGTGGCTCACAAAGGGATTAAGGATGAAAATGAGCTCTGGCTAAATCTCACATTTTACATGTCTAATGTAAAGCAACATGCATGGTCCCTTTTTATTAAAAAAATCAATAAATAAGTTAAACAGATAAAACATTCGCATCTTTAAACTCAAGTTCAAGAAGAGTTTGATTTTTAAGAAAAGGTGTCTTTTTTTCATGAAAAAAACTGAAACCATATATATTTGACATACAATAACCAGCAGGTACTGAATGTTTACTCTTTTGAACTGTTTCACCCTCATCACAAAGATGTGTTCTATAACCCCCCCTCTATGTGCGTTGGATTTAGGGATGGGGTTAGATTTTAGAAGTCAGAAGCAGAGATGACTGGTAACAGGTTGGTTCAGGTAGGATCAGTCAAAGCATCTCATAAGATGAGTAATTGAGCTTAAATTTGGGTTCAGATTTAGAGAAAGGGAAGGACATAAATAGAAATAAACATCTTCAACACAACAGGTAAAGAAGAAATCAGTTACACAGAGCTTCCAAATTGCACCTTATAGCTACAGTTTAAGTCCAGAAAGTTACAATTCTTTTAGAGCATTTTTGTCCACTTCCTCTTTCTCTCTTTGTTTGGTGCCAAGCACATTTTTCTCCTGCTGCAGCTAAAACTGGCGTTTCATTTTTCACATTCTCATATACAAGCGATTTAACTTGTCTGCATGTTTGGCAAAGCTTTATGTGGTTTAACTGAGCTGCAAGGGTCCAGCAACACATATTCAGTAGTGCCCTGAATACCGACCAAACTCTGGTGTCAAATTAGAATTTATGTTCTGCTCGGTGCTGTGAAATGTTTATAAAGAAAATGTAGGTTTAAAAGGATTAGGAAGGATTTTCTTATCTTCAGTCTTTGTTTATTCAAAGAGAGACTACTGATTTCTCATTAAGCTCCCTCTCCGCTTCGCCTTTCATACATTTCATCTTAATCATGCTTGGAGTCTTTCCAGTACATCTAAGTCTTCATCTTCTGCCTGCTGGGATTTTGGAAACATTGTTGCACTGGATCAAGTTTGACAGACTTTTTTTTGTTGCAAGTAGCAACTGTATTACCTATTTACCTCCTCTGTGATTTTACTTAAGAATTGCACTGAAATAAAATATAACGGCCTCTGACTCGGTGACCACCTTCTGAGACGGTGTGGTGGCCTCTGCCTCCCAGCTGGGAGGGTGAAAGGAAGATGAAATAACAGAGAGGAAAAGAAGAGACTGTTATTAGACTTTGCTGCACATAACAAGTCTGCAGAAGATTTTAGCATTGCGTTTTGGGAGTAATTTACATTCTTTTGCTTATGCTGAGTCAGGCAGTTCATGGTTTCTTTCTCTTTTTTTTCAGAATATTGGGTTGCTTTTTTAGAAGCTTAGCCCATTTATGCGGGATGTGGATATGAAGTACAACATGTGAAATTCAAATGAAACAAGACAGAATAGGAGGAAAGGTTCAAAAATAAGTCAGACACAAATCCGCCCTTCACATCAGACAGCAGTCGGACTGTTTGTTGCTCTACCAGTCCTTTGTGTCCTGTCCCTTTCTTTTGGAGTCGTCATCCTTTCTTCTCACTGTTAATGCCTTTACCATTACAAGCACAGACACACACACACACACACACACACACACATACACAAAAGGTTCCTTCTCTGGAGAAGTGTATCATGAAAGGCACTACAAAGAGGTGTAAGATGTCTGCATGTCTATGTGTGCATGGCTGTGTCCATGGAAAAGCTGAGCCTATCGTCTGGTAAAGGAATAATCAGTCAGGAATTATCCCGTCCCACTTTTCTGCCCTCTGTCCTTCAGCCTCTCTGCAGCTTTTGATTTGGTCACACATGTGTGATTCTCAATGTGCAGCAATGGACCTGATATCACATCACTGCTTCTATGATGCCTTCGTTTTTCTCTAATTTGACTTTTTAAATATTTTTCTTAATGTCCTATCTTATATTTCAGGGGAGCAATTCATTTAAAGAAGTTAGTAACTTTTCAAAACTTTGCAGTTCATGATTCAAAAATTAGTTTGTTCCACTGGAGGTGTGTTTGCCCAGGTGATAAACGAAAGGGAAACTGGGCATTAAGACATTGCTTGCTTATTTTCTCCTTTGAGAATAAGCAAGACAATTAAATACAGATTAAAGAAATCCTAACAATTTTATCTGAGGAATTGGGCCACAGTAAACTTCTCCTGGCAGCGCTTTAAGCCCTCTGGATTGAACAACTGGACACTGACCCCAGTCGACAAGTTTGTGGTATAGATTTGTTGACAGTCGGGATGTGGATTGAGGGCATTCATGTCTTCTTTGAAAGATGAAACATATGGACTTGGTAGAAGAAGTGGATAAAAGTATCGTCTTTTTCCCCCACAAAAATCACAAGGAATGCATACAGTCCATTATTGAACCGCAAGGCGGCTGCTAATTGCTTCAGTGTGTCTTTGTGTGTGTGTGTGTGTGTGTGTGTGTACGTGTACGTGTATGTGCTTGTGAATGCGTGACTTACACCAGTGGTTGGGAAAAATGAACAATCGACGTGTCCTGCTGTATTTGATATGGCAGAAGTGTTTCAATAGTGCAAATCTGTGCTCCACTGACCCAAGGCCACAAGGAAATAACAGTGCAGTTTCCTTGACATCAGATTTACTATTATCATCAAAGATGGCAAAGATGTTTGAATGAATGACCCTCCTCACCGCTTGTTCTTTTGTGGTTAGGTTTTTTTTACAGCCAGGTAATCTACTAATATACTCCATGTTAGTGATCGCACTGATTCACAGTTGTGTTCTGTTTTATTTATTTTCAATGCCTGACCTGTTAGAAATGAGCACTTTATGTCAATATCCAAGTCATTTCATGAAAGAGCTTGTTGACCTTCTCTTAGGGTGAATACGTGACTTTCCTAATGAAGACCAGCTAAATCAAAGCATATCCCATCATTATATGCTTACGTACTTACATTGCATTTTTCCTTCAGTGCCATCATGAGGTTCACATTTGTGATTTTATGTGAAAGCAAATATTAGATGGGAATGCAATTTACTGCAGCCATTCATGTTCTCCCCACAATTTTAGCAATTTGGTAATCATCCACTTATTATCTAGAGCCATCATCTGGTTTTAATTTGTCTTCATCACCAAGGACAAAACTGCAAAGTACTAAACTAATAGTACTGCGTCCATCCTCAGCTGCAGTTCATTTATATGTGTTCTACAGCAGATGCAGTCATAACGCCCGTTCAGTTTGATCAGTGTGAGCTGATTTGGCTTTACACATCACTGTTCCTGCGCATCCCCTCAAAAAGCTCTGACTGCAGACTCCTGACCTCGTAAAATACAAACCACGAGCACGGACAGATTATGTGACGGCAGCCTCCTGTGCACAGACTTATAAAAATTCTCCCACTTAACATTAAACCGCATCTAGTGTAGATGCGGTTTAATGTTTCTTTGTGGCCTTTTACTTCCCTTTTTGGTCATTTAATGTCTCTTGTGCCTTTCTTCATAGTGACTTCATGTTGTTATTTTATTTTTTGAGGTAATTGCTTCCTTGTATGTTGTTCATTGTTTTGTATTTACATTGCCATTTTTTCAGCTTTAGTAATCACCGTGTGACTGTTGTGATTATGTGTTTTATATGTGTTACAAGGGAAGAATAAATGAAGATGGCACATAGCACAAATGAAAAAGGATTCAAACTCCCCAAAAAAACGACTTCTATCAAATTATAACAGAGGATGTGAGTATTAACCCTGCAAAGGGCTACAGTTTTGTTTTACTTTGTGGCCACTATGGGGTTCATTGTAGTTTGTGGTTATTTTGTGTTTCCTTGTAGTCTAATGTTTGCCTGTTTTGTGGATTTTTTCGCAGTTGAGGTGTCTGTTTTTTTACTTTCTTTTTATGTGTGATAGGCTACAGTACTGCAATGCAATTTTCTGTCCAAAAAGACAATAGTGTTCTGGGTTGTTAGTAACAGCACTGCTGAGGTAAAACAAAGAACTCTAATGAGCAGTTCAGCTGTGCAGAAGCTAGAAAGTGAGAAAGGATAAGAGCCAGACGATATGTGGAAAGTGGGAGTCAAGGAGGGAGAAAGGAGGCTCAAGGAGGCAAAAGATATAAAATCAAGACTTCTGTAGGTTCCATCAGTGGTCTTTTGGTTGGGAGATAGAGACTTGGATACACTGTATGTAGATTCATGTGAACTAAGGGAATTGGGAATGCAGGACTATGGAAAGGCAAGGTTTTGTCTGTTCTATCAATTATATTCCTGGAATGTGCCTCTGGGGGTGTGGCTGTCTGAGCAGGAGGAGGGGCCAAACAGGCTGAATGATAGAATAAACAGACAAAGAGTGGGAGTTTGCTGGGGTAAAAACTGGGTGAGAGAATGCTAGCCTGAATAACTGGAGCAAGGTGAAGATAAGGAAAAGGAGGAGGGCAGGAAGATGCAAGGTGACAGAAGAGGAGGGGGAAGGGGGATGATAGAGGAAAAAGGACGGAGAAAGCTTAGGATAAGTGGAGCTCCAGGAAAAGCTGAGCAGGATGAGGGATATGGAGAAGGAGGTGGGCAACGAAGCCAAAAGGCTCTTTGGGTTCTCCAGGATCCTGAGGTTTTATGTTTGTTCTCCCTCTAGTTTCAGTGACTGTTACATAACTGGAAAAGACTGCTGAATAATAAGACTGTATATATTCTGTGTGCCAAAACCAACACACCACAGCCGGACGACTCATCTGCTATACATAGAGAGAACAGACGCTTGGACAGAGGTTGCCTGTGGTTAATAACTGCTTCTTCTGCACATACTGCATCACTTTTCCATCTCATCATCCTTTGTCAAGAGGCTGCAGTGCTGCTGTCATCTATTAATTCGCTTTAAACAGCAGTTCCATACCAGACCTAGAGGATTACAATGATATAAAGCTGCACAAATTATGCTGCGGCTGTGTTATACTTTCCGCTCAGAAACATGATGACTATTTTGCAGGATTTTCTTTTGTTCATCCATTTAATTTGTTTTTTAAGACTTTAATACACAGCCTCGGCCACCAGAAAGCTTTATATCTGGAACTTTCCCTTCAGGACTGAAATCTTTACATCACAGCTTTTGGTTTCATCTAATATTCTTGGGCTTAGCTCGCCACACAGACACAAGGGAAAAATAAAATAAAAAAGAACTTATTTTTCTTTGGAAAATGCAAACCCAGCCTTTGACTTTAACACCAGGCATGCCAGTGATGGTGGACGGATCCTGTGACACCAGTGGGGGTACCCCACCAGTCACTCCTGCTCCCCCAGCCATGAAGAGGTCAAGCTGATGCACATCTGGCATTTCCTGTTTCCTCTACTCCAGATGCCCCCAAGTTATAGTCACTCAGACACACACACACACACACAGACTGAGGAACTCTGAGACATCTGTGCCCTTATGAAGTTATTTTATGATAGCAAGAGAATGAAGTCACACTCACAGTATACACAACCCAACAGGTATTCCCGCTCCAAACTCAAATGTTTCCATTGGACAGTAAAAACTTCCAGCTGGTATGAACTTTGAGAGAGGGTGTGAGAAAGCGTGTGAAGAGTGAAGGTAAAGAGAGAGAGCTGAAGACAGAATGGGATTAAGAGAAAGACAAAAAAGAGGAGTAAAAAAATGGGTACAAAAAGAGAATGATGGTGAAGACGAAAAAGAAGAGGAGGAAAGAAGAAGAAGAGGATTTCTGCATCTCACAAAGTTGACAAACACTTTCTACTCCTGCAGATGCTGCAGCATAAATATTGTGTCTTTATGAATGCTTATGTGTCTAGATAGGAGACAGAATGGTGCCGTATGGTTTTCATAACTCTCTCAAGGTTTTTAGTTCTACCCCACCAGTCATCCCCTCCAGGTCTCCCTTATGCACTCACACTTTACCAGCCCCCTCTTCCAAAAAGGCACAATTCTTTTTCCTCTACGTAGTCCCCCCCTTCCTGCCCTCCCCCATCTTTCTCTCTTTCTGAGGTTCCATCAGAAAGCCAACTCTGCAGAGGCAAGAAAGCCCCGGCAGGATCAGACAGAGTACCGGTCTTCTGTCACTGAGATTTATTCAAATCTTACATGGACTCAAACTTTTTTGGACTTTTCTGAAGGGCAAATTGCCCTATTCAACCCTTCTAAATCTCGCCGGACTGTAAATTGGACTCTGTTGGACTTTAATTGAACATCCTGGAGGGATTCTTTTATGTTCCCCATGAAAATTGCTTCAAAGTGTCAGCTGCACTGACAGTTTGAATGGAGGTTGATCTGTTCTGCACTTAGATTTTGTTTATCTAAGAGCTTGAGATATTCAAGGGAAATTAGATTAAACAGATCTTTTTTGGGGGGATTTATCTGACACAAACTCCTTTAACTAGAGAGCCATTCAGTCCAGATTATTTGTTTTAAAACACAAATGTATAGATAAAAGTAAAATAAGTCTGATGTGGTGCATTTAAGTTCAGGTTAGATTTAAAAAAAAGTATTCTAATTTTTTTTGTTCATTGTTAGGTCATTTATTTTCCCAATAAGTCAGGGATATTTCTTTGAATGTTGGTTTAGCTCACACTGTGTGTCTTGGCGGAGTATGCAAAAGATCATTTGGCAAAGCTGCACCAACATGAATGTCTTGTGCATCCTATGGCTGCTGACTGTCTGTCTGGCCCCGGGAAGCCGAGGCCAGAGGCTGAGGGAGACGGAGGGGGAGCAGCCATCAGCTCAGCTGGCAGAGAGAGAAGCGCTTTGCTACAAGGAGGGATGCTATGCTGTCTTTCTCCAAAGGAGAAGCTTCAGGGAGGCTGGGCGGAGCTGCAGAGAGCGAGGTGGGACCTTAGCGACAATGCATACTGATGAAGCGGCGGGTGTGGTCCATGAGCTGCTGTCAGCGGTCGAGGCACAAGGGTCCAGGTTGAGACTTCGCCTCTGGATTGGGCTGCACAGACACCCACGACAGTGTCCATCGAACCGGACTCTCAGAGGATTCGTCTGGGTTACAGGCAAAGTCTAATTATTTTGGCTTTTGATCCTTCACTTCTCTCAGTATTCAGCTCCATCACTTCGTCTGTTCTTTTACTTATTTTTCTCTTTGATGTTAAGTAAGTGTGCTCATGAAATTAGGCCAAACCAGAGAAACAGAAAACAAAAGAAATGCCTGAGATTGCAATTACAAAGGAGAACTTATCTTAGCCTCCTAATAAACTGAAGTCTCCCTTCTGAGAAAAAACAAGTTTATAAAACACTGACATGTTTATAGGATGCTTTCATGAGTTATAAGCCATATCATAAGCAAAATAGTTGAGGTTTTCCACTTTGAATCTGCAGAGCATCACCTACATTCTCAGAAAGGCAAGGTTAGACAGTTCCCATGCTCTATGTAGAAGAATGGGGGATCTAACCCTGCAGGATGGAGGCTCTAAAGGCTCATTTGCATGAGCTTTGAGGACCTGATGAATGAGTCCAGGTAACCTGTGATAGCAGCTGGGATAGGCTCTGGTCCCCCCATGACCCTGAATTGGATTGAGCAGGTTAAAAAAATGGATGGACAGATAAAATGAGAAGCTATTAAGTTAGGAGGAGAAAATAGCACAAGCTGGGGGGAGAAACTTCCTGGTGTGTTTTCCTCTTAGGGTGAAGATGGCTGACCTGACACGCTCTGTTTACAACAGTTTTAGAATGAAGCCAGATCCTGTAAACCTTTATGTCTTGTCCAGAGCTGTTAAATTATATCCGAATAAGATTTAGTTTATATGGAGACGTAGTCCAATTCTACCAAAAAATACAAAACAGGGCAAGAAGCTGCACACTTCACTTTTCAGACATCTGCTTCACAAAGCTGACCCAAAAACAGCTTTGCCACTTAATTAGATATGGAGTACTGTTCCAACCATTTTGTCTGAGTAGCACTGTGAGTACGAGCAGGCGTGTCCCTCATCCAGTAACTACGTTTGTACTATTTAATGTGTTTTTGGTCTGTCCCAGTATTGTTTCCAATTCCTGCATTTAAATAGTGAGTCTTTTAGTCCACGTGGATGTGCCTGGCAGGTGGTGAGCAGCTGGAGGCTCTACCAGCTGACTGAACTGTGAATTGCAAATGCTATTGAAAAATGAATGCATTAATTTGCAAATGTCTCCATTTGGATGCAATCTTACACAATGTAGCTTTTTTCTTCTCTGCATGTATGGCAGAATTAATCAGACTTTGCATCAAAGTGTGGAAATAGGGAAAGAAGTGTTATCTTCTTACTGTGGATGGAGCCAAAGTAGTATGCTCATAAACCTCCATTCACTGAATGAGATATAAAGGGTTGTCAAACCTGTCAGGAAACTTTCTTATTACTAGGACTGTAATTCCCTGTTAAGTTCGTACCCTCTTTCTTAACACAGCATTAGACTCAGAGTCCAAGTAAAGATAAAAAGATTTACTTTGGAGGAGAGCAGAATGTGGTTGCATTCAGAGCTGCACCCCCCTCAAAGGAGGTGAGTGCAGGGCACGTTTCTACATTCTAAGCTGCACTGAAGAGTGCAGAGAGAAACTATCAGCATATATCTAACATCAAGGTCACACAAGGGGCAAGATCACACCCCCCATGGAGTTATCTTAGCAGAGGAGGACACCTCAAAACCAGTTACATGTGGTTTCTGCAGTCTAAATATCAGCTGTATACAAAATATTTGGGTGAAACATTTAAGACAGAGGAACAAGGCAACAGTATTTTTCCACTCAGTCTCACTGCAATCTAGTTTAATATGACAATTCAGGTTCAACATTTTCTTAACAAAACCAAAACCATTTTAAGAGTTTTGTTTTTATGAGGTTTCTTTGGCTTTTTCTCCAGCAAAAATCTCTAAATATTACATTTTGAGGAACTTTACTATTTTTTAGAGGATGTAAAACTGATGAAGTGTGACTTTTAAGTTCAGAAGACAGAAAATTTAAATGAAAAATACAAGTTTTTCCTGACTGGAGATCTGAAAGTCACTACAATCCATCAAACTACATAATTTAATACATTTTTTCAAGTAGAATCTTCCTAACTTAATTGCTTAAGTTGGAAACTGCAGCTCAATGACTAAACAGGCCATTTTTCATCTTTTGCAAAAGAAAAATGTAACCTGAAATCACACCCTTCTTAACAATCACATTTTATTGTGGTGATATGATATCAAATATTCTAGGCTACACCTCAGCAACTTTCCTTCATCTGTCTGCCTTTGGTACAGCCTGCAGAGCTTTGTCCTGCCTGGATGGTTATTGCATTAACTCATTTAGATTTAGAGAAATAACTGGTGCAACCAGGGAAGTTCATTCCTTTTTGACCTCATTGCCACCCTTCAGTCTGATTTAGTCATTATAGAAACCTACTAAAAACCAGATGTGTCTGCCGTGGTCTGCTGTTAGAACAGGCCAGCTCACTTCTAATTTTTTCTTCTGTCATAATTTAAAAGATCAGTTTAACCAAATTACAAAAACACACTCCTCACTTACATATACGTCCAAGCCATTCAGACAGTTTTGGTTTTACTTACACAGGGTGACAGTATGAAACATCGTTATTGAGAATGGTTTATTTGTGCTGGTCACCGCATTAGAAAAGTTCGATTTTAAGAACTAAACAGCAGCATTTTTTTTAAGAATATCACTGAGTAAACCATTTTAGGCAGCGATGGCTGAGTGTGTTCATTCAGGAAACAATCATGCTGAGCATTCATTTCAGTTTGGGCAAAAAGTGCAGTAATGGGCAGTACAGCATGTACATTAACTGAGAGGCTTGCCAAGTCTGAAAAACTATCCCTAAAGCAAACATACATTGATAGACTCAAGCTATTTGTTAAAAGTTGACTTTTGTTTTGTTATTTATTGAAGTTAAAACAGCTGCTGCATGTTTCTGAGAACAGGAACAAACTTCCTGAACAAATTGCAACTGCATGTCTGTTAAAAAGTTGCTTAAAGGCAAACTTCCCCCTGTTTTTGTAGGGAGTATTGACCCTACCCCCACCTATGGAAATTACAGGGGGACAAAAGGATACTGTTGCTACAAGAATAACTGGCATTTTAAAAAAGCTGCATGTCTCCTATTAAGATTATAGACTTTGGCGACTCTTAGTGGCTGTTTGAAAAATTAATTGCTGGCAACAACAAAATGTGGGTTATTTGTTGTTTTGTTTTTTTAAACTGCAGTCAAAATAATCTGCAACATGATAAAGCCACAAATCTTAAGTGGATGTTGATTTGTGTTTTTACTGAACTGGTCCATGTCTTTATCTTCCAACAGGAGACCAGGATGGCCAGTTCACAAACTGGCTCCGTGAAGACTCTAATGGCAAAGCATGTACAGCCCCTCGCTGTGTGGCCATAACCGTCCACAGGTCTGAGAGTGGACAAGAGAACAAAGACCATTTCAAGTGGCTTGACGGCTCCTGTTTGCTAGCCTTGGATGGATATGTGTGCCAGTATAACTACAAAGGGATGTGTTCACCGCTGGAGGATGAGGGAAGCGGTTCGGCTATTTACACCACCCCATTTCAACTTGTCAGCACCTTGCTGACCCATGTGCCTTATGGGTCTGTAGCTGCTCTACCGTGCCCTGCAGACAGCTCAAACCCACATGCTCCTGCTGAGCAGATGGCGCTCTGCATTGAGAGAGATGATGAGACGGTGGGCTGGTCTAAGGATACCCCCCTCTGCTCATCCAGTTCAGCACCACAAAGCCAGGACTGGTGTGGCAGGGACCACGGATGTGAGCAGTTCTGCCAGACCACAGGCACAGATTACTACTGTTACTGCTCTGAAGGCTTTGTAATAGATAAGGATGGCTATAGCTGCAATATTGACCTCCTGAGCCAAACCGACCAGCCAGAGCTCTCCTCCGACTCCCCCATCGCCACTGACCAGCCCCACATCAAGGAGGTCTGTGTGGAAATGGGGTGTGAGTATAACTGCATGGAAACAGCTCGGGGCATCCGCTGCACATGTCCCCCAGGCTACCAAATGGGTCCAGACGGCCGCAGGTGTTCTGATGTCGACGAATGTCAACAGCAACCGTGCCCGCAATTCTGTGTCAACACCCCAGGCACTTTCCACTGCACCTGCGACCAGGGGTACCAGCCAGATGACGAGGGTGACTGCATGGATATCGATGAGTGCCTCGATGAAGGCAGCTGTGAAGGCTCTTGTGAGAACACAGTGGGGTCCTTTGCATGCTTGTGTAACCCAGGCTATGAGCTGGGCAGCGGAGGAGAGTGTGTCGACGTGGACGAGTGTATGGGGGAATCGCCCTGCCAGCAGCACTGTCTCAATTTAATTGGAGGGTACCAGTGTTTCTGTGACTACGGCTTTGAACTGCAGCCAGATGGACTTACATGCCAGCTTTCGAATGATGATGGAGAATATTCCACTCTGACCCCTGACCCCAGCGACTCTGCTGAGCATGATATTCCGTGGTCTAACTCATTCACCCCTGATCCTAACTTTGAAGATGACAGCAACTTTGATGACAAGTGGGGGACAGATGCCCCTGAGGGACTTTCCCCTGATGTGGCTCATAGGTCAGATAATCACCTAAACCAATGGGATGACCTGTCACCGAGGCGATACCAGACAGCCCCATCCCCGACACAAAAAGGAAGCACAGGCAACGAAATTGATAACGACGCTAAGACAGGAAATAGAGAACCTAGTGATGGTGTGGTAGCTGAAACTGCCAATATATCACCAGTTGGAGCTGGGGAGGCAAAGATGGATAGCACCGTGGACACCAACAGCACAGCAGAAGCTGCAGCTGGATTTGATGAAGGTAAACGAAAGCATGACAAAAGCTGGCTGCTTGTAGCCCTGCTGGTGCCTCTGTGTGTGTTCCTCGTAGTGATGCTGGCTCTGGGGATTGTGTACTGCACCAGCTGTGCTGTGGACAAGAGCCTCAGCTTTTCAGACTGCTATCGCTGGGTACTTCCAACAACGCCTCCTGACAGGAGAGAGGGCAAAAATCAAGCATGAACCCTATTTCAGACACACTCAGAGATGTGTTTAGATGTTTGTTAACATTTTTCTGGTGGCGAAAGACAGGTCACTAAAACAATAATTTGGATATATTACCGCTGACTCGCTCTAATAATTTCTGTTGCACAACCTTTGTAAATAACTCACTCATCATGTTTTTTTAATTCATTAAAACCATTAAAAAGATGAAAAACTGTGTGGTTTGTTGCATTTAAGAAAATAAAAATGGGGGAGGGGAATGGAAATGTTTGGAAAGTAGCCTATGTCTAATGATATTTTTAGGATTCTGTTTAAAATCAAACATAAGGGGCCCGTGGCATGGTTTTCCATGTTTCTGACTTCTCTAGTGTTGAAACAATCTATTTTCAACCTAAACAGGACTCAAAGCTAAAAGACAATAGGTACTGTATATGTATATTTTAGCTATTTCATGCATAAACAAGACTATTTTTTTGCGACAGTCTCGAACTTATCCTCGTGAGATTTCCAGCAACCTGACCACTATCCCTGCGTCGTAACAGACATTAAGTTCTTGCTTTTCCTTGTGCCTTGTCCGCTCCCCATCTAGCACATGCACTTTATCCAATATTTTAAAGGTTTATTTATTTTTGTTTTATTTTTTGTACTCCAAAGAACGACTCCTGCCTATTGCAAGGGGGTAGGCTACTTGTTGCTAATTATCACGCAACGTGAGGAATGGAAAATTAAAAGAAGCCACGAGACGACACCAACGCAGCAGCCGGAGGCGACACTCCAACCGGACAGGACTTGCAGCTCTGGGAGCCAGGCAAGTAGGAAACCCTTGGGTGCTATAAACTACAGCTACAGTCATGTAAGACATGGTTAAATACACTGTTTTGTTTAGGAACCTTTGTTCCTAAACAAATTATTCCGTCCCACAATTCTTGCCGCCATTAGCCTACTTCAAAGTGATGCTAGGTCAAAACCAGGTACAAACGGGATTATTTCACATAATCACGGTCAAATAATATACTTCTTATTTGGTGCTATGGAGAAAGCAGAAAAAACCTAAAAGTAGCCCAAATTAAGAATTTATCGACTGGGAATGATAATGCTTGTACTATTAGAAGAAAATCTAACTTGGAGGTGATGTTCACGAGCAGTCGAACGGCTCTTTAACACCATCGACGGTGGAACTGTGAATCATTCGGTCTTATATAACCGAACTAACTAACTATGGGCAAAGTTGTAAAGATTGGGGTACTAATTGAATAATTATCATTTTGCCAAAATAAAGAATGACTGACAAATGCTGAGATCGCTGCAACACCTGCAGACATGATGGAGTTTTCTGTTCTAGAATAAATGTGTAGGCATTAGGCTGTTCTTATATTTAAGAACATTTTTAAGTAAAAGTAGAAGATGGTAAATGCCACATTTTGCTTGAAATAGTTCTTTTGACGCACAGAGTTTGCACAAATCTGTGCGTAAGAATGGTTGATAATTAAGAACCTTGTTTGCATTCAAAGAAACAAAAATCTCATCTGTAATTGGAGGTCTAGAAAGGGGTGGAGAATGATTAGGTAAGAAGAAAAGAGGCGGTCCATGGGGATTGTAGGAGGAGAGTAACTGTTGGTGAAAGAGAGAGAGCACGTTTTTGAGTGTCACCTTGTAGTGGTACCACCTTCAGTGGTCTCAACAAAACAAAACCATGCGTTATGGCCGGATTCTGCAACTGTATACTCCGATTTGGAAAAGGGTATCGACGAGGATGGGATTCGAACCCACGCGTGCAGAGCACAATGGATTAGCAGTCCATCGCCTTAACCACTCGGCCACCTCGTCAGATATCCCATCATGCAACACTCCTTGGTACAAAAACTGAGCCTTACAACATCTTCTGGTTTATTGTTTTGTGTGCATGTTTTTCTCTTGTCACTCTCGTGTGCTTGGCGGTAGAGGAACCCACGTGATGTTTTTCCACGTTAAATCATGTCAGAAAATGACACATTAAAGTGTGTCCAATAATCCAATCATGCTACGTGATGATTGGTCAAAGTTTGCGTCAATCAAAGAATACAATCTGTGATTGGCTGAGAGGCGGCCCTAGGTCTGAATGAATGCAGGAAGTGAACGGCGTGAGACTGCAATTTGACGTTCGCCTGGGACGTTAAGGAATTTGAGGTAATGGATTGTCGAGCTTAGTTTCAGCTTTATTCCTCTAAATTGGGTTTCAAACAAAATTCAAACATGCACATAAATAGTTTGCTTACTATTTGAAACCTAAGGTTTGGTTTACAGAAGTTGTGGCAGTTTGCGTTGCAAGCACTCTTGTAAACACTCTGCAGCCATTAGCATGGACGCTAAAAGCTAACGTTAACAATACTAAGTTAACCTTTATTTAAACATACACTGCTTGTTTAGTCATGTGGATTGTAGTCTGCTGATTTTAAGAGAGGTACCAAGATATGTTAGAACACAGATAGTGAATTGTTTCTGTACCCTAAAAGAAACCAAAACAAAAACGAGCCTATTTATTAAACTGAATGAGTTCCTGTTGAATCTGTGCCACGGTTCGATGGTTCAAGGCTCATTGATGAGTGCATCCAAGTTAACCGAGATTCGTTAAATCTCAGTTAATGAATGAGTTAAATTACATATTTGTTAACTTTAGGTATCTTTGTCTAAAATAAAAAGAATATTAGTAAGAAATGGCAGACTTCATTGATAAATTCATAATAATTTAATTAACTGGCAGAGAGTTGAGGCTGTTAGTTTGACACCAGTCAGTTCAAGACCTCAGCTATGCATTGGGTCAGCAGAATTGGCACAATAAATGAAATTATAGGCATTTAATGTGAATAGAGTTGGAACAAATCACACAAATACCAAATTTAATGAATACCTTTTACATGTGCAAATTCCTTTCAGGTTTGATTGCCGTTCCCACTGGTCACTTATATAAAAAATATGGCCTCAGGTTTCATTTATGAGATTTCTTTTAGATTATTCTGATTTTGAAGCATTTTTTTAAAACAAAAAATTGAATCAAAATACTGCACAGCTTAAAATACAACCATAACAGTACAGTAATAATAATTGTATAATCTGTGTCATTTACCCTAAATATGAGGCAGTAATTGTAATGTTTGTATCTCGTATTGCTTCATCTCATTATCTCATATTGTATAGCATATTATGTTGTAAACTGCTTGTAATAACAAATGTGTAATAGCTTACATTTAAATGAAATAATCAGTCCTCAAAACAAAAAAAGGAAAAACAATTTTTCACTGTGTCAGCTGTGCATCTGTGTGAAATCAGCATGTGTATAGAGTAGATAATACGGGCAGTTATCTGCTCAATATGCCCAAAGCAGACAGGTGTGCAAACACTTCCTGAAGCCCTCAGTTGAGGCAGCCAACAGTCTTTTCCTGATTCTTCTCTTTTCCATTATCTACCGTTTTTTCACCTGACCATCCTTCAGTACTTCAGTGTTAAATCGCAGAGTCGAGATGGTGGACTCCCAGTACTACCTCCCAAATGACGTTGGTGTCTCTGCACTTGACTGTGGGGAGGCCTTTCGTCTGCTATCACCTCAGGAGAAGATGTATGCCCACTACCTGTCATGCGCCTCTTGGTATGCAACTAACCTCAGTGATTTTAAAGGGAAGCATCCCTGTCAAAAGATGTTTAAGTTTTATTTGTTGATGTTTTGATTTATAGATTGAAATAATAAGATGTTTTTTGACAGTTAAAGAGTTGTGGCTTACAGATTAAGAAAGCATATGCATGATCATCATTTTTCCTAGGTATGGAGGTCTGGCAGTGCTGCTGCAGACATCCCCAGAGTCTGCAAACATCTTTGTCCTGCTGCAAAGAATGTTCAGGAAGCAGACACCAGCTCAGCTGGAACAGGCTGCTACAGCAGTAGGACTCAGCTCTGAGGAGTACAAGGTACACAATCTCAATGTCTTTGATATTTCCTCATGACTGCAAACATACATAAAGATTTTCTTTGTGCCATTTTTCTTCTGTGTGTGATATTTAGGCCTTCTTGGTGTATGCAGCAGGTCTGTATGCAAACATGGGCAACTACAAGTCCTTTGGAGACACCAAATTCATACCAAATCTACCAAAGGTAAAATGCCCTGAAATGCTGTTATTCTGCTTTGTATTTAGTTTTACAGGATGAAGTAACTTTTAAAATGTAATTCAATCATGTCAATGTGATGAAAATTTAAATGGTCTTCATCAACCGCGTGTTTATCCAGGACAAGCTGGAAGCTCTGGTGAGGGCCAGCCAGGCATTTCAGGAGCAGCCGACTGAGATGGAAGCTGTGTGGAACAGCTGCTCGCATCTCATGTACTCTCTGGAAGACAGACAGAAACAGCTGGGGCTGGGCGGCAAGGTGTGATCCTATATCATTTAACAAAAGTTCAGGCCATATTCTATCTAAACAATTTTCTCAGCTGATTATTCTTCAGTGTTGTGTGGACTGGATAGTTTCCACTACTGTCAGTTCATGTTTGATTTTATGCACTTTTCATCAGTTTTGAGAAGTTACCAAACTTGAAGGAAGCCACCGTACACAACTTGGAAAATGTGACACCTTAGCAAATGATAAATGGCTTGTAAAAGTCTGTTTTTCTTTTGTTCAGGGAATTACCACCTATTTCTCAGGGAACTGCTGTCTGGAGGATGCTGAGCTGGCTCAGAGGTTCCTTGACTCAAAAGTAAGAAAATTCAGTTTTAAAGCAATAATTTAGTTTTTCTTATCATAACCTTGCATCTGTAACATTTTTGCTTTTGATGTTTCTGTCTGACATGTCAGTCTTTTGTTAAATGTATCTTGTTTTTTGAAACAAGAATTTTGCAAATTTGCCCTGAACCAGATACAAGGATGGGTTATTTTATTCTGACTGAGATCATTATGGTTTATTTCCAGAAACTTTCTGCCTACAACACACGTCTGTTCAAGAGGGAAAATGGAGGGAAAGCCTGCTATGAGGTTCGCCTGGCTTCAGCTGTGCAGAAAGGTCAGAACAAAAGTAGAGTCACTCTTATTTATCATAAGTGGAGCATCCAAAATGTTACACGTCACAAATCATGAGTCAAGTAGACTTGCCTGTTCTTCCAGTCGTATTGTAGCCATTGAACTCATAAATAGATCAGGACTGTTATGTTTATGTAACTTAATGATGATGTTGACAATGATTAAAGTAAAAAAACACATTTTTGATTCAGACTGTGCAGTAGATGGGGAGTGTGAGTCCAGCTGTGGCAGCTTCAGCTTTGAAGACAAAGAGTTCATTGTGAAGAGGGGAGACTATAGTCCTCTTATGGAGAAAGTCTGCTATCACCTCCAACAAGCACAGGTGAGACAAACAAGAAAACAATAGGACATAAAGCTGCTGCTCAGTCTGTATTCTTTGAGTCAGACAGTGATATAAATGTAATAACTAAAGAGCTATGACTGAGAGTTGTTGAATATTAAAAGAAAATGTACTAAAACAAACGGTGCCAGAGCAGTCTCTTAGAATCTATATTAAAAGCAATGATGTTTGGAGGAGGAACCCGTAATGTTTAGGAGGACAAAATATGTGAATCGCCAAGTTACTAACCATAAAGGAATTCTGCTAACTATTATTTGACAGGGTTATGCTGCTAATGAGAACCAGAGGAAGATGCTTGAAGAGTACACACGCAGCTTCACCCTTGGTTCTGTTGAAGCACACAAAGAGGGTTCACGGTACTGGATCAAAGACAAGGGACCAATTGTTGAGAGGTGAACCACCCACAGAACATATTTGCTGTGCAGTTTATTCTAATAGACATGACAAAATGCTTGAAATACACAAGATAATGAACACAATTAACTTTGTGCACAAAACAATGTAGAAGTTATATTTAGTCTCAGTAGCCTTTCCTCCTTCCTAGAGGACGTTTAAATGCTGTATTTTTTTTAACTGTTTTTCTTCCTTATGAAGTTTGTTCAGACATTTTCTCTCAGCATTGAGTGCTACTCCTCTCATTAACCTCTGAAACCTTTCCCACTCTGCTCCTTACCCCTTGTTACCCCTTTACGCCTTCCTCTGTCTCGCCTTTTCCAGTTATATTGGTTTCATAGAGAGCTACAGAGACCCATTTGGCTCCAGAGGAGAGTTCGAAGGTAACTGCAAAGCTGATCAAGAACACTGATGCTGTTTATTGGGATTCAAGCTGTGATCCCGCGGGCCTCTTAAGTTTTTATTGCACTGAGTTTAGGACTTGGCTGTGCTGCATAGAACTGTTACTGAAGCAGTTATCTGCAGTCTTTAACTGTATTAGATGATTTTGGGTTTTTTGATGCTCCCACCATATTTACAAAAATGTTGGGAGACTGTGCAAAATATAAATGACTATTCAAAGCCTATAGAATTTATTAGTTAAAACTTAGTAAAAGGGTTTTCAGAAGTAAGTTCAACAAGCTTTTAAAAAGCTTTATGGGGGGTGGTTCAAAGCCAGTGTCTGTGATGGTGTGGAGTTGTACTAGTGGAACAGTTAACCTCCACATCTAAGTGATAAATGATGCAGTTTGGGAGCACCATATACTGCCATCCAGATGAGATACTTTTCATGGAAAGCATTATTTCTTGTAGCTTAACACACTTCATTCTGTGTGGATTTCAACAGCATTGCTCCATAGTGAGCAAGTTCAGTTGCTAATCTGTATGCACTTCAAATCTGTCACATATTGAGAGGATTTGAGAAAAATAAGGTGAAGGAGGTTTGAACTTTTGGCCAACTAAAATCCTATATCTGTTAAGAACATTTTACTTTAAACTGTAGTAATGATTCTTTTTTCCCAAATGCTCCTAATAGTGATCCAAAGAAGTAAACATCCAAACTGTTTCTAAGTTTGCTGGTATCTGCTGTTTGCAGCAGCGCCACAAAGTGCAGTATGAACAGTATGTTTATTGTAGAACTGTAGAATGGGATGGATTTATACTGCTGCTAAAAACACCAGGTACTGAGTTAGAATTACTGCTAAAAATGCATATGGATGGGAGAGAGAGCCTCACTGCCTGGCTGGTGAATGTGTCCTCACTGTATTTCATATATTCTCGTTGAGCCAAAAAATAGTGAGATATGATTTGTGGTCCATATCACCCAGCTCTAACTGATCTTAAAGGGACAGTCACTGTTTAATAAGCTGATCATTTGCTAGTACTTTAGAATAAAAGCCTACATCCTGTGTTTACCTTCAGAGAGTTAGGTACTACAGATGTTTACTGTAATCTGTAGAAAGTTCATTCAAAGTGCTATACACCATCTCTGGGGCTGTCATGTCCAGGCTTCGTTGCGGTTGTGAACAAGGCAATGAGCGAGCGTTTTGCCAAGCTGGTGAGTTCAGCAAAAGGACTGCTTCTGGAGTTGCCTTGGCCCCGGGAGTTTGAGAAAGACACATTCCTGAAACCAGACTTCACCTCACTGGACGTCCTCACCTTCGCCGGGAGCGGGATACCCGCTGGCATCAACATCCCCAACTGTGGGTACACTGACGTCCTGATTCAAATAACTACAAGTTTGCACAGTTCGGCATTACAATTAAAAATGTTGGTGTGTTGTTTTTTTAGATGATGACATCAGACAGTCAGAGGGCTTTAAAAATGTGTCGCTAGGCAACGTGCTGGCTGTTGCCTATGCTACACAGAAAGAAAAACTCACCTTCCTTAAAGAGGAAGACAAGGTAGTATTTGTAGCCTACACAGAAGCTATTGTTTCCTTTTAGATTGATTTTAACTTACTTCCTGTGTGTGACTGTGCGCCTTTTATGTTTGTTGGTGTTTTTTACTGTAGGATTTGTTTATCAAATGGAAGGGTCCATCCTTCGAGGTGCAGGTTGGACTTCATGAGCTGTTGGGCCATGGTAGTGGCAAGCTGTTTGTCCAGGTCAGTCAGATGAACCGTGTCCAATCTCAACAGCCAAGTTAGTTCCTGTGATGTGTTAATGAAAGAAAATTTAATAAATTGATGTTAAAGATTGAAGAATGTTTTGTTTCCTTGTTAATTGTTGAATTCACTCCTTTCTCAGGACGACAAGGGCAAGTTTAACTTTGATCAGAGTAAGGTGGTCAACCCAGAGACCGGGGAGGCGGTGAGTTCGTGTCTCTGTGCACCATGGTGTTTAATCTTAAGATAAAGTGGTGAAAAAGAGACGAGGTAATTAAAGGTGGGACTTTTATCTCTCAGGTGTCCAGTTGGTATCGGGGCAGTGAGACGTGGGACAGTAAATTTTCCACCATTGCTTCTTCTTATGAGGAATGCCGTGCTGAATGTGTTGGACTCTATCTGTGTCTAAACCAGCAAGTACTCAGGTATGTCCTGATTTAACTTTGGTGTAATGCTACCTTACATTTATCAGCTGAAAATCATGAGCAAGAGTCACTGGAGGAAGAAAAAATAAAGGACATTAAAATTTAGAATAACTAGAGTGTACTTCTAAGCCAAGGTGTATTCTTAAAGATGTAATCATTGAAAATTGACTAATTTCTTCAGCTTGGAGAGTATTTGAGGGAGGGGCTTTGTGAAAGCCTTTTAGGGAGCCCTAAAAAATGTCTCTTAAAGAATGTCAAGTACTAAACAAGAAAGTAAACACAAGAGCTTGAAGAAATATTAGATAATGAATTTTGTTTAAAAGCCTTAGGCAGCTGTTTTCACGGGGCAGTTTTTCCTTAGTCTTATATAATTATATTGATGATAATTAATCCTTGTCATGTAATTCAGGCCCTGAAAGACAGTCAGTGGAATCAGTGGGAACGTCTGCATGTGTGGTAGCTGATGGCCCTGAAAGAGGCCGACTTGCTGACTGATTTGTCTCTGTCTCAGTATTTTTGGCCATGAAGGACATGATGCAGAGGATGTGGTGTATATCAACTGGCTGAGCATGGTCAGAGCAGGCCTGTTGGGCCTGGAGTTCTACACGCCTGAGAGCAAGAGCTGGAGACAGGTAATCTATCTATTGGGCGTAACTGGATTCTTTTTTTTTACTCTTTACTTGGTTTATAAACACATCAGTTACGGAGAACCTGAGATATACATTGTGTTTGTAATACTGTTTATATGAAAAGTTAACACAGACTATTAAACATGTTTTACCAGCTCTTTAACATGATTAATGAGACGTTTCAGTTTTGTTTTATAGTAAGTCTGACTGTGTTTATGTTAGTGACCGGAGACATATACAGCATGTCACATATTTCTGTTTGCCTTAGGCTCACATGCAGGCTCGTTTCGTGATCCTGCGTGTTCTGCTGGAGGCTGGGGAAGGTCTGGTGGGCCTGGAGGAAGTGACCGGGCAAGACGGCAAGCCTGATGCGCGAATCACACTGGACCGGAGCAAGATTTACACTGTGGGGAACAACGCCATCAATAGGTTCCTCCGTAAACTACAGGTATATTCACCTCCCAAACTCCTTAACCCAGGGGTCTACAACTCATGGCTCTTGAATGGCTCTTCAACCCATCTGCACTGGCTCTAGAAGAAAATAAGATCTTAATTCTGCAGGGACAGATTCATTGCCAGTAATGCTGGTTTACCTGTGTGTTTGATTTGTGCTGAGTAATTAGCTTACCCCACCTCTAGATTTGTTAGAGAGCAGTGGGCTGCCATGTTTCAGCGCCTGAGGAGCATTTGGTGGGTTGAAGGTCTTGCTCAGGACAGTTCTCAAACAAAACTCGCGAAAGAATGACTTTGCAGGTTGGGCAAGTATCTAGGAAAATATGCTGCAGCTATTACTACAATCCCAATTTGAATCCCATAAAAAGATAGATAAGAGAAAATTAAATAAAAAATCTTGAATTTGATGGGGTTCAAAAAAAAAAAAAGCTGGAACAGATCCATGTTTTTACCATTTGTGTAGCATCCACTCTTCTTTTTGTGTAGCATCCAATCCAGTCGCTGGAGTTTTGGGAGAGGAATGTTGTCCCATTCCTGTCTGATATAGGATTTTATTTGCTCAACAGTCCTGGGTCTTTGTTTCATTTTGCTTTTCAAGATGTTCCCAGATGTTTTTAGTTTGTAAAAGATCTGGACTGCTGGCGAGTCCAGATCCGTTCTCTTCTTTATTTTATACACCATCCCAACTCTTTTTGAATTGAAGTTGTACTTGTAGTTGTGCAATACCAACACATTAACAGTTAAAAAGTGGCTTCAAGCAAAAAAAAAAAAAAAAAATCTGAAATAGCCATCCTATATCACCCAAGAACTTAATTAAAACTTTTCATTTGTAACTATAATCCGGAGCCAGCAGCATGTAATGACATGAATATAATGGTTGATCATCTCTAGGTGTAATATTTCTTTTGATTTCACCACCTCTAAACCTAACATGTGGTAACTTGATTCCCCCCATTTGCAGGTCTTTAAGTCAACAGCTAATGTGGAAGGAGGCCGGGCTCTGTATGAAGGCTACTCCACTGTTAGCGACAACGGAGCTCACAACTTCTTGCGTCTGCGAGAGACGGTGTTGCTGAGAAAGGAGGCTCGCAAGATGTTTGTTCAGGCCAACACCAGAGTGAATGGTATGTAGTTTATGTTTCGTTGACACAAACACGAGTTGGATCAGGGCTCATTTCTGTGGTTTACGTTACCAGAAGGATCAAAATAACCTGGAAGTTGACAGTTTTCTTGAATTACAATTGAATATTCAGTCTGTCTAACTCTGTGTATTTTACAGGGGAGAAAGTAGAGCTGGTGGAATATGAAGGCAGCGCAGCAGGTTTGATTCGCTCCTTCACCGAGCGCTTTCAAGACGACGCAGAGCAGCTGGAGGCCAACCTCTTGGATCTGAGCAAAAGAGACGTAACCTGCTGGTGTTGATGAAGAATGATCTGCTCCTTCAGTAATACCAACTGCTAAAATCAGCCTTTTATCTTTTTCTTTTGTATTTGAAAGTGAACTTGCCCATAATGAACAAAATCCAAGTTTAAATCTTGAAATAAAGCCATACAACTAGAAGCTGCCAACTGCATTTTCCAGCAAAATAATTTGATTCTTCAGGTATGCTGGTTCAGAGTAAGGTCCATCTTTGATAACTAATTTAAACTCAAATAAATGAGCTGATTATCGATACCAAAATATCTTTTCAGATAGATTAAGGAAACATATTTTGCAGCTATAAACAGTGACAACTGTCAGTTAAACTAACGCAACTCGACAATAATAATTCTTTGGTATAAACATAAAGAATTCCCCAAATCTTCTCAAGATTGTTACTATTGTGAAGTATTTGGTCTCAAGATGTACATGAATTGATTTTTACAGTTAAATTTGCTGCTCAGAATTAAAAGTGACATGCTTGTCCTGCCTATGTATTGATGATTCAACAGACTGTTAATTGACTGCAATGGCTGTTAAACACTGACTGAGAGAAAGTAAATCTCAAAATGTCCCCCCTTGTTTTAATGGCAGATTTGGTATAAAGAAGTAATGCAGTGTAAACTCTTGGTAAGAAATGTGATGGTTCGGTAAGACAAATAAAAATTGTTTAATAAGATCTGATTGGTATTTTTTTTTCTTTCACCTGAAACCATATGTGTTTGCCATTTGGTAGCCTCTCAAAGCTCAATAAATAATTCACAAATGCATTGCATTGATATTTAATCTTTTATGCAAAAAATTAACTATGGCTTAATTCAAAAGGATGACTAAATTAAAAACAGTTTAAAGTTCATTATCCCAATAAAAGCCCCACCTCACATCAAATTCAATTACAGTTAAAGGGTTGTATCATCAGCCTGTTTATGGGGTGAATGAGGTGCGGTCTCTTCTGCTTCAAGATTAATATCAGAGCTGCAGTTCTCCGTTTCTTCTTGGAATGCCATGTCTATCTCTAAATCATCAATTTCCTCCTCTTTCATCTTTCTATGCAAACCCTTTGCCTCTCCATCTTCATCCTTATTTTCATCCATGCTTGCTCGCTCCTCCTCAGCCACCTCCTCCAGTTTTTCCTCATGTAGTCCTGAAGAAGTAGCTTGTGTGCATCCGGCCTGTTCTGTTAGTGGAGAGGAGGGAGGAGAGGGTAAAGGGGATGGGAATGGAGAAATACTGGGTGAGTTGCGCGGTGACAGGGAAAAGGCAACCTTGGGAGATGCAGATGGGGACTGATAAGGTGAGAGGCAGGGAGAAGCAGTGGGAGAGTCGTGAGGAGAGAAGGATGGATGCACTTTGGGGAAAAATGGGAGTGCCATGGGAAAAGTAGATGGTGATTGGTAGACAGAAAGTGAGGGAACATGGGAGAAATTAATCATCGGAGAAGGCTTCGTGTCATTTTGAAGATTCTCCATAATTTCAGGTAACTGATGGTTAGTTTCTTCTTCTCCAACTCCAACTTTACTTTGGCCAGTTTCAATCTCTGCTTGGCCCTGCTTTTGCATCTCTGGGTGAAAGTGAGGACTTCCTGAAGAAGGCTGCACTTGGTCCTCACTAGGAGTATCCTGCATCCGTTTCAGGGGCTGAGGCTGGATGTCGTCTGCAATTTGATGGGCTTGAGTTCCCTGAAATGGACCTTTACTCGGTTGACCACTGCCCTGTCTCCCTTTCTGGGCTTTACATCTTCCTTTGGTTTTTGGCATAAGAGGTGGAGGAGGTGGTGGAGCAAGTGGAGGTGACAGCAGACTTGACGTCTCAGTGGAAACCCGAACCTTGAGGCTGTGTTTGAACATTCGCCGTCTGCACAAGGCATTCTGGGACTGCAAGAAAAGAGGGTTGATAAAACAAAGAGCACCTAGGCCTGAGCCACAATCTAGCTCTCTGGGGCTGCGTGTCGTAATTGGACAAAACTCGTGGAACAAATTTAGATTTGGCTCTGGTTTTTTGGTGGAAGTGTCTGGTTCCAGTGCTTTGCTGAGCTGGTTGCCTGAGTCAGGATGGGAGACAGAATCTGACTGAACGGCAGAGTCTGTCTGTGGCGCAGCAGGCGAAGCTGACGTAACAGCACTTTGCTTCTTTTCCTCATCTGTCCTTGGCTTTGGTGGCTCCCGTGGCCCACGGACATTTAGTTGGGAATTCCAGAATTCTATAAATAAACAAAGTTTCTATTATCATTCTACATTTTTACTTTATTAGAATCAAAAGTTTCTCTGGGGATGTCAGGATGAAACACTACTTAAAAACTTCAAGTTGCCTTAAACCTTTTCTTATCTGATTTATGAGTGGATAAAAGAAAAACAACAGACCTGAACACATTTTCCAAACAGATGGGAGGTAAATTTTGCATTGTATGTGAGTGACTGGTATATATACAGTAAATTCCTTCCTTAAAGCCTGTGGTATCTGAAGTCTTGGTAACAAAATCTGCTGTGAGGAAATGAGTAATTCACCAACCTATTCCCATATGTGAGATGGACTCAAGCTCTTTGTGCGATGTTGCCTTTGCGATGGCCTCAGGAAGCTCCAGAGGGAAAGGTAACACATCTCTGACAGAAATACACAACTTGTGAAGAATGCACCAATATATGAAGAGATTTTCACACCAGTTAAGGTAAATAAAGTAAAAAATTTGTCGACATAGTTGGAAGTGAACAAAACTGAAAACGAGGAGGACTTTTGTTTTACCTGCTGACACAGTAAAAAGAAATTAATCTTGGGAGATCTGGAAAGCTGATGGCTGACGTGTCCAGATTTAGAGCTGGTAAAAAAGAAAATTTAAAAGGGAATCAACAGTGTGATAAAACTTTCTCTTAGGTTATATTCTGTGTGATCATTTGTGTATTAAAACCCTTCAAACCATTACACGATGAAATGTATCAGTTTAAATCTGAAAGTTAGATGTCATCGCCTGAATATACTATACTGTATGATGATGGAGCGGTCACGGTGAGTGTAGTTGGATCAATTCATTTCTAAGCCATTACAGAATTAAAACCTTTTCAGGGCAACCTAAATTAAATTTGCAATAAAACCAGGAAATTAGTCCCTTTGTGAAACGGGTGTTAATGTAGAGTCTACTGGATGAGTATAGTAATTTAATGAAAACACATTTTGTTTTTAGCTTATTGCCTGTCAAAATCTGTTGAAATAAAGAAAAACATAATGAAAAATGAATATTTAGTGATTAGCTACATTAATACAATCAGGTAGTCCACACTGGTCTTTTATCATCTTTGAACTAAGGGCACAAGTTGTCAAAAGGGGCCTGCATGGCCTCTGGTTGGAAAGCCACCCAACAGACCACAAGGAAATACAAAATTACAAAATAATCTTAAGGAGATAATATCCCTAATAACCCAAAAATAGACATAAAAAATCAATATATGTTTAGAAGAGATGCAAAGAGTTGCAAAATGATAACAAAGAGAAACTGAATAATGATAATAACTGCATAATGCTTCATAAGCTTTATACAAAACAATGCATAATGCTTATAAAGATAGGAAAAACAACACAGAATGGCTTTAAAGACATGCAGAATTACAAAAAAAAAATGTACCAAACAACTTGATGGGAATAAAACTACAATCATGAAATAAGAAAAAAAGTCAGGCATACAAAATGAGACATAAAGTGACCACCAATAGTCACATTTTTCTTTTGTACTTTTTCGGAGAGCTGTGGGCTAATCTCATAATCCATCTAAGGTAAAACAAAAATGTCTTAATGTGTAAGCAAACTGCTAACAGATACAGATATGAAAAATGATAAGTGCCCAGGGTAACGCTCTTACTGGACTGTTCCTTCCTGATGCCAAACTGGTGAACAAAGGATGGCACGGTGTCATCTGCCACACGGACACAAAGAACATTCCTTTGGGATGTGCGGGACTTTCTCACTAGGAATGTCTGCAGAACAAAATGGTAAAAGTGTAAAAGGGAGCATGTACATCCTTTTCTATGAAAGCAAGAAAGCTAAACACTTTACAGGGATGTGAATCATGTGTGCACTTAAAAAGTGTATTGTGACTATGGCTCAGACCCCTGGAGGCTCCCTCTGCAGAATGTGCAGTGCAGTGGCAGGGTTGATTGACAGCTGAAGCCAGACAGGGACTGTAAGCAGAAGACGGTCTAGTACGCTGATACTTCTTAGGGAGCCCTGTCCCCTTTGATGCCCCTGAAACTTGCGCTCTAAGGGCTGGGTGGGCTCTGGGAAGTCATACAGAGGTTCCTCTTGCTGTGCCATCTAAAAATACATACATGAAAAATAATCACATGGTTATTAGTTGCACCTCAAATGACCATGCAGCCCCATAATAATACAAGCGTTTATAATAGTATCTCTGTCGTTCACAAGCAGGACGATAAGGAAAACTGCTGCACATACAGAGACACACACCTGCGTAATAAATCTACCAGGATTTGAACAGCAAGCCCAGACTTGGTTAAGTGGAGCAGCTCAGACAGAGCTTAAATGAAATAGCAACCTTTGGGAGGCAAAGTTTTAATTTACTGACGCACATATTACAAGGTTGGATATGGATACATACACAACATCCGTTTTTAGTCAATTCTTAAATTACTATGTTGTAGCTGACAGCACCCTCAATGTCAGCGTACCTAGATCCACAGCATGCATTCCTTATGTAAAACCTGCACATTTCCTTGTCAAAACATATTGCTAGTTTCCCTGCTTTAAAATTGCACGTCTCCCATTCCAGCCGCGTGTTTCTGATTTTGTTTTTACCTGGTTCAGTGTTTAGTAAGCTACCTTTTCACCCCAATCTTCCTTTCTGTTTTTTCTTTATCTCCTCCGGATCCACATTGTGGGGGCACGCTCCGTGTTCTTCCTCCAATTTACAACTACAAAAAGTCAACTTCTCTTCCACTTCGACCTGTCATGACGTGCGCTCACAGATCTGCAAATGTACTTGACTCCTCCTCCATCCCACCTGGAAAAAAACGTCATCGTATGTCAGGTGCCAAACTCACGTGTCACAACAACAGAAGTAACAAAAACAAAGATGAACAACTCAGTTAATTAGTATTGACGAACAAACTATATCTGCGCAGGATAAATGTTTTTTTGTTATGCCCACCATGTGAGACTTTTCGATTGTGAACCTGTAACGCCCTGAGCAGACCCACCAGACCCGGTCTTTGGTGAAACAGCTCCTCCTAGGCTGCAGCGGCGCCACAAGAAACCGGAGCCGGATGTGAGGTTTGAAATGCATCAGCCCCAGGACCGCGTTGGGTAAGCCGTCGGTGTACTGTGTTGGTATAACTAAAGCTTCCCTAACTTATTAAACACAATTAAAACCAACTAAGATTAATATATTTTATAATAACCCATATCACTAAGAGAGCTTCAGTATAAGTAAATGTTTGCAGACACACTGATTAAACCGCTACGTTAGCATCGGCTAGCTAAGCTAACGCTACATCGTTAAGGTTGCCGTTGAACAAAATGGCCAGGAGTTTTTAAGCTAACTGTAGGTCGTGTGAGTGTGCTTACATCCTGCCGTACTCAATCAATTATATCAACATTTATGCGCCTTTTGTTTGTCGTTCGTAAATCTTACTGGGTTACAAACGGCTTATAACTTTAATGAATAATTTTCACGGCGAAAGCTAACGGTTATGTTAGCTTAGCTAATAATACATTAACGCATTACGACCATACATACACGGCATTTACAAATTAAAACTTAAACTACTCATATTAACCTAGTTTGAAAAAGGGGAATGAAATAGCCATAATGCGATATTTGTAAAACGGGACATTTCTGTATTGACTTGATAACTTAACAGTTTGTTGATGTTGCAATCAAACTGGGCTAAATGTTAACCGTATCCTGTTTTTTCTTTTCCAGATGCCTGGTTGATACAGAGATGAGCGGTGAAAATGTAAAGTTGTTTGTTGGGAACCTTCCTATAGATGCAACTCAGGAAGAACTGAATAAGCTCTTTGCACCATATGGAGAGATCAACACCTGCTCCTTGCTCAGACAGTATGCCTTCGTTACCTTGAAGGGAGAGGGAGCAGCAGACAGGTATGCAACTGTCCCATTAGTATGATTTTACATGGAGTTATACACTGGTGCTGAAGCTAGTTAGTATGTTGATCTGTGTCAAATCTTGCAAAGCAAGCAATTTACCATGAAACTAATGTACTGTGACTCTTTCGTAGGAATTACTTAATTCTTTATGGCTACAACTTTTATTGATGGCTTCTTAGCAGAAAGTAAAAAGAGAAAGCACTGTTTTGTGAAAGCATTTGTTGCAGTGTAGCAGAAGAAAAAAATAATTATTTAATAAGTCAAGGTACAATTTTAAGATCCAGTTAAATTAGTGAAATTCTACTTTCTTAAATCAGTCTCATCTAATCAGTTGATCACAATGAAAATTGTAATCTTTGTTCTTACTCCCACAGGGCCATACGTCATCTTGATGGCAAAGAGTACAGAGGCAGACCACTGGTGGTTGAGGAGTCACGTGCACGCCCACCAAATTCCACTAAAGTTTTTGTGGGGAACCTCAGTGCAACATGTTCAGCAGACGATTTGCATGGGCTATTCTCAACATTTGGACGAGTTTTAGACTGTGATAAAGTCAAAGGTAATGCACAAAACATATCAAAACAAATATATTCCATTTTTTGGGTCTGTGTGAATGAATGAAATTAAATTAAATATACTTTATTTATCCCTCTTAGAGAGAAATTATTGTTGTAGCAGGGTATTTATTTATTTTATTTTTTTTGGATAACCAAGAATGGTTATCCTTGGATGAAATATACACCTGTATAGACTTGTTGATTTTTATTGAATAAATGTTTTTTTTGGGGGGAGCATAGTTGCATCTAAAGAGCAATTACTAAATATCAATAAAGAGATGGAGTAGGAAATCATTGGATTGTGATGCTTTATTTTGTTTTTGTTATTGAATCACATTTCTACAGTATTTACTGTTTTCTTATTTACTCTGCAGCCCGCTTGTGCTCAAATGTTGGCTATGCATTTGTACATATGGAGAGGAAGGAGGAGGCCTTGGCAGCAATTGATGCGCTCAATGGGACCATGTACAAGGGTCGTCAGTTGGCTGTAGAGCTGTCCAAAGCCCAACCTTTGATCAACCAGCTTGCATCAGGAGGAAATTCAGCTACCCCTGGAGGTGCTATAACAATAGCTAAGAATGAAGAATTCTTTTATTTTTTTGCACTTTAATGTTGTTGTTTTTTTTTTTGTTTTTTTATAAATAGATATTTTTCAGTAGAAAAAACATGTACAGTGTTTATCAGTGTTTAATAAAATGCAACCACTCATACCTTTTTTTTCTTCTACTCTGCATTGAAGGTGACAGAGAGGGTCTTCTTCCCCGACCTCCTCCATCATTAGAGCATCATCAAAGTCAGGCAGCTGTTCTAGCTGCGGCTGCAGCAGCAGCTGCTGGACTACCCATACAAGTAAGTTGAATTTCCCACACTATGTCCAATACATCCCCATAGGTTTTTTTTTTTAAACAGAGGAGACTGGATGAATAAAATCTCATGCCTCTTAAGGTAATTTTATATGTATTTAGACTTTGTTTTGGTTCAGTCTTTTGTAAGCTCATGCCAAATCATGTTTAGTGTAATTATTTTCTTTTTTATCTCACCTTTCCTTGCAGGTTCAGCAAAGTGTTCATAACTCATTTTACAATACAACATCCTTTGACCCCACCTACGCTGCTCTCAAAGGCATCACCAGTGCTAAAGGTGCAGATGGAGTCATATATGGTGCTCTTGCAAGTCAAGTTTATGGAACTGTTGCTGACCAGGTGTACCAAGAATTGGCCAATCACAATCCAGCCGCTGAAGAGGTAGAACCACAGACTGCGCCAGATCCAACAACACTCTTTGAAGCAGCGAGGGCCAAGTTTTTTCAGGAAGGACAGAAGGTTTGTTGACACTGGCAAAAAAACGGTTCTTATATACATCTGTCTGTGTGTGTATATATTTAGATGTATATGTTTAATTATTTTGAATGAAAGGTTCTGGCAGAGCAGCAGGCAGGGAGAAAGGCGGCAACATCATCTGATAACGAGCGGGACCGCAGCCCTATAAGAGGAAATCGAGCCCCCCTCCTCCCTGACCCTGTTCCGGGTTCCTTTGCTCAGATACGACCCAAACGACGCGCCCTGCTGCCAACACCACCTGGAGCAGCAGAGGAATCCACAGCAGCTTCTACAACTCCTGAAGGGTCAGATCCTGTTGCTAGGTACACATAACATATTATAACATATAGGGTTAAATTTGATTTTTTTTAAAAAAGAAGCTATATTATTTGACTTAAACTTATTACACAATAACAATAGATATTAAATGCACAGCTAATTTAGTGTTAACTACATTTTTTGATCAACATTAGGAAATAAACATTACATAAACATTAGCCCAACATTGGACAACAAATTAAACAATAATGAAAATACATGAACCCTAACCACTGTCTTATGTCAGGAAAGATTTCCAGACTTATTTTGGTATTTATACTTTTCCTCCCCTTCCCTTCTGCTTCTCATATTTTGAACTTCAACGTGCACTCTAGGTCTTACACAGAGTACTACCAGCAAATGCATCAATACCAACAGTATCAACAGTACCAGCAACAGTACCAGTACCTCCAGTATGCCTACACCAATCCTCCACCACCACCTCCTCCTCCACCGGCTACCACACAGGCACAAGCCTCCACCACTGCCCCCGCACCCCCTGGGACATACACAGCACCCCCAACATATGCCGCATCGGAACCCTATGCTCCCCCAGGAACATATGACGCTTCAAGGAGCTACGACACCTCATCGGGAAACTACGACTCTTCATCTGGGAATTACGATGCCTCTTCGGGAAGCTACGACACCTCAGCAGGCTATGATACATCTGGAGGCTACGGGGCATCAGGAGCTTATGATTCATCCGGAGCATACGCAGCAGCAGGAAACTACTCCACATCCACACCGTATGAGCAGACACCCGCACACGGGCAACCCACGCCCCAGCGCCATGATTACCCTTACCACACGCCAGAACCCCCTTATCGATAGTCCCACCCCCCCTTCACACACTCCTTACACACTGCTCATGTGTGTGTGTGCACGAATGTGTGTTTGCATAAGGGACAGTTTAAAGAGGAAAATCAGAGAGGATGCAAGGTCACAATTCAAATATGCTTTAAAATTAAGGCATCACCCCATACCTCCATCTTGACTAAGTAGTTTGCTAGTTATCTGAGACTTTGTTAGTAAGCAAAGTCTTTGGAAAAGTGGAGATAATGACAGCAGATACAATTGGAATATTGTCCACATTTATGTTCTTTGTTTGACGTTGTAGAGGTACATCTCGTTCCATGTTGAATGTTAAAGCTTTAATGTTGCCTGGGGCAAAGTTAAGAGTCAGAGGCCAAGATTGAATCTCCCTATAAAACCTCTGTGGTCTGGTGCTGGATGAAGGCCTTTTATATACTCTACATAATTATCTTTTTTTCAAATTGAAACTTGCAGTCAGTTTATTTAGTCTTTCAATCATTTTGGGTAAGGCACACAAATAGAAATATGGCTCAAAAAATAGCATATTCAAGTAGTTAACTTTTTTATTATGGATAATCTGGCTAAATTGGACTATGTTGCTTTTGAAGAATTTGATAAAAGGAACTATCTCCTCTAACTCTCAGCAATCTTTTATGATACAATTGTTGAGACCAATTTTTCTATGAAACATGGTAGGTTAAAATGCAGAAAAATCATTTCTGTGGTTAGCAACACGAGAAACAATTGGCTCACAACTTTTCTGGAACGGGGTGGGGGGGTCTCTTGAAGTAATTTATTGAAGGGCTGTTAAATTATATCGCAATTTTAGCTACGAGTACCAGATAAGTGTGCCTATCCAAGGCCTTTTTAGAGTATGTAACAAGCCTTTAGATAAATCCAGTTACAGTACAGAGGCCTTGTAGTAGCAGTCTGTTCTTCTTAATGCTAATTGGTACATGTGCTTGAAAAGGAGAGAAACTGACCTGAAAAAATGTG
>JBBBVU010000016.1:14441567-14463654 GCA_037177055.1 Atherinosoma microstoma
TGTGTGTGTGTGTGTGAGTGAGAGATATATATATATATATATATATATATTTGTGCCCCTAGAACGGGACACAAAATTGCAGTGTGGAGTTGATGTCTGGGGTTGAAGGTATAGCTCGTCATTCAGATTGTGAGGTAGTCCACTTTACCCTGCAGCTTAGAATAATTAGCATTTGGGCCACTGGCTTGAAAATTTCTTTTCAGGATGAAAGAATGACTTGTAGTTATGGTATTTCATACAGGATGTTAAGTGGAAAGTGATTCCCTGCCTTTTTTTCTATCGTGGCAATGTCTGCGTGAGATATGTTGGAGGTTTGGTCAACATGAGGGAAAACAGTTTGAACCTTTGGGGTGACTTTGATAACGGTGTGAAAATCCAGAGCGCTTGTTTTCAGATTAAATTAAGTATGCGATTGGCTCTTCCCTTGGGGTGATTTTCTTATTTACTTTGCTTGTTTATTTCTTAGGCTGGACTGTGTATCTGAAGGTCGGCTAAAACAAGGGTCGTTTTACGCCTCTAAAACGTCAAAACAGACTGTTTAGGTCATTTTAGAGTCCAGTATTGTCTTGAATTGTTTATAAGAACATTCTTTGAGGAAAAGCAAATTGAATGCATCTATGTACCATTTATAATTTAAGCAATCCTCAGTTGTTTGATAAGAGACATCTTTTTGTTGGTTTTGTACATATGTGAATTCATACGAGCAAGGAGTGAAGTCGGCAAAAGATGTGTGGCCAATGATAATTGAGCATTATCAACACTTAGATTTTCAATTTGTTTTTCGCAATTCCTAGTTTCTTCTATCTCTTTTTGTTCTTTGGGTAGTCTGTTGTCTTACCCCCAGGAACATTGAGCTTGTTTTCATGCTAGGAAATCTTTTCACTTTGGTACTTGTGTAAATACCTTTAACCCTTATTTGAATCTGAGAAAGCAAAGAGAAATGTCAGCCATTGTTTAGTGAGAATATTGACTGTTAGAAGATGAAGTGATTGTATTTCTTAAACAGACTTGATAAAGTTGGACAGTTAAGTTGTTCCAAACTTTAAGAAAGACGCACCCACCTTTATATGCTTAAAAAGAATTGCTCTCATACTTGTAGGGAGTGCTTTTTGGCCATTGTGGCAGATGTGTCAGCTGAATCTTCCCTTAAATGTGAAATTGGACATCAATTATGATTTGAAATTAAGATGATAAAGTTGTCGAAAAAGTACAGACAAATTTCTTCCTGAGTGTGGTGGTGTGTTACTGATGGTGCATATTGGAGGGTTATTGACTCAGTGGGTATGCAGTGACGGTCTTGGTGATTTGAGAGTCGTTTTTGATTTGATAAAGGGCACTGATTTTTCTCAAGCAGCAGAGAGAAGGGCTGATGACCTTTCTGTTTCTCTCGTATGATTTCACCGAAGCACACCTCTTTTCGACACATGGCTACAGTTATTGGCTTTCTCTGCATTCATATCACAGTGAGACAACCACGCAGCTCCACTCTGACATCTAGATGTTTTAACTTGGTTCATAGGCAGACCACGTGCAAATGATACTAATGCACACCTGATTTCACCTGAATCTTTAGACCTGCAGTAGTTGCTCTGATTGTACACATTACTCCTCTTGTTTCTCATCGGGCATCTGATAGTGCTGTTAGGGTTCAGTGACACATAGTGACTCAACATTTCCATATTATTCCACCATCTCCATGTGAACTGTTAGTTGCATGCCTTGTTGTTGCTGCTGCTCCAGCCACCTTCTTCCTCTTGCTGATTATTGCAGCTAGAGTGGGAGGGAGCCAAACTGAGCCCTTGCCCTGGACGTACGCCACACGCAGCTGTAGAGTGGGATGGGGAAAACAGCAGCGTTAGGCCTGAAACTGCTGTGGACGATGGGGTGTCCCCCCACTAAGGTAAACACTCAGACCACACACTCCTGCCCCTCCCCGAAACACGCGTACACACAAGCACACAAATACAGTACAGAACCACCGTTGTCGATGCTTATTTCTCCTTACCTGTTTTCAGGGATTTTCATTTGTTAGGATTTCAGATTTCTGGAAAATGTATCTCCTGAATAGGGGGTTACCTTTTTCCTGCTTTTGATGTCCCTGCTTATTTTCCTATATTTTTCTCCAAGCATACTCTGCTCATACATTCCTGCTCCCAACCTCACAAGTCGCATACAATCCTTTTGAGGACATCAATACCACCTTTAGTCTAAATCTGAACGCTTTCTGCAGACGTGTTAATGCAGCCTGTCACTGAAGAGTGCCAGGCAAACACAGCCAGAGCCGGATTTGGGACAATTAGGTAGGATGGGTTGTTTTTAGATTTTGTTAATGCGACCTTGCGGCCACTTTGGGGTTAAGTGCCTTGCTGAAGAGCACATTGGTAAGCCCTCCATTTTACAGTTGAAAAACCTGGCACAGGATCGGTTGCTGGTTCAACGCTCGACTCCCCTTCTCCCAGAAAACGATTTTTGATGCCACATTCAACTTGTATGAATGACAATGAACACAAAAACTACCATGTTGTTTTAAATTACTTTTTGTCCTTTGTTCTTTGAACTGTTTAATTATCAATAAATGAATTTGAACTGAACTCCACCTTCTCTGTGTGAATATTTAAAAAGAAAAAAAAATATATGCTTTATAACTTAAGATGGAAATACTGTGGCAGAATTACCAATAAATCCTCAGAGTTCAGCATCAGATGACGTTTTTATTCCATTTTCTTGCAAAAACATCAATCTATGCCTTTTTAAATAAAAACCAATAATTTGATAACAATTCAAACCTGATGATAATTCAATCGCTTTAATATACAAAAAAGGAAAGAAGAAATTGAAGGAATGGGATTTAACTCCCTGCTGAAGAGTTTTTCATGGACACTGCTGAGTTTCATGCCCTCAACAACAATGAACAGTTTACGGATAGACAGAGTATTGAATGAGTGTAGTGAATGCAGTACACACTAATATACTAATGGTGTGCTGAGGTAATAAGATGAGTTGGCCTATGAATGGGCAAAGTATAAAACTGCGACATCATGCGCCATTCCCTGGCTTGATGACATGGAAATGCAGCAGTCTATACTCCAGTAACGCAAGCTGGTTTCCAGCAGCCAGTCCAGTTTCTAAAGTAGCTTCAGTGGTTGGTTTTATACAAAATGTTCTTTTGTTTAAAGATTCATGTTGAATATGTACACAGATGTTTCTACAATTGTTATTGAAAATATTGGAAACAAACCACAAAGACCTGTATGTGGTCATTTCAGATTATCTATTTCCTAAAACTGCCTCACTTTTAAAGCTTTATTTCTGTATTTCTCACAGTGCTCAGTGGGAAACTCTGAAAAAAGCTAGGCAAAGTGAAGGGGAGAGTTTACTCTCACTAAGCCAAAGCAACAAAAAAGTGCAGATAGAGGGAAGTGCTAAAACCTGGAATTTTTACCCATCTGCACTTGTGTTATCGGGTTTAAAACATAATTGATTTTTTTTTTTTTTAGAAAAATAAACTTGACAGTTTTTCTTATTTGCTTTGATGATTTAAAAAAAAGATTTATCTTCTAGTGAATCAAAGCCTGGTTTTAGGAAACTAGTTTGCGCTTCGGAGGATGAAAACCGGAAATTGATAAGTAGTCGATGGCAAGAGAGACAGGACAAGACTGAGCAAACACATTAAAACACCACACAGTGTGGACCAGACCAAACACATATTACAGTACTTCGAATCACAACCTCCCATGATGCTGCTGGCTTAATATGAAAAAGGAGCGAGCATTCAAACACACGTATTGAAAATAGCAACGCTTTAATAAAGAGCGATTTTTACAAGACTGCAATGTTTAGCTAGCTAGGTGATAACCGGCATTGACATCCATGGTGTTTTACAGAGATGCAGTTATGGTAACTGGGTTTGAAGTTTGATGGGTTACTTGCAAGTTGCATTTCTCCATGCAAGGCAGCCTTCAAACAGCTACAGACCCTACATTGTAAAACAGTTGATTATGAATGTCAATGAACGTTCATGTAAAGAGGTAAGTAAAAAATCTCATGGAGAAATTTCCTTAACATTTTTCCAAACACACCGGTAAGAGAGAGTTCACACAATGGTCATGCTTTTACCGGGCACACGAGCCAATAAAAAGACGACACTTAATCATGCAAAAGAGACAGTTTCTTTGTCTGTTGAAAATAATAAAACAAAAAAAGAAGAAAAAAAATCTTTGTAGTTCTGATATCATCCATCCTTAGTGACCTTGAATAAGAAGAAGCTGCGCTTTGACGATGACTTTGGTGCAAAAAAATGTTCCTGTTTTGAAGAGGACAGACCCTGTCCTGTCCACTTCCTTGATGAAGACACTCTTGGTATAGACCAGTTGTGAGAGTTTACCACTGACCCACCCCCACCCTCCCGACCCCACCCACTTCCTCCTTGTGATGGACACAAACATTGACCCTGCCCACCCACCAATCCCTGGATGATGACACCTTCAAATTACAACCATTCAAACACAGATACAGCAATAAATTGTCCCACGTACAGTGGTCATCCAATGGGGCTTCGATCACTTTACAGAGAGCACGTCTAAAAACACATGAACAGCATTACCTATATACAGAGGGGACACAGTAACAGTCAGAGGTTGGCCCAGGATGGATTCAGCTCTGTAGTGGAACTGAAGTGCTGAGTGAAGAAAGCATTCAGCTGACGGAGAAAGACAAATCACTGGAACAAGGAATAATGGAGGAGAGTGAAACGACTGTTGACCTCTTAGATGTTCATTGAAAGGCGACACCTCGGAGAATATCTGCCTACTCGGTGATGATTTCTAACACTAGCGTCTCTGCTGGTCGAGTTGTATCTGCAGGGAGTTTGACGTTCGGGTCGCCATCAGTTACAGTTCAGTCGTGAATCGCAACAACACACCAACATAAAGTTGCGATTCTCTGATGATTTCTATCAGAAATCACCAGCTTGTGCGCCTTCATTCTTCAGGAGAGGTTCGGCTGAGATGCACTTTTGACTCCAAGCCTTCTTGTATTTCAGCAGTTGAGTAATTCTTAAGCCACCTTAAATTGATGTGTTGTACAGACTTGGACACGGTCACAAAAACACTCTATGCTAAGTTAGTACACGCTACCAACTCGCTTAGAGACTTTCAATCTCTAACCGAGGAACATGACCCTGTTTATCTCTATGCGAAGGCATGTGCACACAAACACACATACAGTACATGTACATAGAACAGACACAATCAATAGAAAACGACTTCATCCCCAATCAATTATTGCCCCTTTCAACTGTACATCCCAGCAATGATTTTAGGTTTTTGTGCAGCAGAGCATTGTCCCCTCTTCGAAGGTTTGTGCTATATATATGTATATATATATATTTATATTGTTGGACTGTGGGTCCGATTTGACCTTGGATTTGTTGGAAAATCCACATTAACATTTAATGCCTCATTAAAGCCTCCGTGTTTCTGGCTGTCTGAATTAATCTGTACGCTGTCACTGCAGGCATTACTCAGGTTGAGATCGAAAGACATTACCCTCAGTCGCTTTCCGATGGTTCTGGCATTCACCAGACTTCTCTCAATGACCTTTAGCTGTCCTGTCCTTATATGCTAAGATTAGATGTTTGTCCCTTTCTGTAATAAGAACCTTTAAAAGTCCTCCGATTTTTGGATGGACATGTTCTGCAGTGATGACACTAATCTCGTTTTTCTGAGATGACGCTAACTTGACAGGAGACGTATTTTGGACAGGACAAATGCTCAGGACAAGAAGGAAATCATACTGTTTCTGATTGGTTAGACTGAGAATCCCTTTCCGTGTATCTACCCACCTCTCTATGTGCCTCTCAGTGCATTGTTCACTATTAGAGCAGTACAGGTTTAACAGAATGTGATTTAACAACAAAAAAGCAAAAAGCATTTTGTATAGAATTACAGTCCTGATAAGGACACCCGAAAAGTACAACACTACAACCGAAAAAGCCTCTAAACAGGCTACAGATGTGTGAAAAAGGAGTAATGAGATTGCACAATATTGCACAGCTGCAGAGAAGGAAACAAACAAAAAAAACCACACACACAGTGTACAGCACATCCCCAGTTAGCAAAGTTAGTGTGAGAGGTTTGTTTACATCCAAATGCGATAACTAGGTCTGGCTCAGTGCTTTCATCAGTTAGTTCCAGTGCAGTAACACATTGGCACCTGGCAACACAGTAATGACATCAGGTACCAAAAGACACAGTTCACACTCTAGACAGCTACATCCATCTACAATCACACAAGCATGCCCACAAATCATTGTTTTACGCATTTAAGAACAAATGGAGTTCATAAAGAGAAATAATAATGTCGATGCAGCACGCTGAAATATAGAAAAAAGGGGCACGCACGCATTCAAATCAGTAACTTATAAAATCGGGTCATGGATGACACGCAGCCAAGAACCAATCTGAACAAGTGCTAAAGTCACCTACACAGAAACACACCCTTGGCAAAGTTCACATTGAGTAAAGTGCCAGCAAACGATCCAATCAGAGAAAGAGACGTGTGCCCTCCAAGTTTGATTCAGTTATGGAATGGAGAGAGACATGGATAAGCCTTTGTCAAGAAATGATCAGTATGAATGAGTCTGGAAATGGCAAAATTGCTTCAAAACTTCCATATAGCTGTCAGTCATTGTAGCGTCAGCAGTAGGCCATAATTGCCATCTGAATTGGCAAACTAAACATAGGATGAGTGAGGCGGATGCGGAGCCTCTGGTGCCCCAGCGCTGTACTCATAGGTTCAGACACAGAGAGATCAGCAGCCGCATGAAGAGAGAAGAGGAGATTAGAGGAATATGTGACATTAAACTGACATCAGCATTTCATCTTTTATCCATCCTCTGGTCCTCTCTCCTCCCTTTCCCTCTCTGGCCTCTTCTTTCTTCCTTCTGCACTGGATTTGGTTCTGGATTTGTGTACGCCGGCGACTGTTTCTTTCCATCTCTTTCACTTGCCTCTTTCCTCTCAGCTTTGCTGCCATGGCTACATCATCATCCCTACATGAAGTGCATCTGCAAAAGACAGGTGGGGAGAGAGGGGGTGGTGGGGGGATCAAGAATAATTTAGTACAACAAAACACCTCATGTGTTCAGGCATCTATTGACAAGCACATTATCCGCTGCAGTGCCAAGAAATGGCTTCTTCTAAGGTGCTAAAATGTTTAGAAAACAGTCTTTGTTCTTAATGTGTCAAAATGCATTTGTCGTCTCCCCCCCAGAAAAAAAAAAAAAAAAACTCTGGTAGCCTTAGCAGCTTTAATATTCCATTAAAAAACACTTTCCACACTTCAAGGCCAATGTTAAAAATATATGACAGTGCGACACATCCTGCATCTTACTTACTCCAGTACTTCAGCAGGTTGAATCAGTGCTTCAGTAGTGTGTTTGAGTGAGGGCATCAGTTATTTTGTTACACTTGCAAACATCAGCCGAAAATCCATTCTTTCCTCTTGTGCTATAATACCTTGTATCAGTTTAATATGTGTGATGCATCAAATAATTTAATTTTGTGATGAAATAATACAAATAACCACACTTTTACCCATTCTAAGTAGGCTAATCATCGTTTATCAGAGTAGTGTTCAATCACCCTCAAATGGCCTGATTTCCTAAGGTCAGAGTAAAGCAAACTGCATAGAAATACAGGACGTTACATGTGTTTGTCAACCGTTGCTTAAAACATTTAAAGAAACTAAAAATTGATTCAACTGAATTCTGGAGTTGGACTATAAACCAGTTTTATGTTGTTTTCCTGTGGGTGCAGAGTTTGCTTTCACCTGCCTCTCAGACCCACTCTCTGCACCTTGGAGCTGGACACTTTAAAATGTTATAAATAAGCCTACAATGCCTTTAGCTTGCTAAATAACTGTAGCTAGCTAACTTCTCTAACTTCATCATGGAAATACATCGTCCCTGTATGACAGAATTTTGTATATTGACTGATTTAGTGAAGAGCAAAGTTGAAAGCAGCGTCAAACTCAAGTCCTCAAAGGTCGCTGTCCTGCAGGTTTTGGATGTTTCCCTGCTTCAACACATCTGCTTGAAATTGATGGGTCTTTATGCAGAACTTGACAATGAGCTGTTGGAGCCATTGGATTTGACTCTGTTGTTAGAGCAGGGAAACAACTAAAACCTGCAAGCCAGCGGCCCTCGAGGACTGAAATTTGACCTCCCTGTTTTAGGGGCTATTCAGAATAGGCAACTCCGGTCCTCAACCACTGCCGTCCTGCAAGCTTTAAATGATTCCCTGTTTCAACACACCTCATTATAATGAATGAGTCACTGAGCAGATCTTGTTAAGCTGTTGCATACATTTAATTTGAATCAGGTGCATTGGACCAGAGAATCATCTAAAACCTGCAGGACTGTGGCTCTTAAGGACCGGGGCTGCCAACCCTTGGCGGATATAAGGAGGTTAGAGGATCATATCTGTTATCTGTTATAATCATTCCTGTGTCTGTCATGAAACAAACTCAGACCGCATATTTATTTCTGCTTTGCTCGGGCTTTAAGCGAAATCCTAAGATAGGTTGCTATGTAAAGTAAATCCTTTAGACGGCATTCTAGGTGTTCGTACGTTGAAGAATCAGGGAGGATTTCTGATGCGCCACCCAAATTAGCAAGTTCTCAGAAGAACAAAAACACAACAGCATTTTTTTGCCACATTAAACAACTCAAGCCTAAAAAATGTTTTGCTATATTGTTGAGTTTTACAATACTTTTGTATCAGTTATTTAATATGTCACTACATTTTCTTGCTTCTGTGGCTAGCTTGGCTTCCACAATTCACCGACACTAAGGCCGTGCTTTTAATTACGCATTTGTGTATCATGGCTCCCTCACATAAAGCTGCAATATGTGAGTAACCAGTAAGGGCAGTGTAGGGACCAATTTGAATGTAAGGTGACAGGTTCAACAGCGGTAAAAATGATGGAAGCTGTGATCTTAAACTTAAACAAACGCTAACCTCTTCTATTGTCACCATGTTTAGTATTTTGTTTACACCCTTCAAATCGTGTAACTATCTGATCTGAGTTCTCTAAAGCACCCCTAGTGGAATCCTCCGGTAACAAGTGTAGTACAAAAGGAAGTATGAGAACAATTGCGCTCATGGTGGAAAAGGGGTCATCGATAGAATAGAAAAAAAAACATTATGGCCACAATATTATAAAGTCGTGGCTATGAATTACTAACGTAACACACATCAATTTAGGTCTGTTCTTTCATCATCTGACATATCTGTATGCCAAACTAAAGTAAACATAAAGTTAGTATACAGCAGTTGGTCTAACATGCAGCAGAATATGTATGTGTGTTTTTTTTATCACCTGTGTTCCCGGGATGGGCCCAAAGGGATTGGTAGGTCTCAGGACAGGCTGGTTGTACATGACAGGCTGCGGGGGCATCATGGGAACGCCCCCCATCTGATGACTCATCTGAGGAGGGAGCTTATCACAGCAGAGGTGAGTGCAGGTGGAGAGTATGAAGGGCAGGAAGAGATGGGTGACAAACAAAGCAGTGTGGATGGGGACAATTTAGTATTCAGTGTATGAATAAAATAATTGTGTTATGTAGAAATGAGGCTAAAATGGAAATTGTTCTTTACCATTCCATACACAGGCACTTGTGGTGACGTCATAGGAAAAGCCACTGGTGCTGGAGCCTGTAGAAAAAAACATCCAATCTAATTTTGACCATATCAATTACAAATAAAGTCTTAATACTATCAACCCTCTGAGAGATGCACCCCTAACAAAGACAAACATGCTTTTACTTTCTAAAACATTGGCTCTAGTTTTACTCTCGCTGGATATCTAATCCTATGCAACAAAAAGATGTATGATATTTGATAAAAATGACTTGTGGTAGCAGACTGGCAGCCGGTAATGACCACAAGCGTTAAAACCACAATTGTGAGGCTAACAATAAGCAAAATAATTCCCACTATCCTTTGAAAATTCATGAAGCATCAACAATACAAACTGTCCAATAACAAAGTGTCACCAGAATAGATGTTAACAACAAAGATGTTTTTAATGAGACTTACATATCCAGTATAGATCATCCCATTCTGTAGAGTCAGAAAGAAAAGAAGTAAAATGTTGAAAAGGAAATATATTAGTTCATCATGCATAAATTAAAGCTAAACTAATTCCTTTTTCTCAGAAACGATAAACCAAACCTTTGGCCGTTCGTCACGATAGAATCACTTCTATTCTCTCTCTATTCATGTCATGCCTCCAGCTTTCCGTATCATTTACTGACAAAATTAGCAGTTCAAGTTGAGAGGCTATTCAGTCCGAAATGAAGATGAAACCAGATTGAGTGGAAGAGACATGTAGATAATCAGACTGGAGCGCAAAGGGCATAGACAGATAGAGAAATGATGGTGTTCATGATGGTTCTAAGGCTCTATCGAGAATTCATGATGGTGAAGGCTGTAAAAGATGCGCACATGAACATGGACTGATAGGACTGTTCAGTGTGTATCACTAATTGAAATATTAGGACTTGCCAACAGACCTGCCAATGCAACTAAGTGAAATATATATTTCCCATAACATTACAGTTATAAATGTGTTATTTTACCATCTGAGGGACTGGCATCGGTGCAGGTGCCATGGGATGGGTGGTGTGAGTCCAGTTAGTGCTGGTGCACATGGTCTTTGACTGCCATCCACCTGTGGGTTTCTTTTCTACCAGCTGACTCCACTGGAGCTCCGGCCTGATGTACACAAACACACAAGATGTACAGACAATGCTGAATAGTACATGTGATGCAAAGCAATGCATCTGATTAGAGCTTAGACTGTCACAGAATCATATGGTTGTGGTTCAGTGTATGATGGCACACAAATCCACTCACTTTTTAGCTGGCATTCCCCCAAACTGCAGGTCTGCAAGAAGCGATAAAAATCAGACAACATCAGTGGGAAAGGAAATACACAGTAGAGAATAAAAACAAGGAAAAGAGAAATAACGACCGATCATTAGGAGAGAAAGAGTACTCACTGCCAACCAAGTTTGCTAATGAAGAGTCCAAATCACTGGGCAGCATTTTCCCAGAATGCAATGGGGCTCCCGGGCTGTGAATCTGAGTAGGTGGGGATGGCTTTAGCAAGTCACCTTATGTACAAAGGTAACCACGGTAACGTGGAAAGGGAGAAGAGGGTAATGAGTCAAGAGAATGAGGCAACTGGCCATCACAGTCACAGCATGTTCAGCTCTTAGTGTGTGCTTGTTTGTGAATGAGTGGGAATGTATATGTCGTTGTATGTTTGAATATGTGTGTGTGCGTGTATGCAGTCCTACCTCCCCAGGCATTGTTATTATTGGGAACAGTGTGTGTGGTCTGGATGGGGGTGAAGTTAGGCTGCAGGGTGAACAGCTCACTGGTGAAATTTGGCACACTGCAGGAAGGAAAATCATTTAATTATCATTTAATTTCTAAAATCTAATTTGCACTGGCAGCAAGGTTAAAGGCGAGCTGTTAAATAACAAAGATGAAACCTAACTAATCAAGGCTTTGTTGAGTGTTTGCATTGTTTAACCTTTGATTTATATCTGAATTTGGACTCACTGGTTGTTAATGGGTACGATGGGTGAGTTGGAGAAGAGATCTGTGGCGCCTCCACTGCTGTTGGCACTGCCCACTGACTGGGTGCTGGGTGAAACATTGGGCGTCTGAATGTCGATCCCCTTATGACCGTCCTCCTGCACGAAAAAGCCCAAACTGAATATAATTCATTTAATTTTCTTTATATCATGTATTTCTAGTTTTAACAATCGTTAAAAAAGTATAAATTCTAATTGTTCATTTAAAAGAGACTGGAATGTCACGGATGTCTCATTTGAAGAAAGGCTCTGCTAAGGAGTGCAGTGTTTAGACTTTCAGTTCATTTCTATTCTCTGTGCAGCTCTTTACACTACAGGCCAGCAGCCAGAGACAGAGTGTATTTCACTGCTCTGCAGAATTAATGCAAAAGTCATTTTAACTTTAACAATGAAGTGGAGCACAAAGAGACTTGACATATGGTGTTTTTCTAACAAAAGCATAAGAAAAACAAAAAGCTACGCACAGTCGTATTTCGATTTAATCAAGCAATGATGTTGGCCTGTGATATTACCGACCAGAATCCCTCAACATGTGAATGTATAGTATAGTTTTAAAAGGTGTACTGCAAATGTCTTGCCTTGTGTTGCTGCAGTCTGTTGTCTTCTGTCTTGTCATCCATGCGGCTAAGAGAGATCCCCGCGCTGGAGAGAGATGACACTGCACTGGACAAGGTGCTGGATCTGAAGGTGAGACACAACCGCAACATGTTTCTGCACATCTTTGACAATTCAAATGCATGAATGAAAAAACATTCATCAGGATTTATAATTTGAAATCTAGAACTGTCAGTACCAAATTTCACAGTAATCCATTCAGCAAAAACTGAGATATTTTGAAATGGTGGAGCGACTGATTAATATCCCCAAATCTGTGCCGCCACCACAGCTGATCTCCACAGTTTTCAGCCCGTCATAGCCACAGTAATGAAGTTGTTCAATTAATGCAGCCAGTTATTTAACATTTTCACGTAACTGGCATCTGCTGCTGATTGCTTCGCAAGGCCAGTAAACAACTAATGAGCCTGACTGCCCATCAGCCATTATCAGCATCAGCCATTAAAAACTGCACACAGCTAATACAAGACATAGTTTAACTTGGGGCTTGTCAATCACAGCTGTTTATTTAACATGAGCTGGGATTGATACAAAAATATACAATTATTCTGTTGAGGTGAGCTGCATCTGGGGTCTTTTAGGATCGATTGTTTTTTAATACTGTTCGGAAATCAGAAAATAATTCAATGGTTTAAGAATATTTATATTTGTGAATTTGTCTGAGATGATGCCAGGTTTGGTGCTGCTCTTATGATAGCATCCCTTTTGCTGCATTTTGACCACAGGAACTTTTTTTTTCCAGGAACCAGGGTCTTGCCCCCAAAAACATATCAAAACATACAAACAAAAACGTAGGGAAGTACTGTAGTATTTAGGAGGGGGCTTGTAGCTGAGTATTCCCAGTGTTTTGTTTCCATCTGTCTGTCTCAGACATACCTAGTTTAATATAAATGAATTGTAAAACTTGTTAAGTTGTTAAGTTTAGGTCTTCTGATCTTCAATCAGCTGAGGATACTGATTACACCTGAGTTGTGATAATAGAGCTTCAGAATGAATGAGGAAAGATTTCTCCGATTGGGACAAGAAAGTAATGAAATCACAGTAATAAAACAATCCCTGATAGTTCCATAGTGGTTATGCTCTAAAGCACAGATATAACCATTTGCAACCTGTAGAAATCTGGAACATGAACAGATTTTTAGTTAACACAGCTGAAGCAAACTTCCTGGTTTACTTTTCTGTGTTGACAGCTCTGATTGATTATCCTGTACATTAAACCTTTGTGACAATGCAAAAGCCCCAGGCCTGAAATGGTTCTATGAAAAAGGACTTCAGTTCTGGGCTCTTTTGGTTAAATTGCACTCCGGTTCAAACCAAGCGGCAACCTCCAGCAGTGAAAAGTGAACCCTATGCAAGGTGCCAGAAATTGCAGTTCACCCCTCATCCACTAGGGGCTGGCTCCAAATGGGAGTCAATGCCCATAGACTCCCATGTCAAACTCAAGGAAAATACAAAAATAGGCAAAGTGGTGGCGCTGAGAGGGGGGCTGTGAGCGTGGGGACGGATGATAGTCACCTATCAAACTCTGAACTGCCTGTAGCTAAGAGCTAACCTGGAGCTAACGGGAACTAACCAGAGGTAGGCGGGCTAAAGCTAAGACACGCTGTTAGCCGGCTAAAAACAGTGGCTGTGTTACCCTCTGCCTCCTTATTGACGGATATCTGGTACCTGTCAATCAAAAGGACACACCCCTAATTATGAAGAATTTCAGGATTAAATAACATCTGAACGGATAGGTTATAACCCCCCCCCCAGGTGTCATGAAGGTAAACTTGACCTAATAAACCTAAAATGTTTTTTTGAACCAGGCTGTAATCATGTTTGTAATAGCATGCATAGCTGAAATCTTGGGAATAGTGATGCTGCTAATTACAGACCAAAATTACATTAGTGTAATCGTTGTGTTTTGATTTTAGGTGCATTGTTTATAACAGTAGCAGAAGCAACTGCTGTAGTAGCTGTAATAGTTTTGATGCAACAAACTACTTTGCCAGTTGATCATACCTGCTGGCAGTTGACAGATCCCTGAGCTTCCTGCCCTCTAGGGAAGCTAAATGCTGCTCCAGAGCCTCCAGGAGAGAGCTGGGAGCCTGAGTGGGGTGAGGAGGGGGGGGGGGGGGGGTCCCTGGAGTTCAGGAGAAACCGTTAGCAGCACATCCAAGGAGACAAAGTGGGGAGCATAGTTCACTTTCACCACCTCTCTTCACTTTTCATTTCATGTTGCATACAAACAAACAGCAGCCGCAAAATTAAGACATCACCCTTAGATTTGCTATCTACTCTACAGCAGCTCTTTTGTTCGGATTTTGCGTTTGGTTTCATCAGGTTTGGTTGACCAGCATGCACAGATTAGCCTTGGATCATGCAAGCGAGTCCGCAGCAGGACTGACAGATCAGGACGGAGCAGAGCATCGTCGCTGCAGGTCTCCAGAGTAGAAACACAACAAACACGTCTCTGAGCCATCTAACGAGCCCATGCAGAGGCCATCAGTCTACAGACACTCTCAGAAGCTTATGCACACTTACACACGCATACACGTTAAAGAAAATCACCATCCAAAAGAGTTAACTCATGGATTCCAATTTAGATGAGGAGTCAGACTAATGTGTTACTAATTTAATTTTGTTTAGATATTTCTCAGTAATCAAATGATCTAAAGTGAGGTATCCTACTGGAAGCCAAGTAAGTTAACTCTTAAATGTAAACATCTGGTGAAAAACCAGGCATACACATTGAGCAGCTGGCCATTATTGGGAAACAAAAAGAATGGATGGGTTTGTTTGGACCATATGTGATACCTTGGTTTTCATCCAGAGCTTTACATTTCAGCATCAGAAAAGTCAAGACAAACACAACAAGCAAAGAAAAGATTTCTCATATACTTATTTTAAGGGGGAAAGAGAGTAAAATGTGAATTCTGGATATCCTTCTTCAGAGAAATCTAGAATATGCTAAAAGTGTAAAAGTAAAACAGACACATATCTACAACTGAGTAAAGGCATGGGTCACTGTGTTGTTGAATAAGGGCATATAAGGTCTTCATAAGCACTACAAACACAACATCAGTTTTTTAAATGTATACCCTTTTCAGTCTGTTGCTTGATTTAGTCATGTTGTCAGCATCCAATTATGCATCCACTGAAAAGGATTGTCTGTTTTATAGGCCATAGGCTGATATGCAGTACTTATGATGGCATTATGTGCACCTATCCAAGTCATATTTGCAGAAACCTATTTAATAAAATAAAAAAACCATTCGCTGCTCTCCCCACAGCTAATGCAAAGGGACATAAACCTTTCAAAAAGATTACCTGAACACTGCTTATATGGGCAAAAACCTACTTCATAAGATTGTGCTGACTTGTTTGTTTGATAAGCCACTGAGTAAACAGACAGGCCTTGATATTTACATTAGGGAAGATGTCAGAAAGACAACAAAAACATTTTTTGTCAGATACTAGGTCCCAGTCATGGACATCTAAAATTAACCTGCAAAAAAAAATGCTAAAAACTTTTTTTTTTTTTTTTTTTTTTTTTTTTTACCCAGCTGCTTAAATTCTGCTTTCTCACCTTTGATTAAAATTTGTTCTGCAATGATTAAGATAAGAAAAAACATGGAATTCCTCAAATGAAGCTTTGCAAATGAGGAAAGAAAAGGCTATTTGCAAGGTCTTTATTTATTCTCTCCTCTCTATTCTAGACTCTTTTCAAACACAAAAGGAGACAAAGCGAAGAGAGAGTGAAGAAGAGAGGAGGAAGACGGGCAGCTGCAGTGTGGGCAGGTCTGTAGGGTGAGTAGGGAACGGGAGCGTTTAGAATGAAGCATTATGGGACTGACTTGGCGGATTTATAAAACTGGTTGACTGACTGGTTGATTGACTGATTGAGATGAGATGTAGACTGACCTGTGTGAGATCGGGGCTGTCGCCCTGATCTATCCCAACTTGCTGTGTCACAAAAAAGGAAGGAGGGGTAGGGGAGGGAGGAGGAAGGCAAAATGAAAATAAACCAAATGTAGTAATAAAAAAAGGTATAAAACAAAAAACAAACAAAATAAAAACAGACCACGGAGTTAAAAAAAGGGGGGAAAGGCATGTGACGGAGGAAGAGGAGGAGGAGGAGGAGGGAGAAAGAAGAATCAAACCCAAGCATTCATTACTTCATGCAGTGGCTGGAAAGGAAAACAAATAAAAGACAACAGAGGGGGAGGGGAGGAGGGCACATGCACACACATACAAACAGCTATATATACAGAGTATATGCACGCACACTAATAAATACACACACACACACTGAAATCTTGAGACTGGTTGGAAATGAATGCTGAGCACATCGACTGATTGAACAGGCAGGGCAGAGAGGGCGGACAACAGGTCACGTGACTGCGAGGAAGAAAACATCCAAAAGGAAGACACTCAACTAATGTTGACTTTGAACAGAAGGAGAAGGGAGGAACACAGATGACACACAAAACAGACAAACACATTTTGTTAGACAGGTAAAATGAAAATGGGTCCTTAAAGTCAACGTTAGTCTTTCTTTTTGTCATTTTTTTTTTTCTTTGGATCAAGCGGCTGCACCCCAAACCTTCTTCCAAATGGGAACGAAACCAAGCAGTGAGAAAGCCTTTGAAGATGACGCATGGGAAAGTGCTACGCAGTCTACAGAGGATCAAACTATTTATATTCACTGTTAAGCCTTGCAAGAACTCCAACTGTTCGCTGGATAACAGCCATTATACACATAAGAATATAGTTCTTAAGAAGAGGGAAGAAATTAAAGAGGAAGAAGAGACAGAGATAGTGATAGAAAAAAGAGCTTGCTTGGGCATGCAGTGCAGGCATGTGAACAGGCAGCACGCGAGGGGTCCCTCAACTGAAAGCTGTACATGAGTGGTTCTCTGATAGGCTAAGACTTGGCCAATAAGGATTGCCTTGAGGTAACCCCCTCCCCTCCCCAAATCAGACCAAGAGGGCGGGGGTCGGGGCGGGGTCAGAAACACGAGAATGTCTAGATGCAAAAAGAGATTTGGAAGATTAAGGAGAAGAAGCCCCTGGACACTGATCTGCGGTCAGTTTTGGTTGAGAACATCGACTGTAAATCAGAAGCCCAGGGTGACAGAGGTCTGGAGCAAATCTCAACAGGCTGAAGTGGAACTTTAGTTTAGGTTCAACTCTTTCGAGTCCCAGGAGAAAATGAGAAGAGTATGTGTAGTGTATATGTGAAACCAGAAGAAAAGAGGCTGCTGAGATTCACTCCAGATGGATGCTGCCATCCTTTCCACAGGGATTTAACTCTGTGTTTCCTCCTTGGAAGGCGGAGCAGGACAAACAGATGTTACCTCTGCCACTTTGAGAAACTCAGACAGTTTGGTCATCCTGTTGAGGAAAGTCTTGTAGATCTCCAAAGCTTCTTTGCACTGGTTCTTCTTCATGTCAAAGTATTTCTCTGTATAGCAGAAAAATCAGCAAAAGGGGGGGCCATTACTATATATGAATAGATACAGTTCAACTATTGCCTGAAAACCTACATAAGTTATTTACATTGATCCATGCAAACTCACAGATTTGTTTCAAATAGACTTTAAACCTGAGGGGTGTTTTTGTGGGGCTAAACTTAAAACTGTGCATCAGAAACAAAGTTCAATCAATCAAGGAACTAAATCTGATAGTGATTTGGCATGTTATACCTGCTTACAGGTTCAAATATTCTCTAAATAATTATAGTCGGATTAGCTAATCATTCAGGAGAAACAGTAAAGAGTCTTAGGATCTGTTCAGGGCCTCCACGCCTTGCTTCCTTAATAATTACGGGAAGAAAATAAGGTAATCATTACAGTCTTTAATTGGACTTGGAGAGAGAAAAAAATAGATTTTTCCATAAAGAAGGATTGAGTAGAGTTAAGTGTAGTCACAGTATTGTGATCTCGACAGCAGGGATAATCCTCGATCTGCCTTGTCGTGTGTGTGATTTACCCAACATGTTGATGACGCCTTCGTTGTAGGCCGCAAACAATCGTATGGAGTCTTTAAACAGCAACATGAAAGCTGTGTTGATCACCCCGTTGGTCAGCTCGTTGGAGTTTGGCTGTGGGACAGAAGGCAGGAACAGGAGGTCGGATCGAGATGCAGCAGTGGCTGCTACGGCCTCTTACATGAGGGGTTTAGCTCGTTTACCTGGAAATCCAGCAGGGCATCCAGCTGGTTCTGAATGATGGGCAGAGTCTTGATCAGCTTCTCTGTGTTCATCGTGCGCATCACACCGTCAGCCCTAAAAACCACAAGAATACATGCACACATGCTGCGCACTCACAGAACTTATCAGGAGCGTATACTGTTGGAAAAGGGAGACGTACATGTGTATATCTATATAACATGCATGTCATCAGTTAATGTGCGCATGAGTGTTACCCTCGCTTCATCTTGGTGAAGTCCATTGCTGCTAGCCTGTAAGACATGGCTTTCTCATTCAGGTAGCGGCTGTAGCGTCGGATGAAGGTTGACATGTTATATCCTGTAGAGCAGAGAGGGGGCGCTGCAGTTAAAAGTCTATCACCTCGGCTTATTTCCAAACTATGTTAACATGCCATTACACCTTTATTTATGGTGACCACTTCTATGTTCCTGATGCATCAAACCAGCCCTTGCATTTTATTACCTCCACCAAAGGCAGAGATCATGTATTCGGTGGCATTGGTTTGTCTGTCTGTTAGCAACGTAACTCAAATAGTTAAGGACGGATTTTGATCAAATTTTCAGGAAATCTCAGAAATGAAATAAGAAACAAGTGATTAGATTTTGGGGGTGATCCACATCACGGCCTGGATCCAGGAATTTTTTTAAAGGATTCTTTAGAATCATTGGCAAAAAAAAGAAATTACAATAGCTTGGGAGAAGTCTGCGCTCTCTGGGTGCTTCTGGTTTCTTTAGATTTTATGCATTTTTCATTTTGAATGCGTAACTACACACTGAGCACTGCTTCAATTTACAGCATCGTTTGGCAGCTTATTGTAGCAAACAAAGAGAACCTTTTCAGTAGCTTTTCTAATCCTGGACTTCTTTGAAATAGGCTCTGAATAGTGGCTTATTGATGGTGTTACAGAGCCGGGGAGAGTCCGACAGAAAGTCATTCTGTTAGACGTACAGCACTGCTGAGTCCACAAACAGCCAAATGGCATTAAATCACCTTGTAATGCAGCCTTATCTAGAAAGTTGTTGAGGTTGAAGAGCGTGTTTCTGGAGGCAAGGTACTGCATCAATCTCTGATGGGGAAAACACAGAGGACAAAGTTAGTGATTTATTTCCTCCCACTGCCTGACAGTGTCAAGTCATGTCCAAAGTAAGACGTGGGAGAATGTGTTTGTCAGGCATAATAAAAATGGCATTTATTGACAAAAGTTAGTGTTATGAATGGCTTACAGCAATGTCATAATGGTTCTTCTGTGTGTGTGCAACACAGTCGGAGGGATGTGGCTATTTTACATTTCAAGATACTCTGCATGGGAATGCTCTGGCAACATGTACAACTGTGAACCTTATCAACCAACAAATAAGCTCACACGAGGAGCTTGAAGGGATGACAGTGGATTCGATCATGTGGTCTTTGTTTAGTAAACCTGGGTTAAACTCCAGGATGAGACCACTGTGGGCCGTTTTGGCCTGGAAACACTGGGATGACAAATACCTGTTGTTTATAATGAGTGGGAATGTTTTATTATGGGCAACCACTTAGCTTACGTTTTGACTAATTTAATGCAGGAAAGGGTTTAATATAGGAGCTGTTGGTGAAATTACTTACTAAAGCTTATTGCATACTGGACAAAAAAAAAAGTGTCCATCGGTATCTTCCTGAATGGTCTTTTTATGAAAAATGACCTGCATGCTACTATAAAAAATTATGGAGGCAAGGCAGGTTCTGTTATCTCTGTTAGTAACTTTTCTGACTCTTTCTTATCCCAGCCACAAATCCTAATTTGTTAAAACAGTGCTCGAACATCAGTCAGCATTTAGTTAAGATTAGCACAGAAAACTAAAAAGGTAGTAGTAGCATAACTCTGGAAGAAGACAAGCTCATCTTCTGGTTATGAAAAAGGAGTTCATTAACATTGTTTTGTTTGTTTTTAGTGTGCTTACCCATACATGGAAAACCTGCATATATCTGCTCAATCTGCTAAAATTGGGGTAAAAACTTTTTTTTTTTTTTAAAAGCTGCAGCAACAACCAGAAGAAAAGAAGATTGCAGCTGCTACACAGAACTCGACTTTTTCTTTATTTGCCATTAAAAGCCAATATTCACAGATATTATGTTTTCGTTTGGCTTATTTAAGTGTCAGTTGCCATGGTAATAAAGGTCAGACACCAAACTGCACTGGTGTAGTATAAAGATCTAATGAAGCATTAATAGAAATGTGAGAAATGACATTCAAAAGAGCCTTTTTTCAAGCCTTTAACACAAAGCCCCCTTTTTAAAAAGATTACATCGGGATAAAGAAGCATGTGTGCCTGCTTATTAGTCCATATACTGTACCACACTGGTTTCTGGTCAGGTAAAACCAGTATAAGAAAAAGAGCAAGGCTCAAACATTCATTCAGTTTAACCACCCTGACACATTTTCAAAACATCATGTCACTGCCGGAGCCGCTAAAAGCTTTGCTGTTGGCATGCTTTAAGAGGGTCATCATCCCCGCAGTAATCTCCGCCGCAGCCTTTCTTTGCAGTCTGAGCCGCTCATCATTGAACATGTTTGATGTTTGGCTTGTTGATCTTGTTGCGTGCACAGAAAAGCGAGGTGATTTGTCATGCCGTCCATTCAAATGTCAGCAGGATACTTCATCAGCCCCGTGTTGGACATGTCGGAGATACGGCTTCAAAGAATCTCACCATGAGAGAAAATGCTACAACCTGGTGAGCAATATGTCATACTTTTTATTTTTTATTTGGGAGGGGGGCAGATCAACAAGTTTAGCTGACAAGGTTAGCTGACTGGCAAACATCTGCATCAGTGTCTCTCTGCTTGTGTGCAAATAGCGTTAACTTGGACACGAAAACTGTTTAATGTTTTCTTTCCTTTGACTAATTAAACTCATTCATTCATTCATGCAAAAATTGATTTTATGAAAAGTTATGTTCTTGCTGTGCTTATAATCTATACTTTGCTTATAATTTTATAATATAAACCAAGATTTCAAGACTTATAACAGCAGTATTGATGATGAATAAAGCCATAAAATGTCTTATTCAACATCTAATTTGGATTCATAGCAGATCAATTTCTTTACTTTTCAGATTTGCAGTTGCAAACACCGACCTCTGGGGATTTGTTGTTGTTGTTTTTTTACTTTAAACTCTTCTCTTAAAACTCTTCCAAAAAAGAAGGGGAAAAAAAGCTTGTTTCATTGGGGCAATGAAATACTTTTTGGATCTCATAAAAACAAGCTTTTTACTTTGCTGTCATTATGACAATTTGAAACATAATCCGTCTTTGTCGGGGGAATCTGCACGTGGATGTGTTTTGCTCACCTCATTGCCGTACATCATGAGGTGGTGTGTGGTGATGAGCGCTTTGAAAACCACAATCCAGCTGTTGCTAGCCGTGCGCTCCAGCAGTGTGTCTGCCAGGTGGGGGATGCTGACGTTGAGCTCATTGGTGCAGTGGATCAGGTCTGCAGGACACAGAGAAAACCAGCATGAAACAATGCAGAGAAAAACTGTCAAAGGAAAGCATAACTATTAGATAGATAGATAGATAGATAGATAGATAGATAGATAGATAGATAGATAGATAGATAGATAGATAGATAGAT
>JBBBVU010000016.1:14491170-14516053 GCA_037177055.1 Atherinosoma microstoma
CTAAACCATTCAGAGCTTTATAGACCAGCAACAGAACTTTAAAGTCTATCCTCTGACTGACAGGCAGCCAGTGTAAATACCACAGAACTGGACTGATGTGGTCCACTTTCTTGGTCTTAGTGAGTACTCGAGCAGCAGAGTTCTGAATAAACTGCGGTTGTTTAATCGATGGTTTTGGTAGACCTGTAAAGACGCTGTTACAACAATCAAGCCGGCTAAAGATGAAAGCATGGACTAGTTTTTCAAGGTCCTGCTGGGACATCAGATCTTTTAATCTTAATCTTTTAAGGTGATAGTAGGCAGACTTTGTGATTCCCTTGATATGTTTTTCAAAATTAAGGTCTGAGTCCATCACTAGACCCAGATTTCTGGCCTGTAGGTAAATGTAAGTCTCCTTTAGGAGACAATGATTACATGGTGTGCTATGTCTTATTTCAACTTTGGATATCTAATTGATCAAATTGGTTGTTAACTGTGTACTGCATATATATACACACACACGGAGACTGTAGTAGTCCCCCTACAGTCTCCATGCCACCATCTATCATTTCTACATATCAATAAAAGGTGTTAATACCTTTATTGTTGTTCATATTGTCCTCATGAGCAGCATAAGCTTGGATCTTGTAAGGTTTAATCCCAACGGTCATAGAAACTGTCAAACTGAGGTGTGGTTGGACAGGATTTAGGAGTGGACTCTATCAGTTGAATCCATCCATGACAGATGACTGAAGTGAGCCTTTTAGTAACTTTTAGAATGAACTTACTACTACAATGAAAGTTGAATCATTAAAGCCTCCTATTATGAAGGCATGTAAGTTTCAGTTTTGACAGAGTTGAACCATAGAAGAGATGCCAGATGATCTGTGGATATTATCACATGGATGTAAATATTAAGTTCTCGTAACACTCTTGTCAAACTGCAGTTTGGGCTTATTTACTCTGCTGTAAAGGATAATTGACTTCATTCAGTTAAAATGTCCCAAATGTAGAGACTTTTTGAAATCAACAAAATTAAGCATTGCTTTTAGTGAGTTAAATAATTGATGGAAAAAACAAAACCAAAAAAAATAAAAATAAAAAACATGAGAAACTTTAGATCGCACACAATCGTAATCATGAATCAGTTTTATTAAAAAAAATTAAAATACAGCTCATTTTATACAAGACAGCAATATGTACAGGATATAAAACAAAGGAGATTGTTGCCGTTAATGGGATCACAATGAGAGAGGATAAGATTGGACTGATTATTAAAAAGGCACGAGGGCTGGGTGTTTTGCTGAGTTCAGCGAGTCAGTTTCATTACATAACCTTCTCAGGATGATTTAGGGGGCAAGTAAATGTCATCCTGAATTGGATAAAGCGAAGGTGGGACATGAATGAATGGATAAATGTGTATGTTATGTACAGTGTGACGGTTTAAGAGCAGATTGAATCCTTTCCCCCCCCACCAGCCCCAGTGCCTTTCTCAGGCAAACAGATGGTTATTCAGGCACCAGTTTGTATGCAACATCATCTAACCATCATCTGTCTTCTCAATGTCTTTGGGAGATATGTTTTAAAAAGCATTTTAATCCTTCCACAGGTGCAATCAATTGAAAAAAAAAAAAGAAGGGATTTTTATTATTTGGATTTTAGCAGCATCGATGCCTTTCGGAGTAATTTACAAAAACCGTCTCGTCATATTTCAAAGAATGATTTGTATAATTTACAGCATTATACAAATAAAGATTCTGTTAACAAATGCTGTACACTCTACAGTAAAGCACTTTACTATCACAAAAAAAAGATATTAACAATAAGTTATAATATGGACTCCAAACATGGGGTAAGAATATGTTTTTAAAATAATTTAAAGACCAACTTTTTGTGGCCAAGTTATTTTTGGAAAGCAGGTTTCCAAAACACAATTCAATTTGGTCGGAAAGGATCACGTGTGTGATCCGCAAATATGACATTGCATCAAAGAAATGAAATAACATTAATATTAATAATCACTCTAAAAACTGTACAAGTGACAAAAAACAACATCTAAAAAGCACATTGATCAAAACAGATATGAAAAGGCAGAGATACAGACAGCTATCCCAAACAATACTATAAACATTTAAATATTAACAGTTCTAAATTAGACAAAAGTAAATAAAGTAGTAAAAATATAATACAAGTGATGGGAACTCAACAGACAAAGCTGCCAAGAACAAGTTTCAATTGAAACTAAAAGAAAAAAAAAGTCTTTGTGAAAAAAAAAAAAGTTCTTCACAATGAAATAAAGAGGAAGAAGGTGATATAGTGGTGATCAGACCCAGACCCTTACACCCCCCCCGTCTTGACAGGTAGAAACATGCCACAATTCAACAAACTCCCAATCATGAGATGACCTGATGCGAATGATGAGCTTTTCGGGCGCATTTACATGTACGCCATGTAAAGAACGTCAGGCAAACAGGTATGTTAATGAAATCTGGAGTTGGTAAATTAATTAAAAATCAATTATAAAAGTGTGTTTTCCAAGTAAAGATGAAAGGTTTTAGTACATAGCTTCAATTTATAGTTGGGTATATTATTTTGAGTAATTTCATACCATTTTAAACATGTGGTGTAAGGATTTAATGCTATTTTCTGGATGTTTTGGGGGAGGAGTCAGGAGGATAATAGTGTTTTTATATATAAAAGAAAAATCCAATCAGTAAAACCTGTACTTCAGCTCCAGACTGAACACGATGTCCAAACTGACCAGGCGATACTGGCGTAAAACACAGACCAATAAGCTAAACGTATTTTCTCTACTGTAACACATCCAGAAGTGACTGATTTTCCACATCTGTCACTTTCTTTCTGGACTCTTATCAGAATGGTTTGAGGTTTTGCTCAATGATGAGTGTTTTGACAGTAGTGACCTTAATGGTTCAAGTTTTGGATTATTTTACCTCCAGTGGTTAGATGGCTCCTCATACAGTCACAGTACACAACCAACACATAGCTAAAGAGTAACATTGCTCCAGTTTACGGCTTCACATAACGGAAAACTCACCTTCACGAAAACTACTGCAGTACTCCGTGTTAGTCGGGTCCATTCGACGCATGTGTTATGGGCAGGTAAATGTATGCTGTAGACTAAGGCTAAGGCTAAGAAGAAACGGTTTAAAAACAGACACTTGAACCAGGAAGTGGCTCCTTCACAGTGTCTAGCCATCAAGTTAACCAGCCTCCGAGTTAGAGGTAAGACGTGTGTGGCGTTTTCTTGTCTCTCCTCCCTTTAAACCCAGGGCAGCGCTCCAAGCCCCCCAGGTCTGTGTGAGTCTGTATCAGGGGCTGCTGCCTGCTTCCATGTCGCTCTCGTCAGGAGCGCCCTTGTAAATCGGGCTTTTGTTCTGCAGCGCGGACTCATATTTTCGTGGCGACGACCTGTGGCCGCCTTCACTGCTGTTCTTAATACCATAGAAGAAGTAGATGGCAAAACCTGGAAGGAAAGGAGGTAAAAAATGTTTGTTTTTTTAAATACAAGCAGAAGTGATAAAAATAAGTTACACTAGCATGCAGTGCTAAAAATCTTAAGGGAATTAGTGATGTTCAAACGCACCAATGATCATCCAGACGGTGAAGCGGCACCATGTACCCAAGTCCAGTTGCATCATGAGGTAGATGTTGACAAAAACACTGAACAGGGGCAGCCAGGGCAACAGAGGGACCTTGAGAAGACATACAATTTAAAAAGTAAATCAGACAAGACACACAAAAAAAGTGGACATCTCACTTGTCTAGTCTAAAAAACAAACAAACAAATGTTCCTCAAGTTTAACACCCACCTTGAAAGTGAGGGCCTCTTTGCTCTGCGGCTGCTTCCAGATGATGACGATGCAGACGCAGCAGAGCAGAGCTAAGATGACACAAGGGACCACCACGCTTGCCTTTGCCTCCAGCAACTCTGGCAGACAGTTAGCCAGGATAACGCACAGGACGGTGATGAGAACAGCTGTAGGCAGAGCGGGAGAAGTCAGTGTCAGCGTAACAATAACAACCACATCAAGCTGATTTAAAGTCTTCTCCAGGTCAAACTTACAAATAATAGCAGTGGTAGCGTAGACGATGGTCCCCGAAGTCTGCGTTGGAGTTTTTCTGCTTGGGGAAAAAAGCAGCTTAGCGGTGAAGGTCTCTTGGAAGGGCCTGTCATCCCTCTCCGTTGACTCGTCGCCGCTGTCCCCGCCGCTCGTCGGCACCTTCTCCCCTCCTACCAGCTCCACCAGCTTCTCTGTCTGACTGGACGAGTTAAGGGTGCCTGGCTGATACCTGTGGACGGAGGGAGGATGGATTATTTACACCGGCATGACAGAAAACATAGAACACATGAACACACCTCATATCCAATTTAATAGTTAGGAGTTGAACGCCATTAGAGACCTAGCGTATAACTATAAGGCGTCTGAACCTTGTACTGTAGCTCCACACAGATTATGATATAACTATCCCTTTAAACTGGTTTTATGAGGGCTTGCCAATGGGAATTAGTATATCAGCTGCTATACAGTATTTGACACATGATAACAGCTTCAGACTGGAAAATGTGCTAAGAGAGAATAAAAACAAGCCTACCTGAGAATTAGCACACAGATGGCTACTAGAGAGTATGCCAGCAGAGTTCCAATGGACATGAGGTCAACCAGAGCTGCCAGGTCGAACAGGAAGGCCATCAAAGCTGTGAGGGGGGTGGACACCATATTTGAGCAAAGTTAGACAGGAAACTTTAAAGTTCAGAGTGATGTGGATATGAGGGAAAAACAGAGATGCTGTTTTTGCTGTCTGTTACAGAAAGTGTTATTGATTCTGAACTGGCAGCCTAACAGACAGATAGACAGATAGATGGCCGCACGGAGCTGAGGCAGAGAACTGAGCTGGGACCATTGCAAGGCATCGTCAACAATTCTTGTCAGCGGTGGAGTGACGCAGCAAAGCAAGCCTGCTGGCTCCAAGCAATGAGGAAATGACTAGAGATTGGCTGCTGAAGATAAAAACAGCAGAGAGCCATCTTACCTGCAACGATGCCTGAAGCAATGGTAGCCAGGATGGGGGTCTTGGTGCGAGTGTTAATCCGGGACAGAGTGCGAAACAGCAGCCCATCCTCTGCCATGGCATAAATAACACGAGGCATGGGGAACATGGAGCCTAGGAGGCTAAGAGGAGATCAGAAGTCAGCATTATGTTAAGTTAATGGTAACGTGGTTGTAAGACAGACATCTGGTCTTCCACTTTTCTCACCTGGTGGACAGAGCACAGAGAGAACCGACGGCGACGATGTATCTGGCGGGAGCCCAGCCGACGTAGTTGAAGGCCTCAGGCAGAGGACTCTGAGTGTTCAGCTGGTAATACGGCATCATCAGGGTCAGAGCGGCAGACACACCAAAGTAGGCAAAAAAGCAGATGAGCAGGGAGGCCACGATGCCGATGGGTATGGACCGCATGGGGTTCTTTGCTTCTTCACCTGAGAAACAAGGGGGGGGATGAAACAAGAGGAGGATGAGCGGATCATAATCTGCTCCACCTGAATGACCCCAAAAGGTCGTGACACAGCAGGTGACATCGTTCACATTTCACTCAAAGTTGCATAACAATGCTGCGTCAGGCCGACGTTGCTCAGAAGGGATACCTTACATCATTTTTTTTTTTTTTTTTTAAAGTTATCAAAAGCAGTTTGCAGCACAGCATGCTATCCAAATATTTGCGCAACTGTGACTGATGGGGTCAACGAAAGCAAATTATCATCTCAGACAACTTAATTGCATATTCATTCATAAAAGAAAAGCCTTCATGTAAACCTGCAACCAAAAAATACAAACCCAGATCACTTGTAAGAACCCCAATGAACCACTGAAGAGTTACTTTTTTAGTCATCTCTGTATATAAGCAGCCTTGTTTCTCATGAAAATATCAAAAGCACTCACTGGTTGTTGCGATGCAGTCAAAGCCCACAAAAGCATAAAAGCAGGTGGCTGCACCAGACAGGATTCCAGCCAGGCCAAACGGAGCAAACCCACCCACGCCAAATTGTTCACTGAGCAGCGGGAGAGAACAAACGTATAGTTTAGCACTCAGACACTGATAGAAGAAAGTTGAACTGTTGAAGACTGCGGCCATCAGATACGTACTTTAAAGTCTTGTTGCTGCTTGTGCCGTTTTTGAAGCTGAAGTAATCCTCTTCTGTGAGGTTCCAGTTGGCTGTGTCCCCCTTAACAAAGCCAGAGATGATGACAAAGCCCAGGACCACCAGATTGATGCCGGTGAAGATCTTGTTCACCAACGCAGACTCGCTCACGCCGAAGGCCAGAAGCCCTGAGAGCACAAAGTGCAAGGAGGCAAAATTCATATTCAGCAACAAAAAACAGCATGTCCTGCTATGTGGGTGGACATGTTCAGACTTCAACACTTCCAACAAACCATCAGTCAGCAACACCAATCCTACATTTACTTCATTCTGACACTGCTACTGGCATGGCACATTAGGTGCAAGATCAGTGTGACAACTGTTCTGTTATGCAGTAATCAGCATGACTAGTAAAGATGGGAAGTTTCCACTTGTTATTATAAACTATAGATATGTAACAGTGAAATCTAGTGGCTGTTTTGTCCTCAGATTGTTTCACCAAATTTTAAGAAGCAATACCTTTAAGCATTGCCAAGAGTAATGACATGAAGAGTGATGACAGAATGGGCAGAGAAGAACTCACCGGTGAGCAGCAGCACCAGGATCAATGCGAACAGGTCCGGATACTCTGCAAGCACCCTACCTGGCACCTTCATAGCCATGGAGGCCTTAAAAAAGCCGGATATCTTTTGTTCCACCAGGTTGTCGAAGGTTGAGCTCCAAGCCCTGGCAACGCTGGCCGTACCTGTGATAGAAGAAAAACAAAGATGAGGCTATGTCGGGAGATTTGCTCACATCTTATTGGGATTTTAGCTCTGACTGAAGCCCACCTATGACATAAGAGAGGATGAGATTCCACCCTGTGATGAAGGCCCAGATTTCTCCAACTGTCACGTAGCTGTAAAGGTACGCGGAGCCCGTCTTGGGGACACGGGCGCCAAATTCGGCGTAGCACAGGCCAGCCAGCATGGAGGACAGAGCAGCGATGAGGAAGCAGAGGACGATGGCTGGTCCGGCCTTCTCCCGGGCGACCTCGCCGGCGAGGACGTAGACCCCGGCGCCCAGTGTAGAGCCCACTCCCAAAGCAATGAGGTCCAGGGTGGACAAGCAGCGGGCGAACTGGGTCTCTTCCCCGGAACAGTCCAACGCCCGGCGACGCAGCAGGATTTTGCCGAATTTGGACAGCTTGCTGGCCATGTTTGCTGTGACTGTGTGTGGGCGCTGAAGCGAGCTATGTGTTTTAAATACTTCTAGTGTGGGTGTGTGTGATTGACACGGTTCAGACGGAACACCTGCGGCACACTTTGGGCTGTGAGTGCATCAGCGTTTTGGACAGATGGGGTAAACAATCCAAGGACTTGATTATTACCGGTCCTCTGATGTACGTGTGTTCGCTTAGGCAACGGTCGCTTGAGCACACAGAACAGGAAGTGGCAGGTGCGTGGTCACAGTGTTTTGCAGCAGCAGCAGATTAGAACCTGTGAGGAAACAGAAGAAAACAAGAACTCAGAACAGGGCCCCATTCAGACACGGCCAAAGCTTACATTTCTCAGGGCTCTGCATTTAGAACCGATTCAGTCAGATTACAATATCTTTCCTTTCCGGTGGGTAAATCTACCTAGTGTTTGCACCAGACTATTGAAAACACGAAAATACAATAATGCTCAAAGGCTGTGTAAACTGGGATATTTCTTTTCCAACAGGGCAACACAGTTAAGATACAATGTCTTTGTGGGGTTTCAGGTGATGGCCGAAGCGGTAGCGCCGAAGATGCTGGACATTTTCCTGGAATTTGCTTTTCCCTTAAAACTGCAGAGATCAGTCAGTCAGCAGGTTTGAACAAGATGAAGGAAAAAAATAAATAAATCCTTTCACCACATGAGAACCTGTATTATTACCAGTTACGCAACTTCCAGGAATTCATACCTCCACCTTTGTCAGCTTAGTAACACATCATGAGACACAGTGGGGCACGCAGAGATCTTGTGAAGACCAAAGTAAATGCTGCGCCATCCTGCTAGGTTTAAAACCAATCTTAATTTTCCTTTTACAAATAAACCCGCCAAAGTACACGGCCCTATGACAACAAAAGAACACCTAGCATAATTCCTCGCCACTCCCTTGCTGCGAGAAGAGGCACTACTGGGTGCCATGTTATTTCAGCAGACAGAGAGAAGCCTGGGAAACCCAAAGGGTTGTAAGGAGACGACGGCTGAATCCAAGCTAATATCAACAAAAGAGGGGGAGGACAGCGTGGCGATAAGGTGAACCTGCTGCACTGGGAAAAAGACTGATAAAAATTCACCTTGTGTATAGAAAGGGATTCAGTTTGTAGAAAATTGCAGGGAATGTTTAGGTCGAGGGAAAAAAAGCCCTCTGCTCGCATCAAGTTAACTGAAATGCATTATCATTTGAGCGAGAGAGTAACAAACAAAACCAGCCTCAAGGACACCAGCAATGCTTTTTACGTCAGCAGCAACAGCTTGTCCAGTTCAGGGAAGGTTAAATGATAATGATTACAGCAGTTTCTGAACAGTTCATGACAGACCAAGGACACTTGGGAGAACACATCTGGTCAGAACAGATACAATGATTTTTTCTGTGGAGGTGGCCAAATTCAGATAAAATCAACATTTCACACCAACACAAATGTCTGACTGACATACCTGAAAAACTGACACGAATCTGAGTCATGGTCCTTTATAAGCTAACACAATACAAAACACACCTCACAGAAAAATTTTCTACTACGAAGGTGCGCTTCAATGATGTTTTACACACTTTTGTGACATTCAAATGTGCTCCTTAGAGCCATTCAAGTATTAAAGAATTTGTAGATGTAAAAATGGAAACTTAACATTTAAATATAGTCACGTGAGACGTGTCCTTCGAGCTGTAAGTCAAGGAAAGCCCAAGCATCGTGTCCAGTGAAATTACTCCAAGATGCTTAATAAATATGAAGCAATGTGCTTACATAAACAACTCCAGCTCAAATTAAGATCCAAGTAAACTAACTAATGAAAAGAAACACTAAAACCAAAGCTTTGCCAAGAAGTGGATGTATGAATGAGTGAGTGTGAATGTCAGGAAGCAACGATCCGACATTTGTCCCAGTTGACATGGATCAGTGCATTCTGTTGTTATCTGACTCTACGTTATTAGCTCTTTTGTTACTTCCTCAGAATCACTGAGATGGTGGGAGAATTCACTGAAACTCTAATGTGGAGCAAAACTGTGAGGAATGTGCACCAGCTCGCTGTCATTTACAGCAACGCATGTAAGCCAAGCCCATCTGCAAATGCTACACTATTCAAGAACCATGCACATTTTAACCGAATGGACTGTGACAATTGCTTAGTTGCTAGTTTATATAATAATGCAACTCTGTTTCCCTGAAAGTATTGAAAGAATATAAGAATTAACATTTTAGTTATCAAAAGATTGAACTGTACTCTATGAGAGATCAAGGACAATGGCGACAGGGATGAGAGTAAAAATCAGGAAGATTTGGCAGGACATAAAAAGGTGATCAAATAATAGATTAAAGAAAAATACTAAATCTCACTGTATTTAATACTTTATTACACTAGGAGTGGGTACAAAAAAAACCAAATAAATATAAAAAACAAAGAACTTTTGGATTTGGGGGTCTGTATGGAATCAAACACAACGCTGCACTGCGTCTGAGGACATTAACGCAGTGACACCTGACTCCTTTTCTTTTCAAGCCTGTCGGTCACTTCACCGGTCAGTCAGCAAATAGGACAGGTGAAACCTTAATCTGCCAGCACAGATCAGGCTGGCGGTGTGGCAAAGTGTAGAAATTTGAGTCTGGTTAATCCACCTTTGATCAAAGGTTAGGGGGAAAAAAATACTTCTTGGGCTTTTAAAAGTTTATTTCTGTGCTCAAGTTATTTGTTTGTTTTGTTTGCATGCGACCAGTTAGATCAATTACACAGTGTAAGGCCAAGCCAACAAGTTTTTAGAAAGATCTCAAATAGTATTTTAACCTTTAAGTGCAACTAACAGCTTAATACAAACGGGAGGAAAAAATGAAAACGGCTTCTGCAGCCAATTTTTACACAAAAGATGAAGCTGCCAAAGGTTTCGGGCTACTAACAAAGTTGACTCCATTTCTAAAGCTCATAGCTTTAAAAATGAAAGTTTCACAAGTTTGTGCAAAGTTGAAAAACATGAAGTTTTAGCTGCAGATTGTGTCATAAGTCTAATTTTAGACTTTTCTTTTTTAAAAACACACGCCATACAAGCTCTCACAATGTTTCAGTACAGGGACAATATTCTATTAATACCACAAGAACAACATAATCCAAATATCAAAGCATGTCTTGTCTTACTATTTCAAAAGAGAATATCCGGCCTTGTACAGTTAAGTGTTGAGAGAAATAAAGACAAACACAGTCAAACAATGAAATTGAACAACACAGAGAAGCAGACCAGCGCCATAATAAACACATGGCCTTCTGAAGACTGATGGGAAACTGGTACATGGTGGAAGTGCTAAGACTCCCTGCTATGTGTGACATTCCAGTAGCCTTTTCCACTCAAACACCGGGAACTGAGATCTGAGGGTTGCTGGTGTTGTGTTAATAAACATTTATTACCAAACTGTGCCCAGTATGCTGTGATCTCCTCTGGGGTTCGCCCAACACCACGCCGACATTCACCAAGGACAAAGGTGCTTAAGGGCAACTATGCAAAATGGTGAATGAGAAAGAATTTTTAAAAAGTCTGTCACAGTTCCCACTTTAAAGCTACAAATGTGCAGTGGTCTGTGGCCTGCGTGGTGGTCTCCCCTTACCTGCTAGTTAGTTACTAATCTTTTCCTTGTGTTTTTCACGAGGGTGCCCGCTTGTGCAAGTTAGACCAGTTTATACCAGGTTGCTGCGAGGTGTGGTTCAGGAAAGTGCCGTGTGCCAATTCCCCGATCACACGCCCCACACAATGAAAAGACTGGCTGGATGCCTGCCAACATTTCACATTCTAATTGCTACAAATGACTTAACCAGATTTTTCACTGGGAAAGAAATATCCAGTTTGAAGAGATTTCGGTTTTCTTGTCTTGTTTACAAATGCTCATTTAATTTCATTTGTGAAATGGGACAAAATGAAAGGCTCTTTATCCTGGAGGACTGAAACCAACATCTTGGGCCAACGGCACTCCGGTTATAACAGGCTTCAGGGATAATGGTCCTGTTACTTGACTTAGCATTGCTGCAACCGCTGCCACGTACTGTAAGAGGATTATTTAGGAAGTAACAAACCTCCTAACCTCATTACAACTTGTTGCTGTTCCTTCTTTCACATCACATGGGTTTGTTTTGACAACAACTCTCTTGCCGTTTATGGAAGTAGATTTTTTAACATGACTTCTGTGTCAAATTCAGAAATAGAAAAAGATATTTTAAGTTTGCATTTACCTGAGTAAATATCCTTCCTTTAGCTACACATGCTGTTTTGTGTCAGGGGACCGGAGCCTAATAGAGGCAGGTATCCAGTCCATCACAGGACTGACACACCAAGACAGACAATCAAGCAGACTCACAACTGCAGCCAATTAAGACTCATCGATCAACTGGAAGAGCAAATCTCTGGACTGTGGGAGGAAACAGCCCACGCAGCCTCAGGCAGAACATACAGGTCTCAGCTGAGCTGCAGGTTGGTGTAAAACCAGAATCCTCATAATGGGAGGCTACCGCGTTGGCCCTGAATAAATATGTAAATACAAGTGTAGGGAAGTAAATACAAAGGTTAATAGGTAAATACAAAGCAGGGAAAATCTTGACTACATACTAGCAAGAACAAGAATATAAGCTCTCATCCAAGAGAGGGAACACCACAGTCTCATATAAAGACTTGAGTATTTGTCCAGTTATCCATGGACAGACCAACCACGAAGACCGAACCGAACGACCTTTTAAGTCACCTGGCAGGACACCACAACTCCTGCCAAAAACTGCTCTCCCTGAGAAATGGAATGTGACAAACAGAGAACCTGTTCAGATTCCCATGACCAACGCCAACAGTACTCCCATTAACGGACCCTGGAAGCACAGTACAAACCCATGCTGTATCAAAGAGGATAACCTGTCAGACTGGCACATATGCATACCAAGATCTGGCTAAGCACGTAAATATGTCTTTTTTTTTTTAAGTGACAATGGCTATGGTTACATGATGTTTTTAATTCAGAATTAATTATTCCAAATTTAATAAATCGGAATTATATTATTCTCCTTCAGGTTTACATAGAAATATTAATTCACAATTAAGGTTTACATGGAAAACACGTTTTCTTAATTCTGCTTTAGATCATTAGTGGAACAAACCTTCTACTCCATATCAAACTTTTGAATTGATGTGGATAGACCTTATAAGGAAATAATATTGAGATCACTTAAGACACAAGTTATTGTGTTAATAGGCACACTACCATCAAATTAATAGTCTCACATGACAAATCCGCTAAAAAATAAACCTCAACTCTGTTAACATTTCTCCTATTTTTGTTTATCTTCTTTTGCAAAAACAATTGATTTAACTCTTGAGATGCCCACACAAATAAATAGTGCTAAAATAATCGAAAACGGTAAAACATTGTATCCTTCTTTTACATAGTTTTTGCTTTGGGAGGTTGGGAGCTGTGAAAGCCTGTAGAGATAGTAGGAAACATAGTATTTTCCATTTCCGTCCTGAGCATTCTTGTTAAATAACGTGGCATGTAGATGGCATGCAGGTGGATGCCAGCTTGTTTAATATAGTTTATTTACTCCACAATCCACCTGACGCCACATGGGTTTAAATCGTGCCGTACAATGCTGCATACATACTCCTATTTTCACAATAATTTGACACAGCACTGACTTATCTAGTGACTTTCAGCCGGCTGATGCAACACAGACATTGTAACACCGCAAACGCAAGCAGTCTGCCAGTTAACCCGGAAAGATGGCACACTTTGATGACACTCGACATTATTACGGTTCTACATTACTGAAAAAGTTAAATTAATTGACAGTTCGGTTATCCTCACTTACGAACATTGCCAGACATATTGCGCGATGTTAAGCTGTCCATCTGGGAGAAAGTCCATCTGTTAACGACTAAAATACCAGCTAGCTACGTGGCTCCCGTGTACCCGGCCCTCGCGTGTTGCTAATGTTGCCTTTCTGTATTGAGTAAAAGTAGTAAATGCCTACTACATAAACATATTTGACGTAGCAAAGCGCCTAATAAAGTTTAGACAGCTGATTTTTTTCTGGTGCTGTGTTTCCCCCCTCATAAATGTGCATTCTGGCTATGGGTTCAGCGGTATTTGAGATTCTGTGGTTTTCTTTTAAAAAAATTGCCCATCGTCTGGGGAGGTCTTTGAAGGTAGCATTACGGGCACCCCACGCCTTGATAGCAGCAATAGTACGGCACTAGCACGGTGTGCTAACCAGCTAAGACCAAAACAATGAATGAAAACCACCGGTGATAACAAGATCGAGAGTTCACAATTACGTTTTCAAAATGAGATAATTTAAACGGGTTTTCCACAATGGTCACCCCTTATCAAGTTTCTATTCTGTTATGGGTTTTCCATTACGTGGTGGACTAACTACACCAGCTGATTCCCCCGCTCAAATGACAAATTGAACTGCTGTACGAAACGTGTACTACATTAAATATAATGAACAAATTTACAACGCCTGACATCACGTTATCTGTCACTCCTAAACAAAAAGGACCGTATGAGTGCGAGGAACGTTATGTTCTTCTAGAACAGTGCGCCAACACAACTGACAACGCACGAGGCGGGTTGCATCAGTCGGCTTCTAGTCGTTATAACTGGGGGGAAAATATCACCACATACATTTAAAAAAATAATAATTTGGACGTATCAACGAAAAGATAAAGTTGTTACCTTTAATATCTTCTTGCTGATAGATATGAAAGACAGGGGGAAAGATAGCAAGAGTGTCTCTGTGGTTGCTGATGAAATATCCCGCCCGGTTGAGCGTGTTCCGTTTATATGACTCGCGAGGAGTGGGATGTGTACAAACAAACTGACGCATTAGGGAGGCGGAGATTTTATTCCACTCATGAATGGAAGTTTAAGACACACGAGTCTCCGCTTCTAAAACGACTACGACGCAATAATCAATTTACAGATGATCTTGAATGAGAAACAGGAATATATAAAAGTGTCAGACTATTATAGATTGTTATGGTTGAGAAAAGTGGATATGGCTATGTGCGCGCGCGTGGTTTCCTGTAGTAGATTTCTATATAAGGAAACTGCTTGTAACTCCTCCCCTGAAACGCCTAAACCAGAGTGGCCTTGCCTAAACTATAAGTACAAGCCCTCTTCACACACTATATCCGCCGCTGCTTTGTTCGGTTGGGTGGGGGGAGAGGAGCAGAAAATTAAACAATTTCTTTCACGTGTTTATGGACTCAGTGACCCGAGCATACTGTGGGGTCAATGGTGCTATCAGACGGTGTGATTCTCAGAAATTTGTATTTTGTGTTAATCGTTGATCGAAGGCTAATCATCCAAAACGTGGCCTGTATTTTATGGTGCTCTGTCTCATTGCTTTTTTTTTGGGGGGGGGGGAGTGTTGTATGCCGTCTGATGCAACATTTACCCAAAATTGCATCATTATTAAATAAATATTACAAGAATATTTCTAAAATTAACATGCCACAGAAAAGAAGTGGATTTTTGTTCATTCAGATCAGCTTTAGGAGAAAAACTGCGGCTGACCAGGCTGGGATAGGATGTCTTTAGTATTCTTTGGGTTCTGCAGACACCTTACCTCCCAGATATCACTGACACTGCAGAGGCTTGGCATTTTGTGTAGTTTCTTTCTAAAATGGAAACTTTACTAAAAGGCAAGGCAAGTTTTTTGTGTATTACTGGTACATTTAATGTACAAGACAATTCAAAGTACTTTACCTAAAACATTAAAAGCATTAGAGCAGTGTACACAAGAAGCATGGAATAGTACATTAAAAACCAACTTTCAAAAGAAATACAAGAAATTTAATAAGACAAAAAAAGCTAAAATAGAATAAGATAAAAATGTAAGAAATTTAAAGTTATTTTGATAAAAGGCAGCTGCAAATAGAAACATTTTCAACCTTTATTGAAAACAGTTGAGACTTTCAGCAGACCTGCAGTTTTTTGAGTACCATGGCACATTATGTAAAATTACTCACCTCTAATTCTAAGTGTACTGCTATTATTACTACTACTAATAATAATACAATTTGGCCATTATGCTCGGGAAATATTCCTCAAAGTTTCTGTGTTCCCCATGTTTGGCTTCAGCCTAATCCTCTATCAGCTCATTTATATTAGTCTGTGTGTGCTGCTACAGCTTCCTTCAGTCACACCAAAGACTTTCCGTGTTGAAGAAAGTCACCTAGTAGCACTCCAAAAATGTTGTCCATGTCTCAAACTAAATCATTGGGATGGTTGTTTAGTGATTATCAAGCTCCATGCATTGATTACATCACGTTCCTCTTAAAAATGCCCATGTATTTTTTAAGGAATTCAAAATGCCAGTCACATGGCCAAGTTCGCCAGGATGTACTTCCCCTCCCTCCATGCTTGACTTTAGGGATAGTGTCTTCTCGTCTTACAAACTTTACCCTTTTTACCGTTGACATTTAGCTGATGAATGCACTTGCAGACAAACCTTGCTAGTGTTTGACAGCGGTGATATTTAGGAATTTGTAAGAAAAAAGGACTAAAGGTTCCTGTGTTGCACAGGGCTCTTACCTTGCTTGTTATAATCCAGCAATGTAAACTAACTAGCTTTATTTTATTTCCTCTCCTTTCACACATATGGCTATTTTAAATAGTTGTAGTACCACATTGGTCTAAAAGAGTTTATATTTAAGGTAGAATTGGAAAAAAAAGGGCTGTCCTGACTTTTAGAATAGGAGAATCTGTGTGAGTGAATGCACAAGCCAAATACTTCTAATTTCTATAATCATACCTTTGACTTTACCAAAGGTAACTTTAAATAATTTTTGTAAATTGCATTTCCTCTCTAACCACCCCTCCCTGTGCCATAGTATCCACTCGTCTCACCTTTTGTTCGTGCTCAGTCACACTGCTTTGGGTTGCTCTTTCAATTTACTTCCACTTTATCAAACTAACCCAACTGGGTGTCTCAGCAAATACAACAAACGTCATGGTTACACACTGGGCTCCATAGTTAAAATGGCTAACAAAACAGCACCTAATCTCTGCATTGGCCCTCTGTACCCATTCTGTCTGCCTACTTTCATTACTCAGGACAAGGCCAACACATCAAAGCTAACTAGTTTTATAGGTCACAGTCCTCACACATGAAGAACGTCACGGTTTGCGTATGTATCCCAGGGTTCTCGCACATTCTTTCATATTTTTATTCTCTCCTTTTTATTTGAATAACAGCATTAAAACAATTTAATTTTCAAAGACAAAAGAAGAATTGTGATTTGTGAGTGTACCATTAGACCTGACTCCATATTTCAATGTACATGTGCCTTTGTGTGATTCAGGGTGCCACAGTGTACAAACCTACTGCTCATAATTTAGTTTCCTATTCAAGTGGAAACAAGTTGTGTCTAATTACAGTCATGGCGACTTTGGATCACCTGCAGTTTAAGGCCTACATCACAAGATCACTATTCTGGGACAAGTTTAATCCACCTGTGCCAAGAATTTCCCCTCCTGTTAATCCCTGCTCTTCCTGAAGACCAACCACAGCAAGAGAAAGATTAGACGAAGAAAAATTCATGTTAAATGAAACAAAGTAAGGTAAAACTACTTGTACTGAATATCTATGATCATGTTTTTTTCCCCCTCCTAAACTGTTTTTGTGATTAGAGTTATTTTGCCTTTTTCATTTGCCCATATCAACGTGTATCACTGATGAATTTGTACATATGTGTAAGGACACTGCCTGGATGGGAAGTGTAAAAAAGTATTCAAGAATAAAAAAAAGGTTAGAAAACAGGAAGTGGTGCAATTTCTCTTTAAGCTAAAACCACAACAGTTACACGAGAAATTTCCCCTTATTTTGAATGTAAATATACTTTATTCTTTTTTTTTTTTCAATTAAAAAGTATCAGCAATCATGTGGATTGATACAAATATATCTCACATTTACTGAAAAGTGGGAAATATTTTTTTTTGCATGAAAGATGTTTTTTTGCTGCTGCTGATTTTACTATTTAGTTCACCAGTAATTTCAGGTCTAAGTAACTGGATCAAAAGCTTTCACTTGTATTATTCATAAAAAAAAGCACCTTTACCAGAGGTGACACAAAACATTTATAAGTTGCAATAAAACATTAAAAGTACTGTGGGTAAAACTGCAAACTTTCACAAATGGAAAAACTCAAAGTTCAAATGACTCAAATTTATAAATGCAGTAGTGACCTGAATGTATTGCCACCACTGTACTTCACAACAACCAGACTAGTATACTCCTGCAGGTTTTTCCTGTATTGACAGAATAATAATAATGATACTAATAATAAAAAAAAAAATAAGTTCAACCCCTAATCAGCACACCAGTGACTTTCAGACTTTTTAAGTAGCTAAAACATGTTTAAAATGAAAAATAAAATCTTTCAACCACTTTGTTCTTTTTCCATTTCATTGGTAAATTAGGTCATCTGTAGCCATCCAGCTCCCCTCACTCTCCCCCTCTGATCCTCTCGCGGACTTTCTGTGTGACCCCATAATCACAAACTGAAATGTGAGTTTAGTGATCTTTTTTTTTTTTTCATTCCTCTTTTCCAAACTGAGAAGAGACAAGACACAGCAGGCAGCAGGAAATTTAATTGGTAGACAGAATTAACAAGGAAATTCCTCGTCACCCAAAGTGGAACTGCAATGATGACAGCATGTAGTATTACACTTTACAATGACATTGATAAAGAATTAAAGAAAGCAAAAAGGAAGCCTAATTTCTTTTTTTTCCTGAACAAACCAGATGCTGATTATGCCTTTAAACAATGAGATATTGTTCATATAATGAACCTCTTGTCACAGTGCTTTAGATATGGTTATTTGCCTAACTTAACATTCCCGCTTGCTGAAAACACACAGCCAAAATGTAGGCATGATGTTAGAGTAACTAAGACAGCAGAGTCCAAACAAGTAATCCTGTATAATAGCATGAGGAGAACATAAAACTTGGGAAAATCTTCTGACTGGAATGAAGGGTCGCTTTCTTTTTCAAGCTGCTACATGTTGCTTGACTTTGGGAAGTTATCATTAAAAATCAAATCTTCGCTGGCAAAAGAAAAACAGCAACAAAAGCAGGTAATTTCACCCTTGAAATTTCATATTTATAAAAAGAAAAAAAAAAGAGAGGGAGAGAAAAAAAAACAAAGCATAACACTCATTGTAGAAAAAAATATATGATAAAATGGCTAAAAATAAATGTAGCGTGTTGCCTTTTTAACTGATGACTGAATCAAAATAATGTACATACAGTATGTGGAATGACTGAATGAAGACACATCAACTAATTTATACGTTGTCCTGGTGCAATAGTCGGGTTTTTTCTACACCGTCGATACTTTTCACTTCTGACATTCCCATCAGTTTTTACAATGATGTGCAGAATAAATGTACATAGGGCAGGTGCAGCAGTCTGTAATGTCTTTGCAATAAGATGGGGAGAGGGAGAGAGAGAGAGAGAAAACAAGACATGTAAAATAAACACCAACATGCTTAGTCAACAAGTGGATTCAGCCGGAGCTCTTTGAACTGGTCTTTTCAAACAGAGTCTAATGATGCACACTGACTAAATTGATTACATCGGAAATGATCACAAAATGAGCAAATGAGGATGGGTCCATACAGTACAACAGCTTCCTTTCTCTCTCTCTCAACATGTAATCAACAGCTTTACCTTCTGCATATCTTTTTACACGCGTGCCTGAGATGTTCAGTATACTGAGTTGCATCAATGCAGACTTTAAAAATCATCTGCATTGGCTGTATTCTGACTTGAAAGAGCCACACCTCTTATGCAAGAGTCCTAGATTAACCCTGGGCATACAATACATGCTGATGTGTAAGCATTGCCCAAGACAAATGTTTTTCTTTAACTTGAGGGTATTTCTGCTGCAACTTTCAAGTCTGAAATGTAATCGACTCTTACTCAATCAGGAAGCAGGTAAAATAACTTTTTGTGGCAGATCTAGAGCAAGCTTTATGTTACTTACATATTACAGTGTGCAGATTTCATGGCATACCTGAACATATATTTCCTGAGCTGAGGGGTTTCTGTGCTGCACACTTCACCATTAAGCATCATCATATGATCCATTTAAAGGAGTGGGAGAAATACATCTCAGTTGCTGTTGTATGTATGGACATTAAACTTATCATTTATTAGACAGAAACTGTGTCTAATGAATTGCAGAAAATGGCGTAAGATTTAACCGGGGGACTCAGATGCAAGATGTTAACATGAACATAAATATGCAGGTTATACAGTATATACATCATGGTAAAATTGGTAGTCTTGTTTTTTCAGATGCAGAGATTTTTCTACAAGATCTCTATGTCTTATAAAAAAGAAGAAAGAAAAAGACTCCTGATCTGAATCAAGAGACTGGACAACACAAATGATGATCAATGGATGTAGAAAGAAATGAATCAGCTTGGTCAAAAAAAGGGCGTGCAAGTGTGCCATGCAGCCAATGATTATTGCAGCTAATAATGACAATGTATTGGTATTAGTTTGAAGAGGAATGTTAAAAAACAAAACAAAATAAACCAACTCTACTTACAGGTGATGTAGGAAACTTGCCCCTTATTAAACAATAGTTCACATAACTTCATATACTACTGCTGGTCTGATATACTTTTATGAGCCAGATTAGTGCATCTCCAATTATAAGCTTATTTCATCCCCATGCTTAAAAATAACACAAAACTTATTGGCAGAATGTTCTTCCCTTCACATGATTACTCCAACTTTTTTTTTTTTGGGAAGGGGGGGCAGTATCAGTGACTAATAGAGGCATATTTACTAAATAAAATGACAGACTGCAGCCAGATGACAATTTAGATATGGTTTTAACATTGTTTTATGTAAGTATTTGTGAACTATCGCCTTTGGTTTCTACAGTGCCCATGCAACCACCTTTAACTTCCAGAAAGCTCTTAGAGACAGGAAAAAAATAAAGCAAACTTACTTCATTCATACCTAAAAAAAAACACAAAGAGAACAAAACATCAGAATTCTCATTTACAGTTCTCATGCAAACATTAGCGCCAGCACACATATTTAGACATTGTTCTACATTGTTCTACTTTATTCACATTATATTACAATCATGAATATATGACACTCATAGGGGGACAGTCTGACTGATTCATATAGTTCTCATTCCTGAAAATTGTGATTAAGAGCCAAATATTCACGACACAATGACAACTACTGAGGGGTGCTTTCCTTATTGTACAGTTATAAAACAAATGCACAAGGGGGAAAGAAGTCACATAGTAGTCTGAGACATTGTTAACATGTCCTTATGTATAGCAAAACATACTCTAACTTCAAGATAAAGTGTATATGACTTTGTAATGATATACTGAGTGAAAGAAAGAGGCCAATAGAGTGGAGAGAGAGAGAGAGAGAGAGAGAGAGATAGAGAGAGAGACAGACACAGAGAAACAGACTGAATAAAGACTTGAAGAAAGAGAAAGGCAATAGGCAGTCTGTGTTACAAGCCCCCCACAGTTTAACCCACACCTGCCCACCTCCCCCAGTAACCCTAGTGCCGTACTTTTCCAGGAATGTAGTTACGGTCAATGGTTTCCTCTTGCAGAAACATGTGAAGACAGCGCTCATTCTGGGCCAAGGGGTGACCTGCAATTCTACATACGCACACACAAACACACATTTTAAACTCTTCTCATGGAAGGAAGGTGAAATGTAGCTGTGGATTAGTGAGATGTGGTGGTATATTTTGATATTTTCACAGATTAAATTAAGCCTCCTGTAGGGCTAGACAGATTTGCAATAACTAGTGAATACGTGGGATTTTGTTTAGACCAACACAACTTTTTTTTTTTTGGCTTAACAAATCTGCAGATAACACGACAGCTTTCAAACATGCCTCGCCAGATTTCACCATGGAGCTTAGTGACAGAATAACGCCAATTAGTCTTGTATTTAGTCCTGTAGGTCATTTGTTGGCATGCAGACATAATACCAAGTTAATGGTTTACACTGTAACACGACTTAAGTGTAAATTATGCTTTTTTTTTTTCATTTCAGGGGGCTGACCTGTTGATGAACTGCTCCAGGCCCGATCGCCGCTCCTCAATGAAAGACTCCTCAAAAAGTCCCTCATCTCCGCGGAATGGCAGCTGTCTTTTCAGGGCTTTGCCCGGCAGAGGTGGTACTACAATCTGAACATTACAGAGGTCAGGGTAAAAAAACAAACAAACATATGTATGCTATAAAGTCTATAAACAACGGATACGTCTACCAGTAAACCTGGGCTTACGTGAAAAAGCCAAATCTCTGAATGAATGAAAAGGTTCATTAGAAGGCACCTCAAATGCTTTTTTCTCTATTAACACAAAATGCAAAACTTAAACCATAGCCATAATCATTTTTATTATGTCTTTTTATTTGTCTACTTCATACACCTGCTCCTTTACTTCTTGAATTATTAGCCTGAAACAAGTCATTACTGCTCACTCACCTTACTGTCTCTTTCCAGCTCATTCTTTAACCACTCAAAGTCACTGTATCTTCTCCTCACACAGGAATCCTTCAATTTGAAAATGGGAAGGTTTGTCTGCAGAGAGGAGAAAAACCAAGAAAACAAACTGTGACAACAGGACCTTCTGAACAATTGACAACTCAAGTCAAATATGAGCTCTTAGATAAAATTGGCAATTAAATCTGTATGCGATCATCCACATTTGTATCTGCTGCTGTCTTATTGTTTCCTTCATTATCCTCGTACAAAAAAAAGCAGTAAATGTTTATGACAGATTCTGGTTTTAACAGGTATCGATACAGTAATTAATTTAGCCATGTCCCCGTGTTTCAGTTTATAAAGAAGTAAACTTTTTGCATGGCTCCGAAGCTGCTGTAATTACAGGATTGGGATGTAGTAAAACAATGATTTCATGTGAAGGTTGTCATCTGTTAACTAGACTCATGGCTTTGTTTTGATTTGTCTATCTATGCTATTAAACAGGGTTACGCCAAGAAAATGAACCCTTTCACATTTTGTTGAATTTGATGATTGAAGCAGCGGGAACAGAAACTTGTTCGTACTGGGATGGGGAAACTCAACCAGTCACACCACAAAATGTTGGACAGAAACGCCTGGTAAGTTGATATTACGCAATTACTGCGTCTGTACAGTGTCAGCACCAGCTTACTGAAAATGCTGTCTTAAAAAAATGTGCTGTGTTAGCGATTTTCTCACAACTACAGTTTTACAATCTACAAGTGTCAAAGGAAGTTAAACTTACTATTCTTGTTACTTCGGCTATATGGTCTATCCATACAATAATAATACAATAACAACGCCCTTTAAATAGGTAAATGATTCATTCGTTAGCAAACAGCCACCAATTTGAATGTTTTTTATTATTACGTTAAAATACAGAGCGTTTCTATAACTACAAATATCAATTTTCACACCCTTAACACAATGGAAATGTTCTAGTAACGCCTGGTTTGTTTTTATACAGTGGATTAAGCTCTTGAACTCAACGTGATAGACGACCTGTATTTTTGCTCATAGTACTAATAAGTGTCCACCCATGCTAGCGGCTAACGTCAGTCTTGGTTGAAGCCCCTCGTTTTTCTTATCAATTCGTTCAACTGAATTTAGTACAAGCTTGACAAATACAAGAACATTTAGTATAAAAGCCACTTAACTACAACGGTAGGTTTTACTCCTGTGGAAAGGTTTGACTTTTAAATTCTGCTCCATTCACGAAACTTCTTAAAGCCAGCCCTGGTAACAACATAAGCTACGTTTGACAAAACCTTGAACCAGGCCGCTGCCAATCCCCGACTCTTGAGTTTTATTCGCGCGCCATCTTCAGTCACTTCAGGCGCCTATCCTCAACGTCAAAGCCCGCTCCCTGTCTTCTACTGAGCGTAGCAGCTAAATATGCTAACTAGCTAGCAATAACACAGTAATTACCCGTTAGCTTAGCGAATAAAGCTAACAAGGTGTTTTGGTTCACGCTTTGACACCTACCCTCATGCGAACCTCGTAAGTTGTGTAACGGTTCCGTCCAACTCCAACGATCTGTGGATCGTAAACGTCTATTTCCAGAAAATTGCTCGGGGGACCGTAAGCATCCGTCAGGTCCTGAGGCTTGGAATTCAACCGGCGAGTGTCGGCTACCACAGGATCTGACATTTTGTCGGGCTATAGTTTTTGGATGACCAACGGAGAATTAGCGTCAAGCCACCTAGATACACAATGAAGTCTTAAATCTCATCTGAAGACATCAATTGACTGCGATAGCTGATCGGTTCAGCTGGGGAAGTAGCTCTGTTCTTGCGGGGGCCAGCCGCCCTGCGCCCTACCCTGCTTGAATCTGGAAAATGCTTTGACTCAGTTCCGTATTGTGCGGGACACTCTGCACTCCCCCTAATGGACACCAAGATAACTGGACGGGACAGTTTGGACTAATGTTAGAAGAGAAAGTTAGATAAAAGGGCTTACCTGTCTCAGGAGGACATCCAGGCGTCAGGTGGGCCCTGGTCTTGTGTCAAAAAATATCCAAGAAAAGGAGGCACAAGCGAAATTTTAAGATTTTGCAGACCAACAAAATGAAACACAAAATAACCTTGGAGAAAGAGAAAAATTACAAGTAAAACAAAAACCAATAGCAAATAAATAGAAGAAAGAAAGAAGGCATAGAAAAAACGCAGAAGACGTGGAAAAAGGACAACACAGATGCAAACTTAGACAGGAAAATGAAAACAAACCCAAACACCTCCAAGAAACAAAAAAACGAGAGAGAAAAAAAGCAAAAACATAATGGACCGTAAAAACTTCAGAAAGAATTTCAAAATGATCCGAAACGACAAATAACATGAACAAGATGGGACATACAAAAAGAATAGAGCAAATAAACCACAATATCACCCAAAATTATGTAAATCATCTTGAAAAGGTTAATGGAGAATCACATGACTGCGGCCCATTGTTTTGTATTACATCCATCACTGTGAATCCATCCATTGTCAATGAGACAAAACTTTGTTGTTGAAAATAGACAAATTTATTTCAAGTATCTAAAATAGAGGGGGTATCACAGCCCGGTTTATACAGCTGGATAAAGAGTTGTAATTATAGATTTATGATACAAAGCCCAATTCCAATGAAGTTGGGATGTTGTGTTAAACGTAAATAAAAACAGAATACAATGATATGCAAATCCTTTTCAACCTATATTCAATTGAATACACTACAAAGACAAGATATTTAATGTTCAAACTAAAAAACTTTATTATTTTTTGCAAATAATCATTATTTTTGAATTTGATGGCTGCAACACGTTCCAAAAAAGTTGAGACGGGCATGTTTACCACTGTGTTACATCACCTTTCCTTTTAACAACACTCAAACGTTTGGGAACTGAGGAACTAATTGTTGAAGCTTTGTAGGTGGAATTCTTTCCCATTCTTGCTTGATGTACAGCTTCAGTTGTTCAACAGTCCG
>JBBBVU010000016.1:14521891-14533429 GCA_037177055.1 Atherinosoma microstoma
CTTTTTTGGAACATGTTGCAGGCAGCAAATTCCAAATGAGCTAATATTTGCAAAATAATAACAAAGTTTACCAGTTTAAACATTAAATATCTTGTCTTTGTAGTGTATTCAATTGAATATAGTTTGAAAAAAATTTGCAGACCATTGTATTCTGTTTTTATTTACGTTTAACACAACGTCCCAACTTCATTGGAATTGGGCTTTGTACAAACACTAAGGGCACAAGTTCATACAAAAACTGTCAATGAGAGGAAGAAATAGAAAAATAAAGCATGAACACAGAACATGCCTGATAAATGTATGTCAGTACTTGTTAACATGAGTATTTAGATATTACAACACATTACAATTATAATTGTCAGTGGATGCAATTGACGTGGTGTTCTGAGAAGCTTTGAATCTACAGCTAAAAAGGGGGAAATTGGTCCAATCTTTTCTTGTAAACCTAAAAGACCAAATGATTATGTTTTGGGATGAAAATAAGTTTTAAAAATGAATAGCATAGGCCAGGGGTGCCCAAGTCCAGTCCTCGAGAGTCCTACTATCCTGTAACTATTAGATGCATCTCTTTTCCAACACACCTGAATCAAATAAATGGTTCGTTACCAGGCCTCTGCAGAGCTGAATGACATGCACATGAGGTTTTGTTTATTTTTTCCTTCAGTAAGATGTCTTTTGTTTTTATACTCATCGGCAATTTAGTCTTTTAATCAACCCAAGTATTTATGAGTTCTAAACCCTTTTGACAGAAAGCCTTGTTTGAAAATCTTTCAATTAACCTAACTATATTGCATCTTTAAGTATTTGGTTAAAGATATTTGAATATAATATGCTATCATAACCTGACCCAGCCGTTATCAGTTGAGAAGTGGTGGGCATCGTAGACACCAAAGAGACAAACAACCACTCACACTTACACTTACTCTTACGGAGAATTTAGAATCACCAATTAACTTAACATGGATGTTTTTGGACTGTTTGAAGAAGCCAGAGTACCCACACATACACAGGGTGAACATGCAAACTGGAATAAACCCAGTTACTCCAGTTTGGAGTAAGTATCTGCAAAGTCTGGCTTTTACAGGATATTTTTTTATAAATATGACCTAAAAAGCATATTTGCTTTGCTGAAGATTCATTCTCTTTCATCATAATAACAAAGCTGTATTTTACATCAATCAGTGAAATGCTTTAAAATGTTTTTCTCTACACGCTTAACAACTAACATAACTAACTAACATACAAAAACTGAAATGAAAATGAAGATCTAAACTCTAACTTTCTAAATCAAACGTTATAAATACTTGAAAGAACAACAATATTTTTTAAATGGAACTTTTGTTATAGAAATCAGTTAACTGCACGAATTAACGGATTAGATGTCATTTTAAAATATAAACACACACACACACAAAAAATCTTCATTATTCTAATGAGGTGAAATCAGCAGAACACTGATTAAATGAAAAAGCAAAGCGTTCCTCAAAGTGGATAACAGATTCCTGAAATACTTTTTTGTACTTTGACCACAGTGCCAAATATCTTTTTATATAAAGTTGTCAGGAAACTTTCTATTATCTAGGACTGTAATTCGCTGTTAAGTTCGTACCCAGTTTCCCTAACACAATTGAGACTCAGAGTCATAGCTTAAAAATAAAAAGATTTACTTGCAAGGAGTGCATGAGACGATTACATCCAGAAACTGCACTGAAGAATACATTGGATAGTGACAGAATATATACACATGCAAGCTCACACAGTTACACACGCCCAGCTTTAGCAGAGAAGACTACCTACAAACCAGTTTCATCTGGCTTCTGTAGTCTAAATAAAAGCTGTGTGGAGCAGCAGTATTTTTCCACTCAGCAGAGCTGTTGCTCTTTAAGCACACAATGTTTTTACTGCAATGTAGTTTAATATGAGTATTCAGGTTCTTAACAAATGTGGTCCATCTTTCATATGCCAAATTATTTAAAAGGATCAAGAATTTTTTTTCCTAAGTACATTTGAAGTGTATTCCTGTTTCTTGTTTAATCTGTATCTGCTTTACTTCCTAATCATGTGACTACTTTAAATGTTTCAGATATCCAGTTTCCTCTGAACTACAATATTTCCCTATCCTCAGAGTCAAGCAGGAAATGATTCAGTATAAGCAAGTCTGGATTGTTTAGTTTCAACAAACCAAACTTTGGCTTATTTTCCTTTTAACCTTAGACGTGCTGCATCTCCTCAGATGAGAGGGGGTAAGATGGGTCCTCTGTATCATTCACAGCGATGGTGATGGAGCAGTCGGTTTGGTCAGTGGTGACAGAAAGGTTGGAGCTGTCAGAGCTCTCGCTGTCAGACCGTAACATGTAGGTGTACTCGCGCACAGTGCAGGCTCGCTCATCATAGTTAGCTTTGAAACCCTCTCGAAAGCCTTTGGGGAATTGAAAAAAATCCTTAAAAAGAAAGAAAAATTTAGAAATAGGATTAGTTATATCACCTCATCAGATTGAATTTTGCTAACTGTTCTTCAAATACACCATACTGGACTTTTATGTTTCCAGTGTGATGCATTTTCTGCATCAGCATATTGCTCCTCCTGAGATGTACACAAAGATGTAAACAGTCTTTTAAGATTACAGTATTCCTAGTTTTAGAGTGTCAATCGGTTGTTCCTCCTCGTGAGTTTGTCGACATCTAAACGTGTGTCAAACTGACTACATCATATTTTATAAAGATGTTTATTTTTTGACAAAATACTGTATGTAAACAGTCAAGGTAAAATTTGAAATTGCCCAAAATAGTCCAAGCATGCATTACTTTTATGGACTACTAAATGGACTACTACTTTTGCTTACTTATATCCAGATCAAATTAGAATCCTGAATGCAGTGCGGCAGGCCTCACCTCGCTGCTTTCACAGCTGCAGACCTCACTCCTGTCATTTGATTGTTTCTTTGATTGTCTGAGCTGACAAATAAAACACAGGGATTTCTGTGAGAAAGCTCTGGATGCTACAAACCTCAATGTCATGGGAGATCAGGGACGGCTTTGGAACCACCGGGATGAGGATGATTCTGTATGGGAGAAGGAGACTTTTTCAATTCCAGATTATAATGGCAACAAGAGCTTTATTTTTCTTGACCCGTTAGTTTACAAGGGACAGAGTGAAATAAATCCTAAATTTACTGCCGATTTATAAAACAACTCATAAATCATAAATTATAATCTAACTAACAAATGATATATGGTAAGAACGAACACAAAGGTAGGAAGAAAATAGAGACGTGACATAAAAAGAAAGATGAAAAGAAACGGTGAATAATGAGTGAGAAAAGATGGGAAAAAAAGACATACTTGACACATGACAAAACCCCAATGGTACCTACCTCTCATGGTGCAGTAACATTATGGCCAGAAGGATGAGAGTGATGGCACCCACCACATATACCACTGGCATCAAAAAAGGTACTGGTTTAATCATTTGATTTGGATCTGGGAAGGGGAAAAAGAGGAATGTAACTGTAAGTGAATGTAACTAACTTTACATGCATATGCAGATACCTCGGAAAACATTGAGACCTTTCAGACAGCAGAAATTCAGCCGTTTTACCTGTACCATTGTTGAATCCCCAGAACACAGGCTCACTCCACTCACTCCAGAAATCAGACTCTCCACAAGAGTTTCCTATTCTTCTTCGCACTTGGAACTCATATCTGGATGTGCTGGACGGCAAGTTGAGGCAGTAGCTGTTCTTCCCACTAAAAATCGAGTTCTGGAAAGTAATGCAGAGTTGAAAGGAGAAAAATGTTGAGAGTTTGAAATATATTGATATAATACAAAATGTGGCAAATTGAAGAAGAGGAACAAGAGATTGATATAAGTGTCTCTAATTGCTAACCTCCCAGGTTTTGTTGTTTTTTCTGAAGCGGACTTCAGTCTCCTCACAATTTGGTTTAGTCTGGTTCCAGTAGAACCACAGGTTGAAGTCAGATCCATTTTTGACAGACACGTTTGTTGGTGGATTTAACTTCACTGGTGACAATGGAAAGTTAGTTAGACAGAATGAGATCAATGTATATTTCTATATACTTCGCAGTATTTCAGTTCAAAATCTAATTTATTCTGAATAATAACAAAAAAAAATTGTCATAGATTTAGGATGAGGGTAAAATATATTTACCATCAATTCAAAATGTCTTTCCTTCATTTATTGGTTTTGTACAGTCTTATGTTGTATTCCATGTCAGTAAATGTACATACCTCTGGTTTTAAGGTCATGTTTCTGCTGAAACGTCTCGTTGCCATGCACCAGTGAAATGTAAAAAGGGGAGAATCTAGCAGTGCTTTCGTAAGGACGGATACATCCAGTGTTCATGTTGTTCTCTGACAAATAGTCAGTGCAGTTATGTTTCGTTTCATCTTGGAACCTGTAAATAAATGACTATGTTGTTATTTTCACAAAACAAATGGTGGCCTATATTCATAGTAAATTGAGGCCAGTTACTTAGAAATCACATAATCTGCTGTGGAAATATTAAAACCCTAACACTGTAAAAGTTGGGATGCTGTGTAAAATGTAAATAAAAACAGAATGCAATGACATATTTCATTCCCAATAGAACATTAAAACATAACAGATGTTGAAACTGGGACTTTTTACCATTTCATTTTAAGTATTACCTTATTTAGAAAAGTTATTGGCACAAATAGAAAAAAATTGGAGGAGCATCTAATTAGGTTAATTAAGTTAAGGAAAAAACAACAGTGATGGCAGTGATTCAAATGATGACAGTATATTATCATAATATTTAGGGAATAGACAAGGCTGAAAGACAAGACTGGATGCTCATGATCTTTGTACCCTTGGGCAGCACTGCATTAACCACAGACATGTTTATCTACTGGAAATCACTGCAGAGGTTCAGAACACTTCCAGAAATTAATGTCTGTCAACACAGTTCGCCATACAATCCACAGATGCAGGTTTGAGCTGTAAGCATCACTGGACGCAGCGTCCTGCAGACACTGTGTTGAAGGCAGTTTTTTTTCTCTTTTTTAAAAAAATCCAAAAGCGATTGTTATTGGCAAAATAAAATCTTTTCCAAAAGTTTTGGAAAGAAAAGAGATTTTAGAAATGGGCCAATAATTAGCTGACGAAGAGTGGTCGAGATCAGGTTTTTTTAAGCAAAGGTTGCACTGCTGCATGTTTCGGTTTAGCAGGGACCACAGGTCAGACTACTATTAATAATTGCAAGAACACATTGTGCTATACTTTCAAAAATTTCTTCAAAAAATCGTGGAGGAATAGCATCAGGGCGGGAGCCTGAGTGTTTAAGACGACACTTTAATCCTCTAAAAGAGAGAGCGTCATAGGGTCAAAGTGATTAAAAACTGTAGAACAATGGGTTACACCTACGGTGTTAGTATCTATGGTGTGGGGAGCTTACACATCTTTGAATGTATAGAGGTTTTAGAGAAACCTCCCATTCATACAATGTCGCTTTCATGGAAGCACATGCTGCATCCATCACCACAGCATGGCTTTGCTGGAGATTTCCAGGTGCTAAACTGGCCTCCCTGCAGTCCAGACCTTACACCAATCAAAAACATTTGGAGTGTAATGAATTAAAAAATCCAACATTGAAGGGAACAACATTCGTCTCCAAAAATGCCTCTAATGTTTACAGACAATTGTAAAACAATGGCAAACATCACCGGTTCCATCAATTGAGATGTGTTGCTGCCATCAAATTCAAAATGAGCTATATCTCAGTTTTAACATGTAATGTTATTTATGTTTTATTGAGAATGAAATATAAAAAACACACATTATAAAATAGGCCTTTACATTTTGAAGACCACATATCCCATTAAAGAAGCATTACATAACTCAGCTATCTGGACTTGTTAGATGGCACAGCAACATCTATTATGTGCATATCTGGCCAGCAGCGTCCTGAGAAACCGCACCATACAACTTTTTCATTTGGGACGCTGCGTGACATTGCAGCCGGGCTTTGCTTTGCACACGCGTCATGTGCTAGCAAAATATAAACAAGCCGTTTTAAACGTGCACCGTGGCTGATTTGGTAAAGAAACACAAGACATTATCAGAGGGTGAGAGGAAAAGAAAGAGAGCAAGAGACAGAACAAGAGACAAGAAAAGAGTCAAGATAAGACTGACTTCTACTGGCTTGAGAGAGCTCACAGAACAGGTAGGATGCAAGACAGATACCGAATTAGTCATCGATAAGGGGCACGTCACTGAGAAAATTATGTCTTTAACTTGTTAATCTTTATTTTTACTATGATAAACTGTCACTTCTTAATGTAGGGCGGCTGTAGCTCAGGTGGATAGAGCTGTCGTCTACTAAACATGAGATTGGCCGGTTCGATTCCCCTCACTACATGTCGAAGTGTCCTTGGGCAAGACACTGAACCCTACGCTGCCTCCCGATGTGCCTGTCGAGTGTATAAATACTTAGAAAAGCACCAATTATGTTCCAATATAGGTGCTGTATGATTGTGTTGTGTGAATGGGTGAATAAACATGTAGTGTCAAAGCGCTTTGAGTGGTCGCATGACTAGAAAAGCGCTATGCAAGTACAGTCCATTTACAATTAATGTATGCAGAGAAAAAAATAGAAAATCCTTCATATGAATTCCAACTTAACTGAGATTTAAATACCTATATACCTTTTTTATAGTTTAGATTCAGTTTTTACTGCCTCCTCTCACTTCATGTATCACGAATGTTCACAATGAAGGGTAAACACAATGACTCTTTACAATAACTATTTTTAAATCTTCATTATTGTTGAATAATTGTTTTAATTTCTACTGCAACAATATGGGGATTGATAAACTCAATAAATGATTAAATTAAACCGAACATGACTGACCAGTGATCTTCTATACAGTCAGTTCATTCAAAAGAAGTTGGAGGTTGCAATTGGTCCAGATAACATTACAGAATTAATTTTATGGTTAACGTTCTGCTCGTGTTATTGTGATTAGTTACTAACCAGCTTGTGAAAGTGTAGTTGACCTCTGGAATCCCCTGGCCGTTCCAGGAACACTGAACATGATCAAGATTCACCACCAAACACTTTGTATCTATCAGAAACAGAGGGAACAGTTTCATAGTGAACATCAAGTTAAAAATGTGTATGTTCACAAACACAATAGAAGAGAAACATTAAATGAATAATATTTTCTCCCATAAATAATCAGGAACAAACACTTCCAAACTATGGCACATTAAAAGAAAAACCACAGAGCCAAAATTAATGGAAACAAAATGGTATCTGTTTACACATCCACGCCATTATATTAAATTATTGGGAATTACAATTTTTTTTAAAACATAACCCCACTTATGGCAGCTGCTGCGGTGCTCCAAATATTAAGCGACTGAGAACTTTTTGCACAAACTAGCTCTTCAGATCAGATGGGCAAGTGCTTCACAGGAAATTAGTCAGATTCTCTGCAAGCTCAGATATCAGAAAGGACATTGCATGTTGGTTTCCTGTCAGGGGAGAGTTCCACGAAATAAAGATGAATCTTTTCAGCTTAAATGGAGTTAACAACTAACAGCTAACCTGGTTAAGAGTGCTCTACTGCTCATATCTTTGACCTGAAACAACTCATGTTAAGTTGAAATCTTTGAAAAACTTGAGGCAAATCATGTTCACAAGTTGCCTCAACTTAAATGTGTGAGTACATCTGAACACAAGTCTTCAAGTTTGTCCAAATTAATATTTTGATTTACACTCTTAATGGAGGTCAACAACACAATTTTTTCGTTGTTTACTGAAAAGTTTTGCAGTTGAATGTCTTACTTTAAAAGTTAACTCAACTTTTTTTTTACAGTGTAGAGAAACTTAATTCCCCTGACAAAGAGCAGTTTGAATAAATTAACAATGATGAAAAATGACACAAGTAAACATAAAATGCAGTTTTTAAATGAAGCCTTTTATTATTGAGGGAGAAAAAAAATCCAAACCTACATGGCCCTGTGTGAACAAGTGATTGCCCCCTAAACCTAAGAACTGGTTTGGCCACCCTTAGCAGCAACAACTGCAATCAAGCATTTGTGATAATGTACAATGAGTCTTTTACAGTGCTGTGGAGGAATTTTGGCCCACTCATCTTTGCAGAATTTTTGTAATTCAGCCACATTGTAGCTTTAGGTCACGAACAGATGGCCAGACATTCTCCTTCAGGATTTTTTGGTAGACAGCAGAATCTTGAGGATGAATCGACGTCTTCCAGGTCCTGAAGCAGCAAAAAAGCCCCAGACCACCACCATATTTTACTGTTGGTATGGTTTTTTCCCCCTGAAATGTGGCGTTACTGTTACACCATATGTAATGGGACACATCTTCCAAAAAGTCCACACAGTGTTTTCCCAAAAGTCTTGGGGGGTCATCAAGATGTTTTCTGCCAAAATTGAGAAGATTGGACGCGCTCTTGGGGTAATTTTGGTCGGCCGGCCATTCCTGGGAAGTTCCCCACTGTTCCATGTTTTCGCCATTTGTGGGTACTGGCTCTCACTGTGGTTCGCTGGAGTCCCAAAGCTTTAAAAATGGCTTTATAACCTTTTCCAGTCTGATCCATCTCACTTACTTTCTTTCTCATTTCTTATTGAATTTCTTTAGATCTCATCATGATGTCTAGCTTTTGAGGATCTTTTATTCTACTTCACTTTGTCAGGAAGGTCCTATTTAAGTAATGTTTCGATTGAGAACAGGCGTTTTTTCTCCCTTAATAATAAAAGCCTTCATTTAAAAATTGCATTTTGTGTTAAATTTAGCTGTCTTTTACTAATATCTAGATTTGTTTGATGATCTGAAACATTTAAGTCAGGAATGGGGCAATCACTTTCACACCACTGTAAAGGGAATTTACTTTTTAGAAATGGTGTACTGACTTTCTGCTACATTATTATCAGTCGTATACTCTTAACTTAACAAATATGAACCATTTGTTTGCCTAAAAACAAAGTTGAAATGAATCATTTGACATTTAAGTGACATTTGACAGTGTCTTTTGACGTTTGTAAGGACTTTCACAAATAGAAAATATCAGTGTAGTAACACACACGCTCTGACACACACGTACCAGAAAGCATCTGATAAAAGGAGAAATGACGCGGGGGAATTCACAAAAAAAAAAGTGCATGACTGAGGAACTGAGAATTGGTTTGAAACTGAAGTTAGTTTAGTTCTATAACAGTATTGAGAGAAGTAAAATTGTATTTCATACTTTTTGTGCCGCACCCTGTCTAATATTGCTTTCGTGTTCAGGAAACGTATAATGTAGGGTTAGTCTTACATGTAAAATCAATATCTATTACATACAATAATCTATGCTGAATCTATAGATTAAAGAAAAATATACTAGCTTTTAGATGAAACTTCAAATCACAACAGCCTTTTAAAACAGTTTGATTTAATCAGCTACAGGTCTATTAGCAAATGAAATGAATGTTAACAAACATGACAATATAAGTTATTAAGATTAAATTATGAAGCTTATGATTAAAATATTTGAATAGATATTTGAATAGTACTAAAATGTTCTTACCAGGAGGTTTTTTTGCCAACACACATCCAATTATACAGAAAAGCAATAGCAGTCGAGGCGACATCGTGGCAGACAGAAACAGGATGCTTTCAGTGTTGGCGTAGGTCTACTTCTATGTCTGATGTTCACTGTGCTGTGCTGCATATGTGATCAGCTTCAGAATCGTGGGTTTTGCTTCCTGTCAGATGTAGATTGTTGGTAAAATAAGACGCCTTCCAACTGAAAGACTGCTCAAACATTTACTATACTCTTGTTAATAAAGACTCAGAGTCTCAAGGGATTCATTTCAAATGATGGCAAATGTTGATTTTATTTCAAATTACAAATATTCCATCTGCTGAAAATCAGATAATATTACATGACCTACAGGTTTCCACTTGAAAACTTTGCCTAAACAGCAATAATTATGTGAATTTTATTGTATTGTTTTTCTGTTCCATCGTCACTTCTAAAGAACTATTCTAACTTTGTTAACGAAACGAGTGACATTAAAAGGCAAATATCTAAGTCAGTGTTTTTCAACCAATGTGCCATCGGGAAATTATCCAATTTCACCTGATTGGTCTAAGAACATTTTTTGAAAACTAATTAATTATTATCTGTAAATAATTGGCCAAATAATATTAGATTTCTATTTAAGACACTTTGGCAAAAATGACTATATATTGTTGATGTAGGCTACAGAGTTTCATTTTTTTTTTTACATTTTTGGTTTGTGGTGTGCCTTGTGATTCTTCCAATGAAAAAAAAACTTTTGCTCAAAAAAGGTTGAAAAACACTGATCCAAGTCATCCTTTAAGGAGCCTATAGTTGTCCTCCATCTTTCTGGTGTGATCTAGTGGAGTGTAAATGCAAAAGTCTGAGGCATCTGATGTCTATGAATAAAGACTGTAAATGTTTATATGAAACTGGACTGCGATGTTCCCAAGAATGTTCCCATATGGTGTATGTGTACCGAAGCGAATATGGGCATTAAGTATGTTGACAAAATAAGTTAACTCTAGTGGCCGTGAAAGCAATTGCACATGTGGTAAAAATGGCATCCACCACAAATAAAAAGAATATGTTTAAGCCCGAACGATGATCATTTTCTTCTCATCATAACCAAGTAAGGAAATTTTTTGTTTGGCTGATTATTTCTTTACTTAAACTTCCAGCTCTACTATTTGGTAGTCCAGTCAGACCAGTCAGTTTTAAGGGGTGACCTGTGCACCCCAGGCTACTCCTTTGGCCCCATTATTGCGAGGGCTGTCATCTTGGAGGATGGAGTCAGGCCACTTTGATCACCAGGAGATTTTGGCACTTTTTGGGAGGCTTTCCTCCAACGTTTAGCTGTGTTTCACATTTCACATTGGCACAATCCTTACAAGTTATACCACATTGTAAAGGTGACTAATCAGGCTTTTCAACAACATGTAATACAACAACAACAACAACAACAGGTATCATTAAAAGCGAGAAATAAAAACCAAATATAAATTTCCTTGTGTTTACTTTTGATATCTAGCCCAAACAAAGTGATGTCACTGCTTAAAGCCGATTACATGATCAAAAGTTTTGTTATATGTTTTGTTAACATGTATCCATGGCAATAAATAAAATTATGTCCATGAGGATGATGGTTGAAAAAAAAATGTGTCTAAACATTAATATGAAGTTAGACACCCCTCTTTAAGAAATCAGACTTTCAATGTCTGTAAACTTTTGATAAGAATTTAGAAAAAAAATTTTGCTGCATAAATTGCATAGATAAAATATCTTTAAGACGATGTTGCACTGTTTAACAATAAAAGTTAGCAGCTGAATTATACATTGTGACAAAAACCCCATGTGACAGCTAATATTTCACTTCTGTGTAGGCTGCTCAAAGCTGAATTTTGTGGGTTTCCTGTCACAGGAAACAGTTTCAAAAATAAAGATTCGGAGGCTGAATGGGTACATCTGAAGTGGGGCCTTTAATG
>JBBBVU010000016.1:14566864-14594676 GCA_037177055.1 Atherinosoma microstoma
TGCTTTTAATGTTTTATGTAAAGCACTTTGAATTGTCTTGAACCTGAAAATGTGCTATACAAATAAACTTGCCTTGTGTGCAAGAATCAGAGTAATGAAAGACGGCACATCTGCAAACTGCTGGGTAAATATCAAAGCTCCTTTGAAAGCTTCTTCTCCCACATCAGATGTAAAGTGTATAAACAGCTCCCCCATGTGGTGTTCCTGGGTAACTTTCTACAACTGGAATGAGTTGTTACTGATACTGATGAAGAGTTAAAGTTCATTTTCAGCTTAAATTTTAAAATATGGATTAACTAAGTTAATGTGTAGTCCCTAAATGCTCTCATTTAAAACCAAATATGACATGGTTTCCCCACATTATGTTAAAACTAATCTAGCCTTTCATAATGTTAGTAGTTGTACTTGCACAGGAACAAAATCTCTTCCAGTAATGTGCAGCCAAATGACAATATCATTAAAGGATGACTAACTGGGAACCCACTTTGAAATTGACTTCACACTGGTGTAGTGATACTGGTGGCCCATGCTGGTCTGGAAAGACATTTCTGTCTTCTTCCTCCAGTGATCTGTCAATCACCTGAGGTTCAGGGGAGGCCATTGGTCACCCGTCTTGTTCTTCGCCTGTTCATAAGTCAGTGTAATGCTGCTTCCCCTCAGCTGTAAACTGACAGAATGGACCTAATCTTAATTGCTCAGCATCTAAATCCCTATTTGGTCTTATGATGTTGATCTTAACATCACCTGTTTTCTTGTTCCTTAGTGAGTCTATTGGACGATGGCAGACAGCTCGCACTGTTTCTACTGTCGTGAGGACCTTGGGGGGAAGAGGTTCGTCCGTAGTGAGGGTAAACCAGTGTGTGTTCGCTGCCACACCAAGTTCTGCGCCAACTCCTGTGCGGAGTGTCATCGACCCATCTCTGTGGAGACAAAGGTGTGTTCTCAAGCAGCATTTCTAGGTTTGTGTTCAATACGATTGTAGTACATAAAGTAAATTTACCCACATACCTCTGAGGAATCCTCTGTCTTTCTTCTATTCTCTCTTTCTTCATTAGGAGCTCAGCCACAAAGGCCGCTACTGGCATGAAGAGTGCTTCCGTTGTGCAAAGTGTTACAAGCCTTTGGCCAAAGAGCCATTCAGCACCAAGGATGACCGCATCATGTGTGGGAAGTGCTGCTCCAGAGAGGATGCTCCACGCTGCCATGGCTGCTACAAACCCATACTGGCTGGTATGACCGATCACCTGCAAGCCCTAAGTTTTATACCATTAACAAACAAGCATCGCACCAAATAGGTTTATGGGGAAAAAATGGCCTGGTAGCTGATGATAAAAAGAATAGTAACCCAACTCTAAAGTACAAGTGAAACCCACTAACTTTTTATGTGCAATTATTGCATCAAATTCTTGTAAAAAACGGTGAAGACTGTTAGTAACTAGAGCAGGAATCACTGAGGAACGTTCATTTACTGACTCTAGCTATACAGCTTAGACTTTTCAATCCACTTCTTGTGTCTTACAGGGATAGAGAGTGTGGAGTACAAAGGGAACTCCTGGCATGACGAGTGTTTCACCTGTTGTACCTGTAAAAGACCAATAGGATCCCAGAGTTTCCTCTCCAAGGGAACCGACATTTACTGCAGCCCCTGCCATGATAAGAAATTTGCCAAACATTGTGTCAGCTGCAAAAAGGTAATTAGTTTCAAATGAACACGATCTAATTGTTTCTGGTTGTACTTTTAAGATACTTGTGTCAAAATCTCTTTCTATAAAATGTATATTTGGATTTAATTTAATGGTAAAACTGCTGTTCACTTCTGTCTAAAGCCGATAACCTCCGGAGGAGTGAACTACCAGGAGCAGCCGTGGCACAGCCATTGCTTTGTGTGCAGCTCTTGCTCAAAGCCTCTGGCAGGGACCAGTTTCACGAACCACCAGGACCAGGTCTTTTGTGTCGACTGCTACAAGACCTCTGTGGCAAAGAAATGCAGCGGCTGCCAGAACCCCATCACAGGTTGCCTCAAGATTAACCTGTTTTATGTTATGCTTTCTACTGTGTTTAGATATAATGCATGTAGGTAAATGGATGAATACACTGACACCAATCATACTTCTACCCGTAAGGCTGCTTGCAAGAGATGATTAGCTAGCGTAGGAGAACAAGAAGAAGAAACCAGTGGATTCTGTACTATAATAGTAAAAATCTGCATCATTTTGCCTTTACAGGACACATTATCTTAATCTTTACAAAACCAAACAGTTACTGTAAATCATTAGTGCACAACTAGACAGAGCTGAGAAATAGCCCTGTGTGAAATCTATTGCTCCTCCTCACAGACAGACTATTTACTATGGTCTATGTATTGTCAGTAAGTCAAAAATGGACTTTCAACCTTTTGTGGAGATCCATTTAACCTGAATTAGGTGTGTTGAGGCAGGAAAAGATCTAAAACCTGCTGGACGGCAGCCCTCTAGGACTGGAAGTGGACCTCCCTGGTCTTAAGTTTAAACATACTTTACCTTTTCACATTCAAAACTGAACTCAGACCGGTAGATGACACACAGGCAAAGCAAAGCCAGAGATCAGCTCAACCTAAAACTCTGCTGTTCTTCTCTCCCTAAAGGTTTTGGTAAAGGTGTGAACGTTGTGAACTATGAGGGCAGTTCCTGGCACGAATACTGCTTCAACTGTAAGAGATGTTCCCTCAGTCTGTCCAACAAACGCTTCGTGGCCAAAGGAAGAGACATCCTGTGCAGCGACTGCAGCGACAAGCAGTGATGGACAACTTCAATGTTGTTATATAAAGGGATTTATGTAAAGATTATGTTGTTTGTTTGTTTTGTTTTTTTACTTCTTTTTGCATAAAAGCCAGTGTCTCCATTTCAATGTCCTGGTAATTGTTCAGTTAGAATTGTGGATATTAAAATTAAGTTATGGCAACCCTTATTAATATCAAGTTGACTGTTTACTCCGATGCTGTATGCCAGCACTTTTAGCACACACGGTGCTGAGTTATCACATTAGCAAGCTTTAAAAACAAGATGGTCAAAATATTTCTGTCAGTTCCTTGTAAAAGACTTAGGCTACATCACATGAATAAATTCAATTAAATACTTATAAAACCTATGCAATGACTACGAACAACATTTCCAGGAAGCCATGTGCTGCAGAAAAACAAACAAGTAGGCCTACTGAAGCATCCTACAGCAGGCAGTCTGCTGAAGTACTGGCATAAAGCTGAAATATAGCAGAAAGGCAATTAAAAAAAGAAAACAATGTACCAGGATTTTTATTTTCCTTTTTGTGTTTTTTAAACAAGATGAAATGGCAGTTTTTCTTAGTGCCTTTAGTCTTATTATTTGTCTACAGTTCAATAGTATCATCATTCTGGTGCCAAATAATACATATGTATTCATATTTTAGTTGCTTCATACCAAATGATTATTATGCTTAAGTTAATGCAAATAGATACAATTTTTTTAAATGTTTTTAAGAGGTTTGACTCAGTGGAAAGACAAAAATAATTATCAAATCAAAATATGCTACAAAACAGCATGCCTTGATGTATTGCTAAAATGAAATAAACTTACTACAAAACTGTGTTGCATTTTGTTTCAACTGGTTTTATAGAAATGAAGACAAATAAAAGGAACTTAGATTATACGATTATATAAACACACGGGGACAAACTGCTTCAGGTCTTCTGAGTGACTTTAAAGCAGTGAAACAGTCAAACATGTGGATGTTGCATGTTTGTCAGAACTAATTACGTTTAACTGTCTGCCTTTCTGTGGAGGTAAAGCACTTTTCTTTTAACCTGAATTGACTGAGTCCATAGAGGACATTCAATATGTACACATGCTCTCCCAGTCTCCTTCACACACATAATTAAACACTCGGACCAATCACAGACAGATGCCATTCATCTCCGCTTCTAACAAGCAGTCATAAGGCGTGGGACCTCAGAGAGATCGCTGCAGCTCATCCTCTGCAGTGTGAAGTGTCGCTGTTGTGGGAACTCTGGATCAGGATTTACCTTTATTATCCCTCTTGTTTCTCTTTTTTGTTTTAATTGAAGGTAAGTGCTTCTGAGATTATCAAGAGAATTAAACAAGGTCTACATTGAGATAATTTTTATTAACTTCACAGCATGATGAACACTTAAGATATATATGACTATGAAATGAAATGAAATGAAAAATACTTTATTTATCCCTTTGAGGGAAATTATTGAACTATTATTATTATTAGTTATTATTATTATTGACTATTTTTTCCCCGTCAGCTTTGTGATGATTTTCCTCCACAAGTTCCCAAACGTGATGATGATTCTGTTTCTGCTGAACAGTCCATTCTCTGCTAAGGAGCGAGGTAGGAAACATGGAAGCAATGGCAGCAGAGAGAAACCACATTTTCCTACCCCTTTTCCCACATTTTATTTTAGAAAAAGAAAAAATTTGTGGTAAAAAAACTAATGATTGCCTCAAAAATATAATCTCCCATCCCATTTTAAACTTACCTTTAAGTTTACATGGCTTATGTTGGATGGTTGAGCCCAAAGACTGAAAAACCACCATCAGATGTCAAAAATAATACGTAAAACCAACATCTCACGTAGTTGCTAAGTAGAACAGTGGAAACAATATTTTACAGCTAAACTTTGTGTTTTAACCTCCTCACAGCTTTTTCCCCACTTCTCCTGCAAAGCAGAAACTTAAATCCAGTGATGCAACCATAAATCAATAAATCAATAAGATAGATAGAGTACTTTATGATACTAATATGTAGTTACGTGATCAGAACTGGGTTGGAAGTGACGCAAAACTGAAAAATAAACATTGATGAAAAATTAAGCCAATGAAAAAATCCCTCAAAACTTTAGATCATCTGATGGAAAACAGCTTGTAAAGAAAAAAAAATCATGGTTGTCATTTGCTAACTTTTGGGTGTTCAGGAAAACATAACTGTAGCTGCATTTTACCCCCCAAAAATGCCCAGGTAGGGAGATAGTACATCTCTAAAAAAAAAGCCTGGTGTTGGACAACAGAGCTCCTGAACAACAAAAATAAAAGAAAAAAGGTTCAAATTCCTGCTGCTGAAACACGATTTCTCTTGGCAACATTTGATCTGTTTCTGACAGTGCCGTGGATCAGTCTGTGGGGTGAGGTGGCTGACTTCACCTCTGGGTGCAGCCACTGGAGAATGAAGCCTCAGGTCTCCATTCCTGCTCTGCAGGAGTTCACAGTCTGCATGAACCTCAAGCTTGAGGTAGCGACTGGAATAATCTTTCTCTAATGTACTGGTTGTAATTTAATAGAATTAAATACCAGGACTGATGTTAAAGATGTTAGAAACCTCATCTCATTCTTGTCCAGGTTCAACCTTCCTTTCCCTCTACATGGACGATCTTCATGTATCGTCATCCCGAGGTTCAGTACGTTGAGCTGGGTCTGGGGGGAACATTGGGGCGTTTAGTGGTTTGGCTGTTTGGGACGAAGTGGACCACCACACAGGTCAACCTCCAGCTGGAACAGTGGTACTCGCTGTGCCTGACCTGGTCTCATACGAACAACAGACCTGCCCTATACGTTAACGGGGACCCAACAGAGATTCTTCCAGGTTTGTTGGTTTGTTCTCAATGTCTTATTGTCCACTGTACCCAATAAACAATTTCTGTGTTGCCTTCAGAAACAGCTGATCATGTCACTGCATAACCTTTCCTTTCTACTCTCTGTCTTCTGTTCCAGTTTATAACACAGACACATCCTTCCTTTCCCCTTCCTGCTGTAAACTGTCCCCCAATGGGTCGCTCACTCTGGGGGCGGGACACACCCTCATACAAGGAGAGATCAAGATCATTCCCTCTAGTGGAGTGTCGGGCAAAATATCCTTGTTTCGGATTTGGGGGAGAGAGCGCAGCAAACAAGAAGTGACGTCACTTTATTGTACAGAGGGAGACCTGGTGAAATGGGAGGGGGATTACTGGGACACATGGCTTTGTAACCCCCTCACTGACACTAGCTTGCAATGCGGTGAGTTTGCTTTGTTTAAGATTTTGTGAACCCTACAGGTTCAAAAAGAAGAATCACGTCAAATGTTGTCTCCCTTTCCTGCTTTCCTCAGAGGTTAAACAACAACCAGCGACAGGTTCACCTGCTCATGTTGTCATTCATCTAGTATTTTTTTACGGCTTTTTCCAACCTATGAGGCAGCTTTACTGCAGCCTTTAAACCCCCAGCCCTAAAATGAAACACTGACCACCTACCGTTTGGATAGTTTAGCAAATATAAAATCTATTCTATGATCAGTCACCTCAGAAACACAAAATTATACAGCGTCAGGTTTTTTTCCTCTTTCACCTGCTGCCATATTCACTAAACTAAGTCTCCTTTTATTATAGATTTAGATTTCTTAGCTAGGCAGATACACACAATCCATATGAGGTCATTTTTCCTGTAATATTTGTGTCAATATCTAGGATTTCAACAAAAGTCAGGTAAGGAATCTAGTTTTGGTTTGTCACACTCACTTATTTGTTCAGATATGGACTTTATAGTGAACAGACTCCACAGAAACTATTCAAGACTGCATCATGATTGATATTTCCTGTCTCTGATGCTGTGTATGTCATAACATTATGGTAATAAAAGGCTTGTTCATGTCTTCTTTGGCAGAATGGTCCATCTACAAAGTGAGACTGGTGTTTGCAATCATCCGCCACGATAAGAATGACACTGAACTCTACGTAGCCGAAGACATCGCACGTCGCTGGGTAAAACGAACAAATGTCTAGTCTGACTTGAACGTTTCTGGGGAAAACTCTGCGGTTACTTGAAGCTTTATGGTATTAAAAAAATAATTTCCCCAAATCTTACAGCACAAGGACTTCTCATGGAGACATATGTTTGAAAAAAAAACAAAAAAACTTATTTTCCACCTAATTTTCAGCCTTCGTGAGACAAAGGCAGCTAAACATGAAAAGCAAAATCAGTTTAATTTATATACGTATATTCCCCTTCTGCTGTTGCATAAATACTTTGTCATGTTCTTGTACTAACTGTTGATAAAGGGTCTGTTGTGTGTGCATTATTTGGACTTATTTTACCTGTTGTAAATTGATGCTGTAATGACACGGCTCTTTGATGTTCCTGCAGATCAGAAACGTTTTGCCATCCAGCATCTATGTATTCAGTGTGTCTGTGTTTGAAGAAACCAGGTATGAACAGACTGTAGTTTATAAAACTGACAGTGTCGTGTACTGTGTCGGTAACATCAGTTAAACCTTGTTTTATTGTAAATGTCAGACAAGGGGAAGCAATGAGCAATATCTGATAAAAAAAATTTCTCTGATGTTTTTAGCAGATCCAGCAAAGAGGGATGTTTCAATACCTCATGTGAAAACAGTCTGGTAAGCACATTAGAGGTGGACTGACAATTAGCTTAAAGCAAATAGAGCTGTGCCAGTGTACATACTGGCTGATATGGCATGAGACATATGAGAGAAGTCAAAATGTTGTCTGAGATACTTAAGAAACAATGTTTACATAAAACTATTTTCCTTTCAAACAAACCGAATCAAATTCTACCTCAATGTCATTATGCTTGAACATGCAATCATAGTGCAGACACAATTAAATCACATTTCTGAGGGATTTTTAATCTTTAAAAAAGTCATATTCACAACCCCGGGTCTTGAGTAATAAACACATGAAATAATGCTACCAGCTACTACATGTTAACTATATGGATAAAACTGATTTTTTTCTAGTACAACTTTTTAAATCTTAAATTAAATTTTCAATATGTTCTTCATTCTTTAGACGCGGTGGACTCCAACAAACATCAACAGGTGAATATGTTTATGGTTTCTTCTGTCTGATAGTCACTTGGTAACAAGATGGCCAAATATAGAAAGCAGGGTCAATTTGTTGCACTGATCTTTTTTTTTTAAATCATGAATGAATGAGAACAAACGCACCATGTAAAATCTGTTTTTTAATGATAAAACGATAAAAGGTCTCTTATTTAGCTAAATCTTCCAAATGCTGTACTATAAGACAAGGCGCGGCAGAGCCCTGTTGTACCTTTAAATCATGAGATTATTAATTTGACATCTCACAAAACTCATTGTCTTATAATGCATGAGCTCAAATATATATACTCATGGACTGAATAAACAAACGTGTTATAAGAAAATGAGCTTTCTTCCGGGTGAGATCATGTGATATTCATAGAAAATTTGAAAAAATAGTTCGGGTTTATCTTACGACTCCAAATTTCAGTTTTTAAGATTGTTGTCATAAATTCTGGGATTTATAAACAATAAGTCACAACATTACTGTGTAGCTCTTTCTGCTGTAGACAATGTTGTCTCACAGAGAGCCAAGATGAGACACCATCTTACTTCTTTAGCTAGTAACTGCTAAAATCAATGCCGACATTAAACCTTTATCACAGACAGAAAAGCTCTGATATCTCAACAAGGAATTATTACCTTGTGATGTCCATGTGAAGGCATAGTGGATCATTTGAGGCATGGGCAAGCCAAAATGAATAAATTACATAGAAAAAATAAGCAAAGCACAGCAGTATTGACATTCCTCTTTCTTTTTCTCCTCTAAAAACCCTTAAAAGGAAGTAAAGTGAGACGAAAACAGCAGTATGGGTGTCCTACTCACACAAAAGCCAAAACATTAAAAAACATGTATGAAAAGCACACACCCACAGAGAAGAACATAAACACAAACTGACCAAATTCTTAACTTTCTTTTTTCATTTTCTTTGCAGATTTCATTGCCTGGTTAATGTTAATGTTATCCCCAGCCTGGATGTGGCAGCTGTACAGAAAGAGATGTACATAGACCTTACAATCCCCTACAATGACCCCAGTGGTCTGCTGCAGCTACTGGCGGACACCAGAAGCATTCACACCACGCCTGTTGGTAGGAAGTCATTCTCAATAATAATAATAAAACGTAGATCTGTGTCATGTGCATGGAATCTGAACGTCCTGAATTTGTTTTCTTATAGAAAGTTTCTCTGCGGCAACCACCAGCCCTCCTACTGTAGTGACTGCGTCCTCTGTCGTTTCAACCCCCACCTTTACAACCACAGCATTACCGTCTTCTTTCTCCCCTACCACCGAATTTAACACCCCAAACACCAGCATGAAAACTTCTACGGCAACCACCTTCACCACAACTCCTGCCATCATATCCGGTCAGTCTGATCATTTAGTCAGTTTTTCCACTCGTGGCTCAAGGAAACCTTCTGACTTGTCTAAAATTTTCCTGCAGATCTGTATTTTGAGGTAAAGGCAAATGTGTCCATAACAGGAGACTATGACCCAGAAGAGATCCTTCCCATCTGGGTGTGTCTCGCAAAACAGCTGAACTCTTTTTTTCCTAACAACAGATAATTACTTTAGCATTATGTGTCTTAAATATGACTAATAAAGGAGTTTGGACAGTAGAAGACTTTTAATGTAAAGAAAATGAATCCTCTTCACAGCTCAACACCAGTCTACCTGACAACTCGATGGTGGTGCTGGACCTTCAACTGCTCCCCAAAGTTAAAAGGTATGGTATGTAATGAAGTGGGTCGATCATCAAGTCATCCATCTAAATCCAGACATATTACAGTCCGATTCATTATGAGCAGCTTAATAATTACTGATCTCACTCGCAGACATCAGCGAGACCTGAAGCCCAAATACTTCACATCTGATAAAGTAAGCAAACATAAAGATTTCTTAGCTGAATGAGGGTGAAAGACTAAATGATTATGTAATCCTGCGTGAATTGGTCCAGATTTTTAAGACGTTTACAACCACTGCCAATAAATCATGGAATCATCAGTCTTGGAAAAGGCTTAGTTTTCTTTTAGAAAAAATAAGTCAACAAATCAAAGATGGCACACAAATCCATTTCTTAGCTTGGCTATAAAAAAAAAGCAAAACAAAAAAAAAAGACAATGAAAATAATGATGATGCTGGTGCCTCGTCAATTCTGTTTGGTGCAGGTCCAATGGAACATTTAAAGATGACCGCCTGGAGAAACTTCAGCCAATCATCAATTCAGGAAATCCAGTGAATTTACACAATAATTGATAATATGGAGATTTGTCCAGTAAATGACCAGAGGAGATGGCAGTCATTACTTTTAGTGTAAACATGTATATCTGTAATTCTCATTCGTGCAATCAAAAGTCTGTTTGGTGAGGATTAAATCATTTAATAGGATGGTAATGGATCTATCCACAAAGCAAAAAATTGTTCTGATTTGATCATTTTGGAATATATATTGCCCAAAACTACAGCAATTTTATTTAATTTCTTCTTAATATGTTTTATAAAAGCCTGAATGTTCAGTTGCTAAAGAAAACTGTTGTGTGTACCCTTATGATCATCCTTCAAGAGTGATCATTTCATAATTTCTGCCAGGGGTTGTATGAAAGCTTTATGATTAATTTAATCAGTTTGTGGTTTGACAGCCTGTAAAATCATCACACAAAACCTCAGACGGATGTATATTAAATTTTACAGGTTAAGAGAAGATATAATTGTTGACTCTCAAGATAACTATGCATGGAATGACCATGTCTGAGATAAATGTAGACAGGACAAAAAGCCTTTTTGTTTTGTTCTGAACTGAAATTTTACAATTTTCATTATTTCCCAGGTGTCCAAACATGGAATAGCAAGGTATGGCTAATGTGTCCCCACATAATTCAGCCTTTAAAATGCAACATTTCAAAACTCATTCATTTACTGTATTATTTATAATCTAAATCAACTAGATTTGTGCAACCCATAACTCTGTTACTGTCTGCAGAGAGAGCCTTATTTTCCAGGTTCAAGTCATGTCGTTGCCGTCAGACACACAGGAAATGGAGGAGCAGATACGCAGCATTCTACTGATGCCTTATAACAACGGCTCCATCTCCATAGCAACCGAGGATGTACAGATAAGCCGCATATGTGAGTATAGTTGTCAAAGATTTGCAAAAAAGTAGGAGAAGTAATTTAAAGCCGGTTCTTTACTTTCTCAACTTGTATCCCCATCTCACCGTTTCAGTGATATATAATTGTAATTCCAAAACCCAGCTGACCCTGAAAGGCCTGTTTACATGGCCTGACACTTCGGGAGGAAAAAATGGTACCTGCGCGTGCCCAAAAAACCCTCACCGCTCTGCCACTCGACACTGGTGAGAGTTTCAACTGAATTATATGATGTTTCTATGCAGCCTGAGCATTACAGGACATACAGTATCTGTAACTGTGGCCAGAACAAAAACCGTGATCATTATTAGAATCTAACCTGTATTGAAAATAGAATAAAACACAAATCATAGTGAGGTTCTACTGAATCGGTGTGGTTAGAAATACTCTGACAAATTACATTGAGGTCTGGTCTTTTAAGTCTGAAGAGATGAAACACAACTTAGAATTAGGATCACTGGTGGATGTGATCTGTATACAACTCATGCAGCAAACCGTGTAATAGCTTTACTGATTGTAGGAGAAGCATCAACATAATCAGCAGGCTACATCTTGAGGGCATCATTAATATCTGCGCAAACACTATTTGTAGAAATAGAACGGCAGCATGGGTGAAATAAAACGCACATAACACCCTGTTTGGTTTCCTTTCTAATATTTACAGGTGAAATCGGGCGATTCTTCTGTGTATTTGACTGCATAACAATCAATATGAATTTAATGCTTCAATAAGCATCAGCCTGAGGAGTATTGATCCATCCATTAGTTCATATTTGCATAGTTTTTTCACCGTAGTGACTGTTTAAATAACTAATAATGGCTGTGCAATAAAAGGCATTAATCAGGATCTCAGTGTCACTGATCTATGGTTTGTTGATACAATTCCCACAATAAGCTGTGGAAAGGTCTCATAAATGTCATCAATCCATCACCAGCTCATCTTCTGCTTCACAAATATATGTAGACGGTTGGTAGCAAAGGCTGGCATTAAGATCAGTTCAGATACACAAAACGTTACATTTCATTAGGATAAAAGCACATTGAGCTTGTATCAAAATACAGAGCATACTACTCTGATGAAGATTTGTTTAAAAAAAGTCACATTGAAAATATAAAAATCTGTCTGTTTGCTTTTGTTTGACAGCAAACTGTGCCTTGATACCCGTTGGATGGATCCAGATCTGAGAGACTGCTATCCTGTGGTAGAAACTATCCTTGACCTGGAGCACATCGAAGTCACTGCTGGTCTGTTAACCACCTCTTCCCTTCCTTTGCCACTCATTGAAAAGCCATTTTCATTACTGAATCTGGTTTGAATGAATGGTTTGAATTTAACATTAAACACCCACCCAAATCTTATTTTCAGACATTCTCATTGTAGATCCATTTATAGATTATTCTTTCGGTTTCTCAACAGACATTTAGTTGATTTGATTAGCTCCCATGCTTAGTGTTCCATGTTAATAAGACACCATCTACTCTCTAAACATTGTTTTCATAAACACAATTACGATGCAGAAGACTTTTAAACAGCAAGTTCTACTGACACAAGTCAAAATGCAGGAATATTAGTCATTAAAATCATTCTGAATGTTCTATGAGGAAATTATTCAGATTTTATTGTATTAACCATTTGAGTAGGATAAATAACTATTTTAGGTTGTTTCTGCAAAAATATTCTCCAGATTTATTCCACCTATTCTTGCTAAATCCTCTTTGTCAGGACAAAGATGGCTTCCTCTGCCTTGTTGCCCTGGTGATGCCAGAGTGATACATAACCAAACCTGCTGTAAACAAAAAAGAATCCTGAATGAGTTTCATTGTTCCTCGTGTTGTGTCATTTATCTGCAGATAATGCACTGGATGTGGTGAAGATGATTGAAGATTTACTAAAAAACCACTCCACTCTCATCTACAAAGAGCTGCTCACAGTCCTCAACAAGCTGAAGGACATCATGAGCGTCAGTGTGGTCACACCAAACCTGGGTCAAGCTCTAATCAACATCATTTCAAACATACTGGAATCTCAAAGTGACCTTGTGCCTTTTACGAGCAGGTAAGTTTGGAAAGTTGAATTAAAATCCAAGTAAAACTCCAACTGATCTGACTAGACGTGCACTAACTCCTTTTTCTGTCTTTCTCTTCAGTATCCTAAACATTACAGAAGCAGTAGGAGATAGGATGGTGGGCTATGAGGGGTCTTCCACCCTGGTTGCTCCAGCAATCGCTATCTCAGTGGTGGATGTAGTTCCTGGGGAGTTTGAGAGCTTAAGTTTTGGAGTGACGTCTGATTGGACTGGCATGAAACCTGAGGTTGGAAAACATCTGCCTACTGAAAAGAAGCCACTTGTAGCAGTACCCATGTCCCTTTTAAATTAAATGGGGTTACAGGATGAAGTAGAAAGCTAAGGAGGGATATCAGGATAAAGTGAAAACTAAATTTGCATGTAAACACGCTTATGGTGTCACCCCAATTGTGTCATTCTATAAAATTTTCAATGTCTGTACTAAATCTGACAAATTCCTGCTGCTGTTAAAGTGCACGGTTTTTGCTAAAAATGCCATTTTTTTTATTTCATTTTATAGATTTTTATTAACAGGTGCCCCTTCAATGGAACAGTGGCTTTCATCTCCCTGCCATCTGTCCTGCAGCACAGCTTCCCACTACCAGGTGTGAACCAGAACACAGCCAGAATCCAGTTTCAGTTCTACGGCAACCCATTGCTCTTTAAGGTACTACTTCACATTACGTATAAAATCACAAAACACTTCTTAACAAATACTTTTTCAGAAACAAACTGATCGCCTCTGTGGAACTTGTGATTCTTATGTTATGTGTTATTTTCAGAGCAGCCATAAGGGGCAGATCCTCAACACGTTTGTGGTGTCAGCCAGCGTGACCAACGCCAGCTCTCCAATCAGAGACCTAGATGAAGACATTGAAATCACACTCCACCATCTTAAGTCTAATAAAGTAGGAGAATCTGTCCTTTAATCATGAGTTGCTCACACTGCTGCCAATAAAATGACTGAATAAGTAAATGATACATTTAATAAGAGTATTTCATTTCAATCTCTGTTCAAACTTCCCCAGAAGGTACAGTGTGTGTACTGGAACTTCAATAAAAACGGTAAGTCCTGATTTAATTCATCATTCCTCCAAATACGTAAATGCTGGATGAACCATGTGATTTCAAACGTCAATGTGACCATACAGATGGACACGGAGGCTGGGATGATTATGGGTGCCGGATATACAACAGCAGCTCGGACTATACAACCTGCCTGTGTGATCATCTCACACACTTTGGAGCTCTACTGGTATGAGCCAATTTGTTTAGAATCATAGTAAACTCGAAAGCACATTAAAAACCTAATCTCACTTCCTCTCCTGGCCCTGCCCGTCTTTTTTCAAAAGCAAGATGGCTCTTTTCTTTTAGGGATCAAATAGTTGAGCTTTTTAATCCTGGCATCAAGAGTCATTTGGTGGGGCCAAGTGATAGGGCCAGAGGGAGGAAGTGGGATTGGGTCTTGGACTTGAGGGGCACAGCAAGAAATCTAAAGGTTGTGGCATTGTTCGTAATACTAGTAGTGGTAATGACAATTGTTATAGCTAGAATATATGGTGTTCAATTTGATGAACGTGGTCCGACTAGCATTTGAGCAGCAGAGGGTGCTCAAGGTCTTCTCTTCTCAAGCAAAGTTGGACAAATTAATTTCATATTCAGATATGAAAAATAAGAAACAAGATAATCTGAGCTAAACATTTTATTCTAAATGTTCTGGCTAAATATACTTTCATAAATTTGTTGTGTAGGGTTTTAAATTAAATTGATAAAAACTGACAAATACATAAGGTCCTTGTATCATTCATTAAATGAATGATAAACAGACCCATATAATTCACATTTTATCACAGAGTGTGAATGATATATATGTTGCGGTTTCTACAAAAGCCACAAAGACAATCATTTAATTCAAGAGGTCCTTTTCCTCCAACTGTGATGACAACAATATCATTAACCTTTTTGCTGAAGTTCTTCATACGAGCTCATACTTGGCTGTAGAAACAGGAGAAGTTGAGAGCTGCTTGTGGGTGAATATTTACACATTCAGTCGTGTTGACAAAGTGGTGTGTGTGTCTAGGATGTCTCCAGGACTCCGTTGGACCCGGCTAATGAGCAGATCCTGACCATTATTACTTATGTTGGTTGTGGAGTCTCCTCGCTCTTCTTGGGAATCACCGTTCTCACTTACACAGCTTTAGAGTAAGACTCTATGTATTGAATTGTTCATGCTTTTCTACATCCCTGTCAACATGAATACATTTGAGAATCATCTTTAGATCTCTAATTTACACTGTAACTGTTACTTCACTTGTGATAGTGTATGTATAAATATCTGACATTACTTAGATCATTTACAATATCAAATCAGTTTCATGCCTAACCTTTCAATTTCCATCTTCGACCCAGAAAGCTCCGTCGCGACTATCCCTCTCAGATCCTCATCAACCTCTCTCTGGCCCTTCTGTGTTTGAACCTGGTGTTTCTGGTCAACTCTTGGCTGTCCTCATGGGGTCTTTATGGCCTGTGTGTGGCCGTGGCATCCACTCTGCATTACTTCCTCCTGGCATCATTCACCTGGATGGGATTAGAGGCAGTTAACATGTACTTTGCCCTTGTCAAAGTATTCAATGTCTATGTGCCCTCATACATCCTGAAGTTCTGTGTTTTGGGATGGGGTGAGTCATGTTTTTCTTCACAAATGACTTTAAATAAGTGACTCATAAAAGTTTGAAACACTAGCATCAGATGTTGTAGTTATGGCAGCCATTGTAGACTGGTGTTTGAACTCTTCCTACAGGGGTTCCCCTGGTGATCTGCATCATGGTGCACATTGTGAACCAAGAGGCATACGGCAGTCACCTCTACACAGATACTCAGTCCACTTTAGAGTCATTGGACAACTCTGACAACTTGTGAGTCCTTGCTTCATCCTCTATTCCTCTTAATTGATCTTAAAGACATAAGAATTTTAAACAAGTGAGAGAGACTAAATTTGTATGAACTGGGTGCAGTTATATTGTTATAAGTGCTTTACTAATTTGTATGTAACTTTAAATGTTGTTTTGTGTTCCTCTATTTTACATCTACTCTTCCTTGTCTCTGCATTGTTTTTGTTTTCCCCCTCAGCTGCTGGATCCAGGACGATGTCACATTTTATGTGTCCGTGGTTGCCTACGCTGCGCTGATCTTTCTCTTTAATACTGGGGTAAATTATTTATTTAAAGCAAGTAAATATGTTCAAACAACTTCTACTATAGTATTGTATTAATCAAGTTTAAGGTAGACCACCTTTCAGAGAGGTTAAGTGTCAGACAGGACTTATTAATTAGACTAAACTATCAGAAACTAGTTCAACACAGTAGTGCACATCTTATTCTAGATTTTTTTTTAAAAAGGAAGACAAGCCCAGAGGTTGAGGTAGCTTAGCGCATCGCTGCTTAATATGAACATTTTTATACATTAAAATGTAATTATCCTGCTTTTTTAAATTCTTCACTCTTCACTGTAATTTAACTTAAACAAGTCACCTTTTGGACTTTTTTTTTTTAGGTTTTTGTGGTGGTTCTGATCCAGATTCGCCAAATGCGATTCAACAGTCCAGCAGGGACACGCAGAGGACTTCTGCATGACCTCAAAGGAGTTGCCAGTCTCACCTTATTACTTGGATTAACATGGACAGTAGGCTTCTTTACCTGGGGACCTGCAAGGATAGTTCTGCTATACATGTTCTCTGGGCTGAACTCCCTGCAAGGTAGCCATTTCTTTTTATTCACTGAAAGGTGTACGATGTCCAGCAAGTCAAAAAAAGCATAGATAGCACAGCTAGCAATTATCTAGTGCTTAGGATTTTATCTTCGGTAACAAAAGCCCTTAATCTGACGAGGTTTGGCAGCTGTATTTGTGCTATCTGACAGCTTTGGGTCATCCGAGGTGATTGCAAACTAAACTTCTACTTCTGATTTTAAAGGCTGATTTGGACAGCTTTGAACTCTATTTATTTCCTCGTTTTAACCCAACCAAGCTTTAAGTTTTGCAGTTCAAATCATCCTGATTTGCTTAAGAAACACACCAAAATTATACAATAATACAGTGAATATTTTCCCAAAAGTATCTAAAATTACATAAATTATTAGAAAAGTTTAGGATAAATTATTGAAATGAAATAATTGAAGTGAAACAAACAAAAAGCCATTTATCATTGCTCTGGTCACAGCCAAATGAGAATCAACTCACTGGGCATGCTCAGAATGTTCTTCTTTTATATTCTGACATGTTGTTTATGTAGACATTATCACCACCTACTGGCCAGGCATGTGTATTTCAGAGTTAAGGATATCTGCATTCTGTGCTGGATGGAGATCCTTTGACCAAAATTCGGCTCATGGATGAAATTTTGTTTTTTAGGTGTTTATTTTTCCCCAAATAAACTGAGGAAAAAATCAATTAAAAAATATTTGCAGTTGAGGGGCCAACATAAACAGTCAAGTGATGCACCTACATCACACCTGCTTGTACATGAGCTGCTTGTATCTTTGAATGATGCAGGCAGCCACATCATGAGGTGAAATATGTGGCTCAAGTACAAGTTAAAAATGGTCTGTTTAGGTAAGAGAGCCACATACCAAGATTCAATATGGTTCCCCAAAAGCTCATGCCATTTTTAAACTTCTGTTTACTGCAGGTCTTTTTATCTTCCTCTTCCACTGTCTGATGAAGGAGAACGTAAGAAAACAGTGGAGGATTCACCTATGCTTCGGCCGTTTCCGACTTGAGGAGCACTCGGGTACCAACAAATAAAAACACGATTATCAGACTTCATCACATCACTGAAACTACATGATACATTATGTGTACAGTTACTGTACATACACACAATTACAGTAATTTAAGTCACGAAAACTCCCGGCTTGATTTCTATTTACCTTTTGTCTGGGATCTTTTGTCTAGAGTGGAGCAACTCTGCGTCGGTTGGAGCCCAAGTGAAACCAAGAGAAAATCCTCCAAGGGCAGCGATACCATCAGTCCGCTCAGTCAAGTCCAGCTCCACAGACAGCACATCAGCATCTTCTGATTCCAGTCAGAGAGACTCATTCTGCAGGAGACCAAATCTGGGTGAGAAAACAGTCCAAAACATCACCCAATGATGAGGCCATCTATGATGCAGCCACTGTTTCAGTAGTAAGGAAACAATGATCCAAGTGTTTAATTATAATCATTAAAAATATATGCTTCCCAACACTGAAACATTTAACAAAGATATGCATCAAGTAATGACATTAAACACTTGATTCTTATCTATTAAAACATTAAAGGTTACCATTAAAAGTTTGAATTCAGCCGGTTTACCTTCACAGACTCTGCCATCTCAGTCCGTCTGTTGCCAGAATCCCAGTGAAGGTCACTGCTTACATTAATGAGTCCGCACTGACGTTTAATAATTAGATGACTTTGTAATTAAGTTGCTTTGAATACAACTTAAAGGACATAACTGTTATTTCTTAAAAGGTTTCCTTCACCATCTGACAGTTCAATTTAGGTCTGACCCCAAACTCCCAGGCATACAATCTGCACCCCCATAAAAATGATTAGTTTTTCACACCTCTAAAATGCTCACAGATGTTTAATTATCTTGCAGGTCTTTTCGTGAATAGCCTCGCTCTTCCTCGAGCCCAGAGAGACCCTTCAGATACAGCAGGTTTGCCCTCCTACAGGGGAATGAATCCATCACGTGGCTGGAGAAATCACCGGCTAGACGATCAGGAACAGTGAAAAGACCAAGGCATATCTGCACACACGTACATGCACATGTTTCAAACAATAGTCTAATCATATTGTTCTTCAGTACAAGACAAGTGTAATCAATGCAGAGAGGAGCCAAATGTATCTGGAAGGCATCAGCTTCATCAGATAATTTTTCTTCATGCAGTTCTATTGTTAATTTTGTTTTTACTAAATATTGTAAAAGAGCCTGTAATTATGAAGACATGAGCAGTTGCATCAGTTCCTAGGAGGAGTTGGTTGCCAAGCAACTGGTGAGTGGAGCTATGGTAACAACGCAATGTGGTTCAACACAGTTTGTATGAGAAATTTAATTTTTTTAAAAATCACTAATTTAAGATGGCAAAAGTCTCTCTTAAGTCTGCATAAAAATGTATTCTTCAGGTTTGGCCAAACTCATCCATCAATCATGTAACAAATTTTTTTGTGTGCAATTTTGTTCCTGAAAAAAATACACCACCTTCAATGTGATCAGTACATATTTGTCTTTTTTCCCCCAGGCTAAACCATTTCTGCTGCTCCCTTTACACATATCAAGTTTTTCCAAACTAAGGCTGTATTGTGTCTGTACACTAAATGTTTTGTGTGCTGGCAGCAGTGATGGAGGTCTCTGTGTATGACCTTGAGATCCTACAGACTTATGGTAACACTTCTGCTGGTGTTTTCACTAAATATTGTCAAATGGTATTGTTGCACAAAAGATAATTTCATCTTATTATACAAAACACTTTCATTTAGTTGAGTACACAGAGTGAGATGTGTTGAAGTAGTTTCTGGTTGACTTGAGCTAAACCCAAGTAAAATACAGACTACTGTACATGAAATGGGAAAACAGGTGCCACAAAATGTTGTGCAATGGAAAGATGTGATAGAAATAGGAAGAGATAGGAAGTAGCACTGATATCTGAGCCTAAAATCTAAATAATCTAAATAAATAATTTTACTTACTTCCCCATACGTAATCATTAACATTACACCATGATACACTCACCAGCCACTTCATTGGGTTAACTAGTTCCGGGTTGGACCCTTTTTTGTCTTCAGACCTTTATTCCTCGTGGCATAAATTTAAATGTGTTAGAAACATTCCTCAGAGATTTTGCTCCATATTAACATGAAAGCATCATGGGAATCTTCCTTCCACCACATCTCAAAAGGTACTCTATTGAATTGAGATCTGGTGACTGTGGAGGCCACTGGAGTACAGTGAACTCATCATGTTCAAGAAACCAGTTTGAGATGATTTTAGCTTTGTGACATGCTGCATGATCCTACTGGAAGTAGCCATCAGAAGATGGGTACACTGTGGCTGTAAAGGGACGCGCATGGTTACCAGCAATACGCCGGTAGGCTGTGGTATTTAAACAAAGCTCAATTGGTACTGAGAGGCCCATAGTTTACTAATAAAGTATCATACATATAATTACACCACCTGCAGCAGCTTGAACAGTTGATAAGGAGCAGGATGGATCCAACGGCAACATTTTTACAACCTTGGTAAGCCCATATGACCTGTAGCTTCAGTGTCCTGTCATTATCTGACAGTAGTGGCGTAGTCTTCGGCTGCTGTAGCCCATCTGCTTCATGGTTCAATGTGGTGTGCATTCAGAGATTACTGTATATTCTGTTGCCTTTCTGTCCACTCGCTTGATATCTTCTCTTTTTTGCACCATTCTTTGTAAACCATAGAGATTGTGTGTGAAAATCCCAATAGAACAGCAGTTTCTGAAATACTCAGTATGGCTCATCTGGCACCAACAACTATGCTACATTCAGTTGTTTAAATTCCCTTTCTTGCTCAGTCTGATGCTCAGTTTGAACTTTAGCAAGTCACTTTGACCATGTCTACTTGCCTAAATGCACTAGCCATTTGTTTCAAAAAGTAATTGAATAGGTGTACCTCATAAAATAGCTGGGGAGTGTAGAAAGATATTATTAAAAAGGTATAAAGGTACCAACCATATGTTGTTCAACTTGCAGGCATATCTATGGGTACACCCAAAAAAAGTTACAAATATTTAGGTATCTTTAGAATTGCATGATATTGAATGAAAACATTAACAAAAAAACACAAAATACTCAGAGGGATAATGTTGCTCTATTCTACTTGACACAGCAGGGAAAATGTTCCCCATTTTCATACTGTAAGCCTTTAAGCAAAGTATTTCCACCCACAACTCATTGAAACAGACTATTCCAGCATAGTGCACAACAGTTTGAGTCTTGTTTATTTTTCTCAAACACCTACACAAACTGAAAACTCAAGTGTTATACATGAAACAAAAGAATCACCACTGTTAAGACTAATATGCAAAGTGCACTGAAGAACACTGAATAAAATCTCAAGGGGAACTTGGATAAACTCTGAATGTTTGAAGTGGAAGGTTCAAACGCTGAAACAATCCACCAGCTTTTTTGAATTCCAGGGCCCTGCTTGGATGCTCAGGAACCTTTGTTTGACCAAGTCTTTAACTGTCTGGTACACAGTGGCTTCCATCTGTAAAACAATAAACAACTTCAAGCAACACATATGTGAGGCTAAACTATTTCCAGTGGAACACTGAGAAGTCGCATACCTTGAGACTGTGGTAGGTGGGGAGCTCCAGCAGGTAGTTGTGCCCACCCAACTGTGCAACTTGGTGGAAATAGCTGTAGAGGGCTCTCTTGCAAAGCCTGCTTGAGAAGCCAGGCCCACTCACTGATGGAGAGCTGGGGAACAATATGCACCATAACCCATCTTTTACAAATCAATTTGTCCCTTGACATGATGATTCTCTAAGATTGATCTCATTAAAAGAAAATATCAAACTTTAAAAAGGCACATTTTTACATTGAAAAACATTTCCTGCCTAAATGTTTGTAACATAATGCATCAGTTCTCAAGGATCTAACCAGCCAATACACAGTAAACTTGCATTATTATCACTCAGTGCTGTTCGGATTACATGATAGTGTATTTTGTCATGTGTTTTAGTTTAGCTCCAAAGCAGCAGTGACAGATTGTGCTCAGCTGACGTCCCTTCAAGTAACCGGTTAGAACATCAAAATATTGTAAATGTGCATTTATTAATGCTCAATGTTTTCTACTACTTGTGAGGACACAGTGTCTGCTTCAGAGAATAGCAAAGCAAAACATTGAAATGTCTTTGGCCAGACACTTTTTCCACACTGCAAGAGCAATGTGTTATTGTGTTTGTCCTGAATGGGAGGAGGAGGGTTCCCCGCAGGCAGCACTTACTACTGCCACTTACACATTTCTGGGGAAAAACCCTGGAGTGGACCCTTGGGAGCAGACCAGTGGTGTCTATACAGATGAGGTTCGGAGGAGATGTTGAGAGGACAGCATGAACAGAAGCTGACATTAGCAGATGCGCATCTAAAATTCAGACCAAGACACTGCCTAGAGCCCATGATATTCCTCATCCTTATGCAGACCTTTTTTTTCCTTTTTCTAATGCTAATATAAAATATAATTTGAATGAAAGAAATGTGAGTGCTGTCCAGATTTTTCTTCCCCTTTCTTTAAAACAATTAGTTACTTCAGCACTGTAAACCAGTGTAGCCAGCTGTAATTGGCATTCTACTTCTTTATCAGTAAATTAAAGCAATCTCAAGTGATGCTAAAAGCAGACAATTTCATCTCTGCACTATAATTATTTTAGTGGGCGTTCCTGCCATTCTTTCATTAGTCTTCACCTTTCTGGCACTCTTTATCGCCTGTAATCCTTCCTCAAATTCCCTCTTTTTTGGCATCTATACAGAATGTGGTTCAGCTCATCTAAAGCTGTGGTACTGCCCAAAACTAACAGTTCAAGCTGCAGGAGAGAAGCTGAAACCACCAGCAACACAAGTGATGAGCAGGATGTCTGATCTATTTTTGTCAGTAAATCGCTGCTCAAGGACGACACAGCCTCTAGCGAGAGCCGCGTCTGCGCCGTACTCTTGCAAGTGGACATCGGCAGTTGTCTGCAGCTCCAAAGCCAAAAGATGGCAGGAGCCCCAGGCCATACTGGGGCTGTCAAACTGCCAGCCACATAAAAGTTGCCAATAGTTCTGCTTTAGTACAGCACTGGAACTGACTATAAGAGCGTCAACAGGGAAAGTTACAGCAAGATTAAGACTATCTAGAATAATACAGGATGTCATACTGGCCGCACATTTTTGGAGGGAGGAAAATATTACATATAACTTTACTCCTTGCAAGTTAAAAAGTTCAGAATTCTTGTACACAGTAACATACCCCTCAACAATGGTGCCCTCGCTGCTGTCCAAAACTTCAATGTCCTTATCTCCAAGACACCAGTTGATGCTGAGATTTTCGTGCAATGGGGAAGTCACAGAAGGGCCCACGTAGTCGCCACAGAGAAGGAAGATATCTTGTTTTTTGTAGGATGGCGGAAGAAAGGCCTCCCATCCGTCTCCTAGTCTCTTGTTGGTGATATCAGTCACTACCTCGTTGAAGATCTTCTGGCCTCCTAAATAAAAGGCAATTTACAAATAAAAAGTAATCTAAATAACTTTTTAATAATTACAATATAAGCTGATAAAAATTACCTTTGAAAAGACCACTCATAACTAGTAGTAAGACATCCAAGTGTTAATCTGAATATAAAGTACAAGTCTTTCCTGGGTTATCATTACACCACAACTACAGTGAAATCTTCTTGTACTGAATAACATGTTTCCAGCAGAGTGGAATATGAACTAGCAGCTTTACAAATCTTTACCTAACACCATACTGGTGATGTAAAGTGGCTGAATGAAGTGGCTCAGTAATGCACCCTGAACCCCAGTGATAGTCCAGCGACACAACTTGTCGCTTCCAGACATGCAGCAGACTTTGGCACCCCACAAACTTGGATCAAGGTAGGTCACAGGGACCAGCGAGCCCTTGGTGTGATACTGCAGCTTCATAGCGGTCCAACTGTTTGCTGAGCCCCTAAACAGGAAATGGCATATTTTGATTGAGAGTTTATTCTAACGTGGAATAAAAGTCATTAAAAAATGACAAGAATACAAACCATATTAGTCAACAGAAAAATAAACTAAACATAGTGAGACGACTGTGTTTAGTTCTAAAGTATGTGTTTTTTATAAAAAACAATTCATCAATATATTTATTGTTCTTGTAATTTTAAGCAAACATGTTAAAATAACTGTGCAATACCACATTTCAAGAAGTAAAAAGGATTGAATAAAATCTTAGATTACACCAAGGAATATTTGCATTCAAAACATGGCTCTGAGCAAATACATATATTAAAACAATCAAAACAAGGAATTAATAAACAAACTGCTGTACTTGAAGTAGAAGTTCTTGGCTGCTCCCTCAGGGCACTGATTGGTGTAAAGATGAAGACTGATTTTGGGTTTGAGCTGCAGCTGGTGGCTGTCTGCAAAACTCTCAAAAATACAGTTCTCCTTGGCCTTTGGATCAGCATCAAAGAACAGCAAAAGCTGTTTGTACAGAAACCTGAACATAAGCCAGGAAAAATTATTCTCAATGTGAGGCCCGGCAGTTCTTTCAATGATCCAGAAGCACATATCAATAGAAAAATGAATGACTTGATTTAGTCTGAGTTTCAGGATTTCATGCTAGAAATTCAAGAGAAGAAACAATTACGCTACATTAAGAGCGTTATTCAGTTTTATATGAGGTAACTGTCCATTGTCTAAAGAGAATTTTGTACCTCAGGAGAGCCCTTCTGGCGATGATGATGGCATGGCAGTCATGGACCATCATTCCATTGTAGCAAAGCCATTTGCTGCAGCTTGAATGTCCAGCTCCCACAGCCACCACCCTGTAATGCTCGCATGGACGACCCGAAGTATCCAACACTTCTGAGGGAAAAACAAATCATTTATCTTTCCAATGTGTAAAAACAATTTTCCCCCGCAAAGGCCAAAGACAGAATCACAGAAATATTTGGGGAATCATCAGTTTTGTGCATTTTTTCTAAATGTATGCATCATGAAGCAAAAATACTTAACAACCAGTTGGCTTTTATTCAAACAGAAGATATCGTCCGTTTAACCTCAAAAACAATTGAGAAAAATAAAACATAACAAAAGAAAAACAAACCTTTTCCACCATCTTACTGAGGAAATTTATATCTCTGCATCCTGGACATATTTTTTTCACTCAGCAGTTCTGGATGAACCTCTGTTGTCTACAGGGTGATTTTTTTTATCTTTTATAGTTTTCCCAATGGTACCTGACTGTACTAAAAAGGGTCAATTATCTTTGAGGTCCCACTGATGTTGCGATTTCTGTCAGCATAATCATAATCTTCATAGGCACCACTTTGTTAATCCTTATACTGAAAGACAACTCAGCATCACACTGCTGTCCCAGAAACAATTAGTAGCAGCTGAATTCTTGGATTTGAAGCACTATGTATGGGATGTGTGTCTTGTCATGCAGTTATTAAAATTAGCACTTGTAATATGGCTTTTTTTTGTTTCATTTCACACAAAACTGTTCAATTTTAATGTCTGGACCATCCAAATTACTAATATACTTGTAATTGCTTTTTCTACATTTATTTAACTCTGACAATACTATAAGCCCACAACACCATATTCATAAAGTTGCACCACTGGATAAAATGAAAACGTTATGCATGTGAGTTTCAAACACACATTTTGATAACTGAGGCTTGCGACTAAAATTAAATCTAGTTATTTAACACGGTATCACAATAAGACTAGGCTGTGTCCATATGTTACTTTACACTTGAAGTAAAATATTATCCATCTATTGTCTTTTTACCAGTGCTGAGTTATAGTAAGATAAAAAACCATTGAAATAAACTATTAATAGATATACTATTGCAACAGCAAACTGAAGACGTTGGGGAAACCTACCTCTTATCAAGACAAATGCTGCCATGTGGCTTTTACAGCCATGAAAATCTGGACACATTCTCAGAAGGCTGTCAAACTTCTCACTGCTTATAGCTGCCATGTGATTCTTGTGCCAGTCAGTCTGCCAAACTGTAAAGAAATGAAAGTTAAATAACGTGAAAAAGGGTAATAGTACTTATTCTCAAATAGACGTGTCTAAAATGGGAATATTTCTTCAAACAAGAATGGCTCCACATCCATCTAACAGAATACACATTTAAGGCACCACTGCATTTTGTACAAAATATATGATCATTCTTGATCAGCTTATGTGGGCATCACAGCATTATTTGTAGACAGACACCTATAGATAAGGAAAATTAGGTTTTACCCATGTGTCGACCTGATTACTGTTAGAGGGGAGCCTCATCTGTGCTATAATACTGTATTGGACTTGTGAATATTTTGAAGCAGTTCATATCCAGCTTCAAAATATCCACAGCTCCAACAGAAAGGTGGCACTGTCATGTTGTTTTCTACACTTATCTTGTGTATCGTGTATGACTTTGATGTTATTGTCTATCCTACTGCATGCACAATATGAACCACTGTGTGGTTCATATTTTAAAAATTTGACCAAAACAGAAAGAAGCTGAAAGTAACTGTTTATCACAGCATGTGACTGCAGCTTTGAGGCAGAGGGAAGCAGTTCTCCACTGCCCCACGGGCTTACTGGAAGAAAATGAACACAGGAGAACCAGCAGTATTTTACACCAGCTGCAAATTTCTGATGGTAAATGAAGGGGCAACAGTAAATATTAATAATACATCCTTTATGCCAACCTTTTTTTATCCTTTTTATAATATTAAAATTCCCCATGACTGCACCTTCAGTCTTTGCGTTTTTATCTGGAATGCTGCTGTCGCTGATGTGATTGATCAGAAGCTCTTCATCTGAAAGTATGCTTTCAGGAGGTGATATACCACAGAGAGAGAGTGTAGCTTGATCATCAAAGTCTCCATCCTGAGAGTGAGAGAAAAGAAAAAAGTATAAATTACAACAGTTTTTATCCTCTTATCAGGATTTAACCAACTTTTCTAGCATTTAATGTTCTTATCACAAGACAATGAAAACCATATATTATGAGATAGAAACTGAGAATGTATTTCTACTCATCATAGTTTAAACATCAAGGTGGGTACAGAAGATTTAAAAACAAAGAGAGGAAAAAAAAGTTTTTGACTCCCGCTAATGTGCAGCCTGGTGGCGTCAAAGTTTTAGGGAAATGTTCCAAACATAAACAAAACGCACTAAACACAAAGCCTTCTAAATGAGGCAGCAGACACTCTAAGAAACCCTGTTATTACTTCTTATTTATTTACCTCTTCTCCAAACAGCAAGTCACCAGAATCAAGTTTATGTTTGAGGGAAGGAACAGAAGGCCTCTCCAACCTTGGGCTGTCCTCTCCTTCACAAAGTAAAGCCTCCTGCGTGTGGCCATGGTCTCCAGCAGCATGTGCATTTTGTCTAGAAGAATAACAAACAGAAACCACTAGAGCAGCCATATTGCAGGTGAAAATGTGTGCTCTTTACAGTGTCTGGACCGCCAGGATGATGCCCCTCTGTGCTGATATAGAAATGTGGTATCCTATATGATAAACAGGATGATAATATCAGCAGCCTTAAAATCAGCTCTGCTTAATCATGTATTCATGAACCCTGTAGCTGTAACAGGTAACCTACACATTACATCATTCCCATTAGAATATGACATGTGAGAATGACAAAAAAAAATGTGGATCATCATCTGGCAGCTACACTCAGCAGTGAAGTCACAACAAAGTCACAAGTTAAACTTTTAAACACCCTGATAAAAACATTTCACACAGTGTAGTTGCTCTAAATATGATCAAAGTCCAGATCTCAGATAATACTGGATCCATTTAAGCCATAATATGCCTCCAAAATTACTACAATGATGGTCAATTAGGCTTGTTTAGTGGTGTGTTCCCACGATGGAAGAGAAGCAGCTTTTAGCTGTCATGCTGCAAACAAGTGGAACAAACTCCCAGTAGAGATTAAACTTTCGCCAAATGTAGAAACGTTTAAATCCAGGTTA
>JBBBVU010000016.1:14616920-14646530 GCA_037177055.1 Atherinosoma microstoma
TAGTAGCGTCCTTTTTCTAATTTACCTTCTGGCTGTATGACTTCCTCCATGCTTCCTCCTCCACCTTCCTCCCGTCCCGCCTGGCGCCCACAGTTCAAACCGTTGCTGTGATTGGAGGATTTGGACCAATGACTGCAAACGTCACTGACGACGTAGCGGGTCAGTGGGTTTGTGCGCGAAGGTGCAGATGTTGGCGGTTTGAATAGAGAGAAGAAGAAGGTGGAAAAGGTCTGCACTTCAAACTGAACTGCACTTGACGGTGAGAACAATGCTCTCATGGAAATGTATAATTAGGTTTCAGACTTTTTATGAAAAGCTTTAGAGACATTTAAGCTCTTTTCGACAGTTTTCTCAGCATTTTGGGTTTTGTTAGGTTTCAACTGAAGTCAGTTTGAGCAATTAACTGTTATTGACTTGTTATGGCCGCTTCTCAGCAAACGCTTTTCAATGCATTAAACAAAAGAAAATAGCTCAAAAACTTGTATTGCACGATTGTCTTTTAACATCCTTCCATGCACTGTCAGTTATTTAATTTATCCAAAGTTTGGGTGACTCATATTGTTTTTCTGACATTGTTATGTAACGTTAATCTGTTTAACGTTGATCTGCTGAACAACGTTTGCCTGATAATCTTGTGAATAGTCAAGTTCTTAGTTATCTTTGGTCCGTTGTTTGACATCATATACATTTTTAATTAAGTTTACAAAACGATGCCTCCTTTTCCAGTTGTGTGTACATTTATGAGGACTTGTACAGCAGCACCCCTCCCCCACCGTTTTTTTTTTTTTTTTGTTAAGCGCGTACCCCTTGCAAAAAACATGTGCAACCTCCAGCAGAGGGGGCAGAAAGTCATGAAGTCTTACCTCAAGGGTGGCTGACTTTATTAAATGGCCTCGTGGAGTGACCATTTGCAAGCATTGTGTTTTAACATGGGCATCAAAGATGTGGAGAACTTGTTTTGCCTGACAAGTCATGTCAGGTAGTGACTTGTAATTAAACAAATTGTGTAACTGCTTTGTTTTTATAACATGCAACAACACAGTACATGCAATATAACTGACATTTCTGCAGAGAAGATGAATAAAGGCAGAGCTCCATTTCTCCTTTATTATTATTATTTTGGACTATTTTGCCTGAAAAATTTAATTTCTTTTGAATTAATATTTAAAAAAAGAAAATCCACATGGAAAAATTCATTTTACTACTTCATTTTTTAGATTCGATAGGCATTTTTGCATATCAGTGCATAATTTTTCAGAAAATGTTTTATTTGCAAATACACACCAGTTTTTTTAAATGAACTTTCTTATAAATCTTTTCACAGAATGACTGAACATTCAATTCATAAGATGAAAGTAAATTTTCTTTCTCTACCCTCTCTTTGTTGTCAGTTATTTGAAATTAGAACTGTATTTACCTGTTGTGTTGCACCTTAGAATTAAACAGCATTTTTTTTAAGATAACAACACTGATGTTATAAACTTTTTTATGAGTGCTGTTTTTAATTTTGATATCAGAATTAGAAAACATTCAGTGTTTTACTGATAATCTGTCAAACATGAGTGGTCTGTTCACTATGTGTCATTCTTTCCAGTGAAGCTTATATTTTTGGAGTGTACATCTGGAAAGGCATAGCCTGATATGGTTTTGTTTTTCTATTTTCCCCTTGCAGGAGAATTAAAAACCGGCTGAAATGGAAAGCTGTGCCGGTAAGTGTAAAATATGCAATATTTTACGATATCTATATTAAATGCACATTTTTAATTTGCACATGAGAAAACTGCTAAATTTTAACTGGAACACAAATTTGACTTTCTACGTCACCACCACAAATAATAGCTGATTGAATTTATTTGAATTATGACAGTGTAATCCGTCCCCTCAGAGTTGACATAATCTCAGATCTGCAATAAATTGGCTTTCGTTGCACCATTGGAAAAACTAATTTCTTGATTTACAGAGATCCAAGTGAAGGAGCTGAGCAAGCGTGCATCAGGCCAAGCATTTGAGGTCATCCTGAGCCCCTCAACCCCAGACGCCAAGGTGGACTTTCCGTTGTCCCCCAACAAGAAAAAGGAAACATCACTGGATGAGATTAAGAGGAAACTGGAAGCTGCAGAAGAAAGACGCAGGGTATCTAGAACAGCAACATGAATTGCATAAAGTTGTGAGAAAGCTAGTTTTACTTGTGTATTATGATCAATACTCTGTTAACTAACCGTATCTTTTCTGTGTTTTTGTCAGAGCCACGAGGCAGAAGTGCTGAAACATCTAGCAGAGAAACGAGAGCATGAGAAAGAAGTCATCCAGAAGGCCATAGAAGAAAGCTGCAACTTCAGCAAGTTGGCACAGGAGAAAATCAATCAGAAGATGGAGGCAAACAAAGAGAACCGTACTGCACGGATGGCAGCTCTCAATGAGAAATTCAAGGAGAAGGTAATCTCCTGGTCCTGTACCAACATATCCTTGAGTTTGATGTTGGAAAAAAGAAAAGAAAACTAATACTGAGATTGTTTCTTTTTTCTTTTTGTAACACTTAACAGGACAAGAAGCTTCAAGAAGTGAGGAAGAACAAGGAGGCAGTTAAAGAAACTGAAAACTAATTTGTTCATGGCCTTGAAAGCAGTCTTTACAAGTCCAAAGATAAGCTATATTTTCTTAACTGAAATTCTTCCCAAATCTTCATACTGTTAGAAATCCTGATGCTGTGGATTATACTGGTTAGATTTAAAGTTAATGTGTTCTGACTTTTTTTATTGTAGTAGATTTCTCTTTGGCAGCTGGTTACATTGTATCTTTTTATAGAGGCATTGGCTTGTGATAAATTGGTCATTATACTTATAATATGCTGTTCTAAATGGCTTGTAATGCTGTAAGTTAAAACTGACTTTAACATTCAAGACTCCATGTAACAGACTTCAATCATCTTTACTTCCACAATTCAGTATATTAATTGTGTGGGTTGAATATTTTTGCCTTGATACAGTGTTAGGTTCAATGATTATGTATTGCTTGACGATCAACATTCTTATTAGCATATTGTAACATTTTCATATGACAGCTGTATTCTGGTGTGCTGGTACTTAATAAATACTTTCACATTGCTGACACTTTGTGGCGGGTTTTATTTACTACAGCAATGAGATTCGAGGATAAATTAGAGGAGGGGTGGGGAACCTTGGTCCTCAAGGGTCCTGCAAGTTTTCCATGCATCCCTGCTCCAACACGTGATTCAAATCAAATGGATCCAACAGCCAATCACAGTGTCTCATTAATTTGAATCAGGTGTGTTGGCGCAGGGATGCATGGAAAACTTGCAGGATGAGGGCCAAGGTTCCCCACCACTGAATTAATTTCCTATTCTAGGCAACACACAATGCATAATAGCCACTACATATATGAATGTATATATTATTTTTTTTCTTGAGAGATATTTTTAAGTTAAATAAAAAAAGATTTTACATAATGTTTTATTAGGTAGTATTTTTTATAAACAGCAGCAGATGGAATCATGTCTTTGTTTCTAGCCAGTGTGTTTTTTTGTGTGTTTTTTTTAAATCCCAAAACGCATTTTTACTAGCATGAAATGTGAGGCTCAGTACAGACAATTTTCATAGTCCATTTAGTACAGGGATGTGTTTGTTGTATCCACTGGCAACATAAACAATGCAGCTCAAAAAAACAAAATATATCAAGATAAGTTAGTGCTGAATGTGTAAAGGTTTTATTTAATAGCAAGGCACTGCTATCAGGAAATTATGTAAAAGTTAAAACATATTTTCTAGATTTTATGCGCTCTTGTAGCCTTTATTGCTTGTAGCCTAGTAGCCTTTAAGACAGGAAAGGGGGATGACATGCAACAAATAACCCTTGGCTGGACTGAACCCAGTCCTGCTGCAAAGCCTACAACCACTGTATATAGGGCACCTACTCAACCAGCTGAGCTAATCAAACACGATTCTTTGGCTTATGTGGTCATGTGCAAACATAGAGCAATAACAAGCTACCAGTAGAGTACATTTACATACATTGTGATATTCAAAGCAGTTATATCTAGAATAATGCTGTCCTGGTTCTTATCCTGAATTAGAGACATGTCTGCAATGATGACAAGAATCAAGTGCAAATCATATAAAAAGAAAGAAAGTATTGTTCACATCATATCCAAACAGAATTACACTGTGTAACCAGAAGAAAAAAGAAACATCAACAGCTATGAGTTCACACCTACATGCCATATTTTCTGCTGTGTTGGGTTTGTTCACCCTGGCTTGCAGTCAGTGTTGTGCCCATCAAACCAACAAATGCGTTAAATGTACTAAATGATTTTTCTGAAGATGCTTGACAAGTTTGATAGTATTCAATCTTTACATGTATGTTTTTTGTTTTTTTTTACCAAGTTTCTCAGCAGTTGTAACACTATGTGGTTACTGTAAGACTGCTAGCAGAAGTGTGTTTGTGTTTGAGGCTGAATAACTTCACATAGCCTCGCTGTGCTACACAATCTCTCTTTGTCATATGTTTAGAAGAAACTTCTGGAATCAGCAGCTCAGAACGATATCCCTTGGTGCTGTGTGTCTCTCCTGGCTGACCACATGGGACAAGAATTGGCTCCATTTCAACAGTTGTTTTTTTTTCTCAGGCTGCTCTGAATGTTTTGGGATGACTTTTCCCATCTAATCCAAGGTAAACTGTACACAGCATTAACTTACAGATGATATTCCCCAAAGTTGACAGTTTTCAGGTTAAGACATAGATCATCCTAGAGTGGGCAAACACCCAGAAGGCCAACACAGATTCATTGTTTTCATAGGCACACGCTGGATCTATCTCTGCAATGAATATACACTGAGTAGGATGGTATGAATCAAGAAACAATAGAGATCTTTCAGAAACTGAATCTAACAAAGGAACCTTGTTAGTGAATGTGAAACAAAGGAAAGGCACAGGGCATAATACAGTTGTGACCACACCAGCCAAGCAGGGAAATTGCTTGTTTTCTAAATTAATCTCTCAGTGTGATTTCTGAAGTGCAAAACTCTGACTTTAGGAATATTAAGAATACATGAACTTGTACTTTAAATTCTGTCTCAAGCTCATGATAGATCTTATTCTGAGCACAACTTCAACAATTGTGACAGTTCTATAACCACACAGTGTTCACATACCTTTTGCTATTTCTGGTTTGGACTAAAATGATTCACACAAAAAATTAAAAAACAAAAATAGATATAATAAACCGGCATAGGCTTTTAACTTTCGTGAAACCTTTATTTACAGGTGTTTTTTTTTTTTTTAATGCAACAGCCTAACAAACCAACCACAGTGCATGCAGGTTAGGGTTACATAAAGCCTCCAGTAATGACATTGTCAATTCAAGACAGGGTAGAAAGTAAGGCAATTTTAAAAAGGATTAATTTAGCATCTTAAAATGATCACAAAAGTATTCTGGGCAAAATTATAAACAGTGAACAGGCTGTCTGAATATGATCTGGCAGCTTAAGCACCCATTAAGACCTTATCTGACAGAAAGACCGTATGCCAGTGGAAGAATTTCAGTTGATGGTAGGCGGAGCTTGTTGGGAGGGTGGTAGCTCCAATTGGCCATGACAATAAGGACAGTCTCTAGGGAGAGGGGCACCTTGAGTTCTGATTGGCTGAAAGATCTGTCCGTCAAATTCTACCGGCATCTTCCCAGCAGCTGCGCCGTGAGATCCACCAAGCGCTGCTGCTCCCGTCACGGTCATCCTTTCTCAGTCCAGCCCATCAAATAATGTTATCCATGTTCTGCACGGCTCCAATTAATTCATCGACTCCTTTGTCAAAGAGTTTGGACTGATTCCACCCGCCGACAGGTAGGCTTTTTTTTTATTAAGTGTTCGGCTTTTAATTAGCATTCATGGTATTTTGTCGCTGAAATATTAAGATGGCAAACCGTGAGAGGTTCAGAAGCGCCTCGAACGTGAAGCGCTGTCAGATTTCATCGCAATGTGGCGGCATTTCTTGCGCTTCTTCAACAAAAATATCGCACAATGGAGATCTGTGGTATTATTGAGTAACGGTACGCAAAGACCATATTAAAAATGGGATTCACATTTATCTAGTATTTAGAATGAAATGGGCACGCCGATCAGGTGCAGATCAGCTTGTAACCATTCATAGCAACAGGCCCAGCTAGGCCCATATTAAACACGCATCGATTAATCAAAGCCGTCTTTAATTACGGTCGAAATTTTTTTGTTATCAATAAATATTTCAAAGGATTTCAGTTTTTGTTGGAAGCCAAGGGTGTGGACGTCGGACGGAGTTCTGTTACATAAGCTCCCATTCATCACTCACGCCTTTCCTCCTTATCCTCTGCACATGTTCATCCCACTGATCTCTCTCCGAGGCTGCTGCCTCAGCTCTCTCTGCCGGACCCACACCTCAAGGAAGTAAAGCCCAAGAACTCAAAATGATCCGATCATCAGATCAATGAAATGTTTGATTGATTTTAAACCTACCGTCTGTATATGTTGAAGAAACTCACTAAGAGCTGAAGAAGTAGCTTCTTCTTCCCTTCCAAACAAAATTCTTAGGCTATTTTCCTTCTTTTTTTTTTAGATGTCAAGTAGCTAATTAGTTTCTCGTTGAAATAGCCTACCAAGCCATGATTTTGTCTTATTATAATAAACGGAACTTTTCATTTCATCACATTGGCAACACAATAATAAGAGGTATAAAAGAACAGTATAAGGAATGCTACTACTAAGTGTATATAGTCTCTCTTTACAGTTGCAAAGAATTTACTTAAAAATGAATTTAGCTACATTTGAAAAGAACCAAGTAAGCAGATTACCTAGCAGATGCAAAGCATTTACTGATGTGATCATTTAGCCTCTGAGTAGTAATAGCTTTGGGAGCAAATGTCAAGTAAAAGGCCTTTTTCCATTACGTTTTACAGTATACAGTATTTCTTCTACATTTGTGAAATATGTACTCCTTTTTTCTTTTTTTTTCTTTTTTTTGACATCTTTAGCTGTTACAGGTTTAGCTATACACAGATTTACCTAAGATCTTCTGGATTTGTGGCCTCACTTTTTTCTCAACAAGTCTTTCTTGTGTATTAAAATCCTAATACTAGATACATGTCTTTATACTATAGAAAAAAATAACAATCAAAACACTGATACTGTGTGAAGTCCTGCAGAAAGTAATTTCCCATTTTCATGCACCAATCAACAGAAGTTATAAGTGTAACAGTGGGTAGGGTGAGAGCTTTATTGCACCTGAGCTCCTGTGGTTTGCAAACATTCATTAAAATAATGATCTAGTTGAGGAGTAGTTTAATGACTTGAGAGCACTTTCAGAGACACTAATCAAGTGGTAAACCAACTAAACAAAACTCCCTGGATCAGTTGCACCCCCGAATAGAAGCACTTAAAGCCACATTGATCCATACTTTTGCTGTTAAGAATGGATCAAGTGGCCTGTGTGAAATGTGACTGTGTTGCTTCTGAACACACCCAAAGAATGTAGCTCATGTCGGTGGAGTCATTTAACAATCTATGGGTAATTGCCTGTCCTTTCTGACCCATAATTGCATTTCATTAACCTCCATTTCTGTTACTCCAGGCAGCTTTTTTCCCCAACAGCTGTTTAACAAACAGCAGACTCAGTTGTTGAATTGCTGGTGAACACAGAGGAGAATTGAGCTGCAATAGTCATTTACTGTTTCTTCCTTCTGATAACACATAAGGAATGTGTCAGATCAGGGTTACTTTAGATTGTTTCACTGCTCCCTAGTGGCCAAAAAGAACGGTAAATTAATGCAGTTTGAAAAGGAAAAAAAATCTAACCCAGGGCCCTCATGTATCAACCGTTCGTAGAAACGTTCCTACATTTAATCCTACGAATAAAATTTAGAATGTAAGTACAAAAAAATTGGGATTTATCAACCATACGTCGGCCAGTCGTACGCACGGTAGTAAGTAATCAGCTGTTGATAAATTCCACATGTTCTAAATTGCCTGCTCGTGCCCGAGCATGGCCATTTGCATTCAGAAACGCCCTTATTTAACCATATATAGAGACAACACGTTCCTGAAGTCATGCAGAAATCGCTTGCGTTTGTCTCAGGAGTGGAGGAGAGAAAGAAATAGGCCTAAGGAATTTCGTCTGAGTTTGAAGCCAACCAAAGATCTTTGTTTAGTTCACTCATTCAAATACAGTTAACATTAACTTTAAAAGATACATTTGAAGCTCACTTTCAAAAGTTAAAGTGCAGGAGATGAATATTTCTTAAGAATCATCTGAAACACTGGGTAAAAAAGTGAAACAGCGTGAATAAGCGCCGCAGAGAGAAATGTTTTCACAGATGAGAGGCGTTTGCAGCTGGAGGACAGTATTAAGAGAACTTCCTTCTTAATGTTCCTGGAGCTCTTTGGTTATCCCGTTGGTTTTAGATGCTTTGTAGAAATGAAGGAGACTTGATTTGACATAACTTCCACACTTTTTCCCAGCGTCACAGCAGCACTGCTTTCATCTGACCTTAGTTCCAGAGAGATAAATGTGTTTTGGTCCGGAGAAAAGACGCATCCAGCGCGGATGATGTAATGCAGCTCAGTGATGGACAGGGAATGTCCAACCTTTCTCCTGTCTCATGCGGGTGACCAAAACCACTTGGACATTCATTCGGGAGATATATATACATATGTATGTATGTATGTGTGTGAGGGTGAGTGTGTGTATAAAACCTGCATAGCTTTCAAAATCAAGATAGTCTGTCTTAATGATTAATGACTAATGTTTCCTCCATCAGACACACCTGCAGCAAGAGTGCAAGAGTAACAAGGTTAAAGCACACACACTCTAACACACATACACATACACACCTTTTCCCAGTCCACCCTGATTCACACCCCCTTTTTTCCTCCTCTCTCTCCATTTCACTTTGTTTCATAAATCTGTCTGATGTAGCTTTCACACTGAGGCAGATTATTGCTTTCCAACTAATACCAGAGACATTTCGTGCTCAAGTATGAGAAGGGATTTAAGGACAAAAATCTAATCTACTATAGAGTGCAATGATGAAATATCTGTGTAATATCTTGTGAGAAGCTAGGGAAACCTCAATAGAAATCAGTGCCAGATATGATGGAGCATTTATAATCCTATCTTAGTTTCTCTTCTGCTTTCTTTTGTGCTCCTTTTCTTTCTATTCCCTTTTTTCTTTACTCCCCTTCCCCTTCCTTTTCTTTCCCTGCCATCCCTTACATGATTCATAATCATCCTGAAACCTTGGCTGCACGGGAGCCTGCACTAGCAGGTGCAATCTTTGGGTCATGCATCTCTCATCTGCAGATCTCCCTCTGCAGCCTCTCTGTTTCTATTTATAGCACATATGCACATGCAGGAGCATGGCCGAGAATAAGGCAGGGATTGGGAAAGCCTTGGAGGAAGAAAGGGAGGGGTGAGAAGTGGTAGCCTGTGATGGAAAGCTGTAGTCTATAACCTGGTTGCACAGAGCAATTGATGCTTGAACTTGGACAGAGCTGACATGAGCTATTGGTTAAATGTGTTCTGATGGATTTGCATGGGATGCACGAGAGGTTTTGATCATTTGCATCGGGCTGAAAGAAGTCAGGCTGAGGCTAGTCTTGAAAAACTGAACAGGGCGCGACAACATTCCTCTGCACCACCAGTAGGACTGTCTACTGCCTAGCATGCCACATTATCTTCACAGCTCCAGCCAGCCATGCATGTGCCTTCACCGGCACTGGAATGGGAACAGCCCTATCAGCACTTTGTCTCCACTCAGTTGTGGTGTGTGTGTTTCAGTGGGTGTGTCGTGGTGGTGGTGGAGGGGTTGATTGTGGGTCGACATGTTAACAAAACACTGTGCATCCCCCTCTCTCTGCTCCTCTGTCTTTGTCTCCACTCCTCTGCTACCCTGTTAGTGAGTTTGTTTGTGTCCAGCCAGCAGTCCAGAGAGTGAAAAGCTTTATCAGCTAAATTACTGGAAGTTAGCTGTCTCAATCAATTAGGTTTCACTGGCCAGGATGCATAGCTAGAGCTGCAGTTCCCTTTCATGTCCTCTTCCATCCTGCCATCTTGTCGTCCTTCATTTACTCTCCCTTTTCCTTTTACCTCCCCTCTTCTGTTTCTGATCTCCCTTCCAAACCCTGCGCCCTTTAGAAAGCCATGATTATCCACATACATATGCAGGAAATTACGTTATCTATACAGCATACATGTCAGCTTTCGTTCGCCCCTCCTGTACTAAAACTGTTTTCCACAAAGACAAGCTCCAGGTACATTTGCATTCACTCATCTTAGCAAGCTGGGGAGAGGGTGGAGAGACGAGAAGAAGGAGAAGAGGGGAAAAAAAGGGGTACGAGGACAAGGAGACCCTGAGGTCCTGAGATAAGCAGTGATCCTTTTCTCTCATTCTTCCTCTAAAAGTGCTCAAAGGATCTTCACAAGGGCAGCGTCATGAACACTATCTCACACATGCACACAAAACACATATGCGTTCCTGCAGCTGCACCCTCGGCTGAAGTCCTCTGTTAATTGAAGCCGTGCTATTCCTGAGTTCTAGTTTCCCAAACACAATGTAAAAATTGAATTGTTTTGCTGGACAAAACTGACAAAAGCACTGCATAGACTACTATGGAGGCTTTTGAATATTAGGCCTTCACCTAACACTAATGAGGTGCTGTGAGGTTTGATCTATCTTCCATAAAATGAGTTTTTTCAGACCAGAAAAATTTGATTTTCACTTGATTTCCCATTTGGTCTTGCATGTTGGGTGGGATGCACAAAGATATTCATCATGCTAACAAGCTAACAGCAGCTCGGTCTGACCAGGAAACATTTGTCCACATGTCCAAATCATTCTAGTGTTACAATTCACTGTTGTAAATGACGTGATGTCAATGTGTTGTTTTTTGGTCGCGTTTTTGTATATGAAGAGCGTTTGCACCTGTCGGCCACCGTAGTTATCACTCCTAATTCTAATTATTTGTGGATGAGAGAGCAGAAGACTTTTAGAAATCTCAAATGAGAGAAAAGTAAAAAAAAAAATGGCTATGGATAGTAATTTGAGCAATTCTCAAACTAGCTTTTACATTAAGGTCTATTGATAAGCATCTTTCTTCTTGGACAAAACTCCCAACCATTGATCACATGGGCTATCTGAGGTTTTCACTGAACAAAGGTCATTAGAATTAGATTTGTGGATGTTTACTTTACAAGTCTGTGTGAATACATCAGATACTGCTGTGTTGTGTAGAAAGTTTCTCATGCATTTTATGAAAATTTAGAAAAACCAATTGGATTTCTTGAAACAGTGCAGTCTTCAGTTGTATGAATTGTCAATTGATGCATTGCAATAGCTGCCTATGTTACAGTAAATTCAGCCCATGAGGCCAAAAAGCAAAAGGAGGGTCTTGAATCACACTTAGTGCAGAGCAAAGGTCTGCATTTTCTGGCAAGTCAAACAGGAAGTCAACAATTTCAGATAAAATCGTCGGATGACCAACTTGGCAGTGATGCATGCAAAAAATTTTAGCAATATGAACATGAAGTGGGAGGAAATTAAGTTGGGTCATATGGATGTTCTGTGTATTTCTAATCTTGAGTGCACCCTTGTAGTTGGAGAAGATTCTATTGTTTCTACTGGATAATCAGAGTGATGTTTTAGTGACTCCCTTTGGAATCATTTTAATATCCTTAAATTGTGAAAGAGGTCTAAAGTCTTTATATCGTAAGATTCTGATGTACACCAGGCCAACATTAAGACCCAATGAGTTGTGAGGCTCTGTGTGGTAGTTTCCATACCTGATGTGATGGTTGTTGGGACAGATATGGAAACTTAATTGCATGTTGTCTCTTTGACAATTTCCTTACACTTCTACAAAGGAAAAACTTACTTGGGATGAGAGTAACATGAGGATCACAACAAGCAAATTCTGCTTGGTGACCCTTCTTTCCTTTCCTATCCACTCCAACCAGTCAAGGCAGATGGTCACCCATTGGCCAACATCTGGTGGGTTTTCCTTTTTGTTAAAAGAATGTTTCTTCCTCTCCACTGTTGCCTGTTGCCCCATGCATGCTCAGGATGGGGGATTGAATTGAAAAGAAGACTTGTTAGGCAATCCGTTGGTTTCCTTGGCAAGGCAATCATTTTCTTATTGACTTATACTAGCATATGAATTGAATTAAAGTGGGTTGTGTATTTGCTAGCTTTGTTTTGTTATTTATGTGTTTTAGCGTTCTGATGTTCAGGTTATGGGAAATGTTAAAATAAAGAAGAATTTGATTTTTAGGACAAAACTTGAATACAAAAATGTGTCCACCTTAATTAAAAAATGAAATGACAATTAAATTTCTTTAACCTGACATTTTTACATGAGATAAAAAACAACAACATTGAGCATTAGATGAACGTCATTTATGGAACGTGTTTACATGACAAGTGTCCTTACCAATCTACATCAGAGTGAAACCGCGCAGACGTTGTCCACGTAACAGCTCCCTATGACCATGTCCTGCTTTAAAATCCTGTTTCTGTTTAACTTTGCTGCTGTAAAACCATATAAGATGCTTCAGCAAACCCCTGCACACAGAAAATACGACAATGTTCTTTGAACCGTTGATTAAAGCTTTTTTTTCATGCATGAACTGAAGCTCAGAGATTTTGAAGACATTTCCTAGAGGAGCTGCTTGTGAGAATGTAAATGCGCATGCACTCTGATGATAGTTGCTGCTTCTCTCTATTCTCCAGCATCACTGTGTTCCTCTCATTCACCGCTGTTCGTACATATTGAAGCAAAACACGCGTCATTATCGGTATGTGGGGAAACTAATTTGTCAATCTCAATGTGGTGAAAATAAAGCAAACAAATTGCCTTCTTTTGTTTGTGTTTTTAGCTGCTTCTTGTGAGTTCTGTTATTAAACAGACTCAATAATGAAAATATATCCTGCTGTTGAAAACATCCCTGCTGTGTTGATGAAATGTCATACCTTAAAGAACTCTGCAAAGAGCAAACTTAATCTTGATAGCAAGAATGCTCGGTGAAGAGATCACAATTAGTTACTCACGCTAAACATCACAAATGGGCTTGTTATTTAAAATATGCAACAAAATGGGCCAAATTGGATGTCAGAAAAACGTATCAGTCACTAAAAGACACAGAGTTAAATGGGAAATTTACATGGGTGATAAGTAGTTAGAATCTGGTAATCCATCATTTTTTTGTTGGATCCACTAAATCTTTGTTTCACATTGTCTCGGTTGATTTGCATTTCATGCTTGAATGAAATTTACATGATTGGAGTTCATTTCAGATTTACCTCAATGTTTCTGTCCTCATGTTTTTAACGCAGCTGTGAAACTTCTAATCCCACCTGGCAGGTAGTGTTGATAAAACATTACAACATTTGCCCGGTTTAGAAAGATAATAATTGGCTTGTCAAATACTGTTTTTCAGGTGATCATCTGGCTCGTTTCCAAGACGACACTGTGCTCATTATCATCTGGCCTTACTCAGTGATCTCACTCTGTGCTGCGTCCTAACACACTACGAGATATTAACGTTCACAAGATTGAATTGTAGGTGAGAGCTTCACTGCAAAGCGAAAGTTGGTCATGTGATCAGTGTCCCAAGTGGAAATGTGTTTGCAGTTCAGAGTTTTATCTGGGTAATTTCTTCTGTGTTTGTACTGCATGTGCTAGTTTGTGTGTTGCACTGCAAGGCTTGTGCATGTGTTCATCCCATATATATGTGTGTGTCAGACTTTCTGTATCCTCATGCTTGCAGTGATGCAGATGTGCCCCAGAGACAAAAACAGACAGAGATGCTCACATGGAAGAGGTCACATGGGCTCACCATGTGCTGCTGCTGGAGGCCTGGTGAACTGGCTTCACACAGCAGTCCTCTCATTCTGTGTGTGTGTGTGTGTGTGTGTGTGTGTGTGTGTGCTTTGTTTCTAACTTGAGCAATATGAGTGCTACAATGTTGTATATGTGACTGTAAGCTTTTTGGAAAGGCTAGGGTGTGGCTGTCACTGATAAGTGAGTCATTATTTTTAGATCTGGTCTTAAACTTTTTCTAATTTCTAAATAATCCAGATGCCCTTTTAATAATCAGAAAATCACCTGACAAATCTAAATTAGTCTGGAACCTCTGGGTTGATTTTTAATTTCTAAGAGGTCTTATCAAGGAGTGCAGACCATAATGGCTCTGGAGGCAGTTTTCCTGATCGACCAATTCATGCGACAAAATATGTGACTTAGCACTGAGCAACATAAATATGTGCAAACATGCAAACAGAGAGCATAGAACAATCTGTTGAAATGGAGCATTTGTATATTCTTTTAGACAAAACCAGCATTAGGTTAACCCAACACTGACACGATAGAAAGGGTGACAGCAAAAGGATCGAAACAAATCTGCCATCTTGGAATCAAAGTATCTTCTCTAAACTGCCATTCAATAAAACCCTCCTAAAATGTTAGAAAGAAAGCAGCTCTTGCTTGTGTTGGTGCTGCAGATGACCTTTGAGTTTTGCCCACTTATGGAACAGGAGTTGGAAAGAATGATTGTAGTAGAAGATTTTCTTTGTGATGGTGTAAATCTAAGCTGTTTTCTGCTTTCACTCACTCACACTCTTTTGTTTCTTATTGTATTTTCATGCTTCTTCCTCTTCACTATGATATCTAATGGCATCCCCCTTCTGGTTCAACATACCACATACACATGCAATGACTGCGTGAAAGCATATCCTTCTCTCTGCATGGAGTTAGAGTGGCACAGATGTATATGCCAGTATGTCCACAAAAATCTACCCAAACTGTTACCATGTTCTTTTAATCCACTATCAAAACAAGAAATACTTGGAGAATGTATCTGTGATACAACTTGCAATTTTAAAGAAGGTATTTCTGATCTGCCAATAAACAAACAAACAAGTGATGTGAGCAAAGACGCAGGTCCTTGACATCACCTATAGGACATTTTCCAGGGGGCGAACCACACACCAACTGCATAAAATGGCTGCAAAGACCAGATGAGACCAATCCATGTCATCAACTATTGATTTATACAGATATGACGATACCAATAGGTTTACATTTTTCATTTATGTGGAAAAAGCTGGAATATGAGCCGAAAACACGTTTCCCTCATTTAAAACAAGTTTTTCTTTTTGCCTTTTTCTCTCTTCTTTTCTACCACTGAATAAAATTTAAATAAGTTTTGCTTCAGATCAAAATTTCTTTGAGTGCGTCGTGAGATCTTCACATCTTTTCATATGTCTCAGGAGCAGAGTTCCCTAGTTTCTGTCTGTCAGCGTCTCTCTCTTTGCGATTGCCTGGTTTTAACTACTATGTCCAGAGATGACAGGGGGGAGGAAGATTGAGTGCAGAGAGATGAGAGAGGTGGGAAGGCAGTCAAAGGCCAAGAAGGAAGGAGAAGAAGAAGAGGAGGAGGCAAGTGAAAGGAGAGAAGGCAAGGTCAGGTGCCTCAAAAAAGGATTCTGAGAACAACAAATCTCTGAGTCACAGTGTGGTAGGAGCTGAAAAAGAGGTCAGTGGATAGAAGTACAATGTAGCTCAGACATGTAAAGGTGTATCATATAATTCTACTGTGTCGCTTATTCAGGATTATTTTTTTTAAAAGTAGGAAAATAAGCAACTAAACCTGACCAATTAGTGCAATTCAGTATTGATGGTTTATCCATTGACTTTACTTCCGCCCACATCATTGAGTCAACATCCTTAAAGAAACTGAGAATTAAATGAATATAACAGGCTTTATGAGGCTGCCAGGTTTACAACCCATCACTTTTCTGACTATGTAAATGAATATTTCTGCCTTTGTTTGTGCATTTGTGCCTTTCTTGTCCCTCTCAGCTGCTCTGTGGTGCCCTAATGGTGCAGAAATAACAACAGGAGATCATAAACAGCAGCTGTGCCCGGCCTGACCGCACGCTGCAATCTACCAACTGGCAGATCTCATGAAACCTGCTCTAAGGTGACAAAGTGCAGCAGGCAAAGAGACAAAACATGATCAAAGCCACAGGAGTGTGTTTCATATATGTATGTTTTTTTTTCTTTTAGAGACAGAGGTATATATGTGTGTATGTTAGTTTGTGTGTCAGGTGAGACACTATTTACCATCCCTATAAGGAGTGATTTTCTGAGCAGGCGGTTATGTTTCTATAACTCTTCTTCAACTCTAGTTGGTTCCCCCTCAAATATTTGAAAAAAAAAAAAAACTCTGAGTTTTTAGGACCTTGTTCATCTAACATGTTTGGTGCACACTTTCTTGCACACAATTTTTAGTTTGAGCTGGACACAAACTTTAAAGCTTTTGTCAAAGAAAAGAAGTGATCACAGTTAGCATCAAACTGAATGATTTCGCTCTACAACTTTCATTCAGATGACTCTGACTTATGCTCTCATTACAGGCAGATTGGACAAGTTACAGCAGGTTTTTAACTGCAGAACTCTGACATTGTAAGAGGCAGCTTCATAAAACAAATCAAAATGCCAAGAATGAGAGACACAGGACAGGTGAGGACAGCAGAGAGAGGGAGCTTGGCATCATAAACAGCAACAATGCTGACCAAAATGCTGCACTTAAAAACAAAATTAACCCTTATGACCTCTTGACATTTTTGTCCATTTTTCCTCAAAAATTTTTTTCTACTTGGTGATAATTTCGTCTGTGTTTCTGCTAGTGGCATGACCTTTTGTGAAAACTCTTTCTTTTGGACAAATTTTTGAAATCCAGTGTGTGTGTTTTATTTTAAATCAAATCTTTATACTCTGTTGATGAATTTCATGCCTTCTGATGGCTCTTGTGACCAAAAGTATTCACGCACAAAAACTGCTAAAAATCATCAGTGAATTTTTCTGGATTTTTTTTTTTTTCTAATCTCTTAAACAGCCTCAGATCTACTCAAAACTACCAAAAGACAGCACCACCCACAATCATCAAAAGGGAGAAGTTATGGACTGGAGAAATATTTCAAAACATTTTGAAAAATTGTATATACTAAAATAATCATCAGAGGTACTTTTTCTGTGAAAAGGAGTGGTTCCAGAGGGTTCTGACTGGTTCTGGATGACTCTGTCTGGTTCTGCTTGGTTTTTCCAAGGTTTGGTTGGTTCTGCTTGGGTCTGCGTTCTGCCTAGTTCTGGATGTTTCTGCCTGGGTTTGCCTTGGTCTGCCTGGTTCTGATTTGTTCTTGCTGGTTTTTGTTGGCTCTTCATGGTTCTGGCTGGTTCAGATTAGTTCTGCAAGGTTCTGGGTGGTTCTGTCTGGCTCTCTCTGGCTTCGCCTGGTTCTGGCTGGGTCTGCGTGAGGCTCCTGGCCAGTTTTACATTGCCACTGTCTAAAAGCATTTAGCCATACAGAAATGTTGGGTGACTTTAATGAAAATGATCATTTAATTCAGTAAAATGTATTTTCCCTACAGATGCCCCAACTAAATGTCATGATCTAGTTATAATAAACAAAGATGCCACTTTACTGTATCACTTTAAACCACATAAAATGAATGTGTTTATTCATTAACCTCCTTTCAGACAAATAGCGATGCAGCCACACATCCAACACAGCAGCTAAAAACAGGTCTTCAGAATCATTAGACTCAAATATCCAGAGACCCAGCTCACATACACTCTAAGAAATCAAGTTGCAGGAACAGTCTCAAAATGGTCTGATGCTCCAGATGCACCTTAGCAGGGCACTTACATCTTAATACTGTCTGTACGTTTTAAAGAATAACTCTACATTCCCAAAGACAAAAAAAAAAAAACTCTTTTATGATCTGTGTCCACAGGAAAACGACACCTACCTCACCTACATTCACTTTAAGTTAACCAGATAATCTATGATGCATGTTTTGACCTGTGTGAGAAAATCTACACAGGCACAGAGAGGACAGCCCCTGTGGAGATTTGATTGAGGAGGTGACGGTTCAAACTACCACAACACTGTGCAGCTGACACTCATAAGTTTATCTTTCCTACAGCTTAAGTTCATTAAAGACATAGTTATGCACTCTTGTTTGTTTGCCCTTTATTTAACCATGATGGGCCTATTCAGATGAAAGATATCCTTTTGCAGGAGTCCTGATCAAGATTATTTAAAATCAAACAAAGATACACAGTTCTTATCTGATCTACCTTTTGGATGAGAAGGCCCCTCTTCCAAATCAGCTTCCTTTCCACCAGGAGTATTTTATGCTAATTTATTTATTTAGCTTAATCCATGAGAAAGTTTTATCACAGCAGGCTGCTGTTACTTGTATCATTGATTTCTAAAAAGGAGGGGTAATACAGTCAAAAAAAATCTTTTTTAGACCACCCTTATTTTCTCATTTTCTTGTTCATTTTAAATGCCTAGTAAAACTAAAGGTATGTTTGCTCTGACAAACATAATGGTAACAACAAAAATAGCTCATAATAGTTTAATTTAAGAGCTGACATCTGGTCATTTTCCATGGTTTTCTTGATAATAACCTAAATCACTGAAGTTTTTACATCAATATCTTTGGCATTGTTTTTTTCCCCTGTTTGTTCTAGTCACAAGATACACACAGGAGTTAATACTAGATAAAATGAACAAAAAATTTAAGAAAACAAGGTGGTCTAAAAAATTTTAACAGAACTGTACATTAATTATTATGTTACTTTAGTTTACCTATAAACTCCCAGATGTCAAATATGCTGTCTTTCCTGAGAGTAGGAATAAGAAACCAAGTGATTCAACAAGCCGTTAGTGTACATATTGAAGTTATATATATACCATCCACAGCTAGTTTAACACTAACTTTGGCACATTCAAGCAAGCAAGACGCCAGCTGAGAAAACACATGTGCGAAAGATAACTTCAGAGTCAGGGAGGCACCTTCTTTTATTTTCCCCCTTCCAGATGTTTCCTCTGTGTTATCTCAGGCTATAACTGCCTCCCCACACCTTCAGCTCCCTGACAGAAATATAACAGAATCAATCTTCTCATTCAACTCCCATTAAGACAGCAAACAAGTCGATGCCCTAGTTGCTAGAATAATGGACTGATTTTACTCTGATAACAAATGAGGGTATTGACTATTCTGCTCAGTGATGTTACTCGAAAAAGACTGAAAAAGATCTCTGAAAATAAGGATAAAATCACTGGCTTGTTAAATTCATTGAGAGCTGTTTTTAGTCTTGTCAGATTTTATTTTGCCACATGGACACACTTTAATGATATTTTATGAAATGTAATCATGATTTTAACAATCAACAACCATAGATAACTTTCAAATCCCTGACAGATGAGAAAAATATAATCAGCACTTATTTTAAACACACAGGGATATTACTATAAGCCTCATGGATGTCGAATGAGTCCTGTCAGTAAAGAAAGAGATAGTTACCAGATTAAAGAAGGAGAAGAATGAGAAGTCTGAGGAGCCAAAAAAGGGATTCTACTAATAGGATGGGATTAACTGTCCAAACCAGGCTGTCATCATCAACGCAGATCTGGGCACAGAACATTTGCAGTGGTTGCTACGACGACGGTAACCAGAGATACACTATTCATTCGCACGGTGAGGTCATTAGATGCCCTCGGGAATCAGATCACTTATTACATCAAGCCTTCTGTGGTCCATTTATACATCAGACTGGACATTCAAAACCACTTCACTGTTTTTCCTGTTATTTTAGGATGCACACACAAGTCACAAGTAGCAGAATTTAAAAATGTACACACATATGCATGTGTAAATATATATGTATACGCATGAATATGTACATGTATATGTAAAAGAGAAGTGAGGAAGTTAGATTTCTGAATTATTATTGTCTTCAACTGTAAGATATTGATCATTAACTGGACTAACCGTGATAGTATAATTGATCAAATATGGCATCTGCTTGTTGTGAGATTTTGTATTCACTTAAGTTGCAAACAACCACTTAATAATTGATTGATGGTATTTTCTCTTATTTTCTCCTTAGTTATAATTAAGCTGTGTATTTCTGGTCAAATATCTCCAAACATTGGGGTGCAAAGTCATTAAATTGTGAGACATTTCCAGATACGGTATACACAAAAAGACGAGGAATAAAAGCATTTCAAAGCCACTGACACTGAGGTTATGAGGACTTTTTTTCTCTCTTTTTTCTTTTTACAATGAAAAGCATTATTACAGGGTTTTACAAGAGCCTTAACAGACATGTCCCATATATTCAGTTACATTACTTACATACAAAGAGTGATATATAAGTCCCCTGAGACAAAGGTGCTGGTGAGAATGGGGTTAACGTAATGACTGAGCCACCGGAAAGTGAGATTAAGGAAATGAGGGATAATACCAGCAGGGAAGGAGTTGTTTCAGCTCCCAGGGAAATGAAAGGTGGCATTATAACACCCTATCAGGGCAAAGTAAGATGTATTCAATCAGCAGAGGATGATGGTGACAAAGTGTGTCAGGCTGCACAGCGGTGCCCCAGATATCTGCCCAGGGTTAATAGCAAGTGTTGTTCCTTAGAAAGAGATGTATGTTATGGAGCCAGGTCATTAAAGGAAGTTGTGTGTTGAGATGGGGTCAAGACAAGATGGCTGGAAAAAGACTACCTTGGATGTTCATGGAGAGGGTGAGACATCAACTGTGTTTTTGAGTGTGCTCTTTTTTTTTCTCTCTAGATAATAACAATAACTTAATAACAATGTTTCATGTCTTGAAACAGGATGGTAATTTCTCCCGTTCTATATCCGTGATTTTGAGTACTGTTCTTTTCTCAAGTAGTTGACAAACCCTTTGACCCATCCTAAAAAACTGTATGGTCAAGGTTTACAAAAGAAATTCACAAAATGAAGCCTGCCTCATATCTGCACAATCCCACAGCTCACCGAACAGGAGCACGGCTAGGTTTTTCAGGTTTACTTTGATTTTAAAACTACAAAGAAAATATAGATATGTGGTATCTTATGAATCATATCATGATAAAAAAAAAATCTTTAATAAGAGTTGGGGGTTTGATTCTTTTTCATATATAAAGGTACTCAACATCAATTCATATTCTGACTCAGGGCTTAATGTTTAAGTCAGGAGGTCTCAGAGCACAGAGAAGGTTCTGTTCTGGAGAGAGAGAAAGTCGTGGTATGAACCAAAAAAGAAAAAAAAAAGAATGCCAGGAGCGAATGGAACAAAGCCTTGGTGTTGGCTGTTAAAACTAAACCAAACTAAACAGTTACCACAAACAAAGCATTTTGTTTTAGGCCTACTAGCCCACAAATTTGTCAAAATGACGAGACAAGTGGTGTCTTGTTTGCACACAGTAGCATTTTGTGCTTATAATGTAGTTTTTGAACTGCAGGGATATATCCCTGCTTATCATGAGCTTAAAAGCCAAATATCCATTCAGATTTCCCTTTATAACCATCTCTTTGTCATTTTTCTTCTTTCATCTCCTCCTTCTCTTCCTTTCTCCTCTCATTGCCAGATTTGACCTGTTACATCCCCCATCTGCCTAATGCACCTAATATCTCCAAAAATGACATCTCCCTAACAAAATCAAGGCTCTCATGCTACACACATGCATGCGGTGACAATATTTACCACTGATTACCTACTTGCTATCAACTGGATCTTGGCTCTCCCTTTTAATGTCAGATTCTTCTGGCTATACAAAACATCTGCCTCCATCACTGCACGTCAGTTCACCATGATGCTTTACAGTGATAGTGAGCCAGTGTTACTGCAATTTAACACAGACGCAGGCCATGGTGCTGCACAGCAGGCTTTCATTTTTAGGAGATTTTGCACCCCGGCAGTGTTTTAACTGGGAAGCTGGCTTCATTATTTATTTATATGCTAAACTCAACCCCAGATTAGGACTGACCTACTTATCTATTCAGCTAACAAAGCTTTGCATTTCCCCTCACCGTCTTTCATCAAGCAGGGCCCTGTTTCTGCAACACTTTCTTCCATCTGTCCTCTATTTTGACTGTCCATTTCCAATGCCGCTGGTTGCAGACTCACTTCTGTTGCTATGACGAGTCTGTGGCTGCGAAAATGGAGGATTGTGTTTGCGAGAAACACCACAAATGATAGATAGATGAATGGTGATGGGCAGGCAGAGAATTACAGAAGCAAAATGGGACAGAGTGATTCTGAGATAGCAGAAGTTAAAGATGAAGAAAGGTGAAAGAAATCAAGTTGGGTATGGAGCACAAAATGAGGACAGTGTTTGAGAAAAAAAGAATCTGCAATTGTAACATTTATAGGTGACATTTATTGTTTTGTTAAAACAAAATACGAGCGATCTTAACACTGCTGCAATTCTCAAATGTACCGTGCATAGATGGAGGATACACACTGAGTTAGCATGCTAAACAGGAGGTGGAAAAGTGTCACATGTATGTCTTGTTTCTCTTGATGATCCATCAGTTTGATAAGGGCTCATCTTAGGAATGACCCCACATCCCTCTTTTCATGTTGTCATGGTAATCTCCTCACCTTATTTTTACCACACACAGCCGTTTAGTCATCAAGAGACCAAAAAGAAAAAAAAAGAAAGAAGTAGTTGTGGCAGATAAATTCATAAAGGTGTCAAACTAAACTGAAGACTTAGTTGTGTGCATTCATTTTTGTGGAAATAAAGCTTATGTGATGTTTCACTGCTGCAAAGAAATATTGTTTAAAAAGACACATTTGTTTGGAATGACTCTGCATTTTCTCTTACGTCTGTAGTGACGCAGTTCTCGCTTTTACGGCGTACATGTGCTTTTCTTTCCTTTGTTTCTGGCCTTTGGTGTGTGTGTGTGTGTGTGTGTGTGGATGTATTTTTCATGACTGTCTGTGAGTGGAGCATCTAGTTGTAGGGGATTCAGAGATATTTCTGTCAGCTTGTGGAACAAAGAAATTCTCCTAATGGGCCTTTTCAGATGATCATACAACAGCTATGCTCACTGTCTCATTCATACATGTTCACAGAAAATAACTTTCACACACGTACACACACAAATGGATATGAATTGAAGTGGAACAGCAAGGTCACAGTTTTTTTCTGGGTGCAATGACACCCTCCCTGATAAAATGGAAAGAGGGAGAAAAAGGGCTATGACAGAGCATATTTCTTGATAAATGATGAGTTCTCCTTGACCCCAATTATAACAGTAGGACCAGGTGATAATCTTTAGAAAAATACTAAAAAATAGACATTCATTCTGCAGTAAGGATGGCAAAGAAGAGGACAATCTGCTAAATGAGTAGTAATAGCTGCAGCAAAAGGAGGGAAATTCTTTCACACGGGTGCATGAACAGGATGTCTTTGTATCATTGTGCATAACACGTGTGCGTATAAATGTGCTATCTTTAACTGGGATCAAATTTCAAATGAATGGATAATGTGAAATAATAAGTGTGGGGTTTAAAACACATATAAATGAACATTTTGTATGTGAGAAAAGTTTTAGCATTTCATCTGGAAAAGAACTATGAATGTCTAAAACGTTCTATATTGAAATAAATACAGTATGAAACATCATCATATGTCACATACTCTGTAGGACTCTAACTTATGGCTATCCAATCTACACACTTCGAGTGATGGTGCACTTTGCAGAAATGCACGCAGTTCCGTTTATTTTTCAATTTAAATACAGCTTGATTTGTCATACTTCATGTATACACGTTCTCAGAGAACTAGAGTTACGTCAAGTAAGTATCGTATTGTTGTCTGGTTCATTTACACATGACAGCTTACCTGCATGTGCCGTAAAAGTTTTATTTTCTATTTTTGCCCAATATTGATAAAGTAGATCATTTATATGAAAACCGGAATGTTAATAAGAGTAATAATTAAAAAATAGATGAACGGATTTTGGAAATACTTTTTCAAACAATATTGGCAATGTTGGAACTTTTACTGGTACATGAGGACTTAATGGGATAAATGTACTGATTTCCTTTGAGAGTGAAGTTCTTCCCTGTGATGGCAGCGTGAGACATCGATATCCATCTTATACATGAGGCTGTTATTGGCTGACTGACACACCAGCAGAAAACCCATCAGGGTCACCAAATTCAAGACGACTTAATCATAGGGTCCATGGACAATCTGCTGGAAATTTAATTGAAACTTGGCCAATCATTTTCCTTAGGTGCCCTGTGCATCACCCAAGTGTTGCTCAAGGGAAAAATATGATTGTGATAGCTTTGTAATAAGGGTCTAGAAAACACCAGAAATCGTTAGAATTTACCCTCTGGGGAACATGAATGTCCCCATCAAATTTTATGACAGGCAGTTCATAGTCAGTGGTTTTTATGGCACCGGGCTTTGGAGCAGGTGGTGAATCAACTGACTGGATGGCTAAAAACATCATCAGTTTCTCTACAGCAGCACATACCGAACTATGACTCCTAGTTTACACCTATGACAAATGATTACTTCTAAATTTGTGTCACCAAACTCAGAGAGAAGGAGCTGAAACACATTGAAAGTGTCTCTCCCAGATAATTCTATTCATCTGGCCAGCACAAACAAGTTATTTTCCCTCATGCTGCACAAGTCATTATTCCATTATTGGACAAAAGGCTCAAAGTAATAAGAAAATCTAATTAATATTTAAGGCCCTTTTGCACAAACTTTACCTTTTGCATAAAATGAAAAGTAAACTATATGCAAATATGTTCAGACTTACCATATGACACAATTCCCCAGATGATATTGATATGGATGATATGGCATAAACCAGTGTTTTTCTAAAGTAGCTGTGGTTGAAAAAGGAATTGATATGTTTCTAGGTTATTTTTAGATTATATATTTAGATTATTCTTAATCAAGAGATCAGGCTCATCTCACAAGAAAGCACTACTCAGATAGAGAAAGACCTTAAAAAAAGTTAGTTTTCACAAAATTAATCAGTCTGAAATATAACAGTGTAGTCTCACCATGTTGGGAAGAAGTGCAGCTTGATCAAGACTGATGACTATGAAAAGAAAGATTAGAACATAGAATAGAAAGCAATGGCTTGTGCTCTAAGGGGCGTGTCAGTGGGAGACAACTACGTGACACAGATACAGGAAATGACTCTTCAGGGGGCAATTTCCTCTCTGAACTGTCTGAGATGATGATCATAACAGAATCTGTCTTGTAAGACTTAAAGCTAAGTGTTCTTTTCCTAGTCTAAAATATTTTAAATCATTCACTAATCACTAGAAATAATGGATGAATTTTATGTGGTGGTCAACCATGGCAGCCCCAATAGAGATTGCTGTGGATGTCGGAGCACCAGTATTTCCAAATGATCTGTTGCTTTGCATCTGACCCACAGCAACAGGCAGATTGTTCATCCTTTTCACTGATCCATAACAAACTACCTTGTATGTTGGGAAAGTTGTGACACCAGCAGGATAATGCTATCTCTACGTACATATACACTACCTCATACCCTTGCAACCTCCAGCCTGCTTTAAAGTGTACTGTTTCTGCACCATTTCATCATCCAAAACAAGAATTATTGAGTGATACTTTTCTTTCAGAGCAGTGTCACTCATCTTTTCAAAGAAAGAGGTGAAAAAAGCTGATGCATTTTTTGTCTTGTTTTTTCTTTTTTTTTCTTTATAGTCAGGCGTTTGTAGAAATAAACACAAGCCGCCATGAAATGTTTATTAGTGACCGTTTCATTGCTCTAAAAAAGATGATGGTTCTTAAGAAATTCTTGAAATAAACAGAAATAAAAGAAAAAAGAAATACAAATACAGAAAATATCTTTTTAAGTGAAACCCGGGGAATTGCTTTTCTTTGCATCAGTCTGGAAAAAGAAATCTCAACAACTAATGGATGGAATATTTGGTGCATATTGCAGGCTTAATTAATGCCTACTCATTAGATTGACATACATGCAGGATGGGTTGTTTGAAATTATACCTGTGTAACAGAGTGTCTTTATTGGTTAACCACAAAATTGCAACACTCTCAACTGTGACTTATGAGTTATTTGTATTTTGCTTTGTTTCAAGCTTTTACACTCATTTGTTTCTCTCTTGCTCTCTAGTCATACACGTAATTTACATTCATAAAACCCTATTCCCAACATAACAATACAAATCTGAAATCTGGACTAAAATTTGGCCTATGAAGACAACGTGTCAACCCACGATCCCTATCAAAGCCTTTTGAGACTGCTGCACTAACTGCAGCATCATCTTACAACATTACCATCCATTTAAGTTAATGAGGGTATAAATGCAGTGATTTCAGCTTTATTTACATGTGTTCAGACAGAGGGACAGAATTACTCAGATGTTTTCTCAGAGCCTCCAAACGCTCCACATGGACAACACTGCCCATGAGCAAGCAGCTCTCAGGACTGTTTCTTTTGCAGGGGAGAGACCTTGCTATTACTGGGCAGTACTGGGCAGTACTGGGGAGCTTTGTCCAAAAATTCCCTAGATTTGTTGCCAGTTGCTGATTTTTCTTTATTTTTCCATAAAGTAGTTGTTGAAAAGTAGCACAATTGGATGGCAAAATCAAAAAGGCAATTCTTGAGGCTACAATCTCATCTTTTTTGTTGTATTTTTGTTCTTCTATGATAAAAAAAAATCCTCAATGACATTCAATTGAGTAAAATGTGTGATCTACTTGCTGGCTGTGGGTCTAATGAGATATATGTCGTATTACAGGCAATTATAATATATTTTAATGAGTCTCACCTATATTTTTTATTTGTGTTAGCATGTTAATTGCTGATGCAACATAAACATTAGGCCTATACCAAAAACCTTGAAACTTAGCATGTTAACATATGGGGGATAACATTTACCTATAAATATTACTGTTTTTAAGGCAAAGGTTTACATAACCGTATATGCTATATTTTCCCTATAGTGCACAGGCGACAGAGCTTTATTGCCTTTTAAATTGATCCTGGTGTCTGTGTCCCTTCGTCCCGATCTGTGTCTAAATGTGTGTGTGTTGTGATGGTTAAATGGCTGGCCAAAACTTGGCAGAGCTCAGTTTAGAGCTTGCTATGAATCTCAATGACTCCAGGCTCGCTGCAGAATGAGTCAAGCACGGTCAACACTGAATGTTCAGTGTGATGTGTGGCTCTGGGTTAGAGATCTTTGTGGATGAGGTGTTTGTTTAAATGCACGAGTCTTTGGGTTTGTGAGCATGTGCATTCTCAATGTTTCTTATTCAGCTCACATAACAGATTTATTTCTCTTACAATTTTCTGTTTTCTGTGTTTCGAAAATAGCACATGCACTGACTGACCTAAAGGTAAAGACCATGTTTCTGTCCTACTCTGTTCTTGTGTTAAACTGATGACTTGCGCACACACAGTGTCATTATGGGTAAATTACTTGTCTGAAAAAACAAATGGCACAATGACTCACATGGTATATTATAGGCTGAGGTGTGACAATAAGCAGCATGGGCAGCAAATTGTCTGCCAGTGCTTGTGTGAGCATGTAGCTTTCTTTGTAATTTACGCATGACTTGTGCATGTCCATTCCATAACTGTCTCAGCGCTCTGATAGAGCTCCTTATTCACAACTGGGAACATCCACGTTGTTATTGCCTGCATAGAAACTTTTGTGAGATTTAACTGTAAACTTTTACATGTTGTCACACTCACCCACTATAACAACCCACAACTGAAAGAAAATAAAAAACAAAATCAGTTTTCTGTAGTCAAATTTTAAACTGTGCAAGATTTAAATATATAGATGCCATTGGAGTGCTCTCCAATGGTAGGTTATGCTAACCTATTCACCTAAACGCCCCACTATATTCAAGCTACTCTCATTTAAGACTGCCCTCCTCCAATAAACAATCTCATGGAATTTTTTTCTTCCTATAAGCAGAAATGACCTTCAAAGAATATGCAAGCTCTATCTGTCATGAGTGCAACATTCCGGGTCGGATTTGGTTATTACGGTTCGGGCGGATGCGGTTTGTATCATTTGACCCGTGCAGAATTCTGTTGTCAGGGTCGACCACTGTCATTGCAAACTTGTCACTGCTCTGTCTTGATTCAATGTTGGTCAGCCCTCTGTGTATTCTGCACATCTGCATGATGCGTGACCATGTGTGTGATGGGGTGGATTTTCTGTTCACCTTGTTCGGACTGAATATTAGCATAATAAAAAATGAATGCTACTGAATAGGCAATGTCATTATTATGCTATCATTTAAACAAAATAAAGTGACCGGTAAAAACAGAAAATTACAGGATTTTTATGACCCTGTCAGTCAAAATGACTGACAAAGAAAAATTCTAGCGTGACCTCTGCATTAGAGTGAACGTTGTCTATAGTTTTACTTGAGGTTAAGTGTGAACAGGTATCACCAGTCTCCTTCGGACAGCTGAGAGAATGATTATTGTAATGGGAGAGAGATGACATCTCAGTCCTCCTCTTCTGTTAAGCAAAGTTTCTCTACTTTAACATAGATGGCCTCTTTCACTCCCAAGTCCAACCACTTGTCTTCTCTGTCCAAAATTTTGACATTGTGGTCGTCAAAAGCAGGTCTTTTATTATTAAGATGCAGGAAAGGAGCTGATTCTTGGCCTGATGAGTTAGCTATCCTGTGTTCGGGCATACATCTGTTGAGGGGTTGTTTGGTTTTATCAATGTAGAGCTCACTACAGCCCTCACTGTACTGAATACTGTACTATAACTGCATACACAAAGCTGCTTTTTTGAGTGTGTAGTCAGGTACTGATGATGAATCAGTTTCTGTGTGATTGTGCGGCTGGGTTTGAAAAACATCGGTATTTGGTGTTTGTTAAAACTCCTCTTGAGTTTCTCAGATGTTCCAGTCAAATAAGGGATGACATCGCCTTCCCTTTCCTTTTGATTTTCATCCTTTCTCCCTGAGTCTGGAGTAGCCACAACCGTTAAGAGCTGCCTTCAGATGGTCCAGTTTACTTGGCACAACCTTTGTTAGATACCATGACCTGGATGAATGAGAAAACCTTCACAGATGTCCTTTATTGTGATTGGGAAATGTACCGAATGCAAGTATTTAATCATTATGTATTTGTTTTTATATTTCCGTATAGTGTAACTTTGTAACTTTCCAACCATAAAACTCTGTGTGCCTGACTCGTTTGATGGCACAGTCAGTGACATTTATTGTGCACATTTCTGGAGCTGTTACTGCCCAGCAGCTTCCCAATGCTGAGAAACCACACTCACGACTTTTTCTTTCAGAACGCCACGTAACGTTACAGCTGAATTTGGCTTTACGCACCGCTGTCTATAGGGGGCACCTCACTGAGAAAAAAAATTTGCCAAAGATCCATAGTGCGTCTTTGACATCAGTTAGCTCCGAACACCAGTTGCGTTTCAACCATACCCTGACCCAGTAGGATCGGTAAGAGTGGCAGAAAAAGTGTATTGTCCTGTCCTGTACCGAGGCGGACCCCTTGGTGGAAACTATGCCATTGATACCCTAGCTGGTATGATTCAATGCACTGGTAAAAAAAACAAAAACAACAACCTCTAGTTTAACTTGTTTGCAGTTCAAGTGACTCATCCCACCGTCGTCTCTAGCTGCTCAGGATGGGGATTGGATCGAAGACTAGATTCCATCCAGTCTGTTGGTTTCCTTA
>JBBBVU010000016.1:14674942-14699870 GCA_037177055.1 Atherinosoma microstoma
ACACACACACACACACACACACACACACACACACACACACACACACACACACACACACACACACACACACTTATTTAAAAGCAGTTTCTTGACAGTGCACATTTTTGTCCTTTAATCGACAATAATAAGAGAGGTCAGACTAAGCAGCCGTCAGGTTACTGCTCTGCCTTCTCTTTTCACATTTAAATAATTATAAGAAATCACAAAACATTTCATGTGCCTGAGCTTGCTGCAGTGAGTGTGACCTCTTTTTTTTTTTCTCTTGCATATTGAGAAGGAAATGGAGATAGAACGATGGAGGCTTAGGCTTTGTATTTAAAGAGGGGATTTGTGAGAGAAATGGAAATAGTCCCCTGATCTGGACTGTGGCTGATGGCCATTATTCATTAGTAATCATTGTTGCTATAGAGCCTTTCATTTTGAGCTGTGATTATTTTGTCGTCGACACAGATAATCATAATCATTGCTGTTACTTCTGAATGTATTAACGTTGAGCAAAACGAACACGTTTTCTACATGTTACCAGTTTCACAAGTGGAAAAGTGAGACAAACAGTGCCTTTGAATTGAAAGGGCTTTTAATATATTATTGGTTAAAAGATAGGAGGAGAAGTATGATATTATTTCTGAATGGTATATTGTAAAATCTCCTATTATAGGTCTTTAAAGTACTTGGGAAAAAAAAAATCAGAGTTTGACCACAACTATTGTGTATGTTGGCCCTGTGATGGACTGGCAACCTGTCCACAGTGTACTCTGCCTCTCCCTTAGTAGCTGCTGGGATAGATTCCAGCCCCCCCATTGGAATAGGCTGGGATAGATAATGGAAGAATGGATTATGCATTTTACAAACATATAATCCCCCCCCAAAAAAGTTAGGCACTGGGATGTTTGAGTCTTGTGGTTTGCAGGGTGTGGACAACAACTGTTGCATCCTGGAAAGGAGTGATCGCATTGGGATCTGGGTGAGTTTGGAGGCTGGCCCCAGTGCTCCTTATTGTGTTCCTCGAGATATTCTTGAACAGTTTTTGCAGCATGGTGGAGGCACTTGTCATTCCATCTGTAGAGTACTTGGTGTAACATTGTAGCACAGAATATGTCAACATAACTTCCACATGAACACCATGTCCCAACTTTCCCGTTAGAATTTTGGATTGTAACAAGAGACAAAGTTGACTTATTAACTTATGAGGGGTTTAAATGTGGCTGATCAATGCATATTTTATTTACCTCCTCACATCAACAGACATGATTCGATTGGAAACTGGCCTTTTTCCTTTTTTTAGGTGACAAAAAAGAAAAAGGGTTATAGCAGGCAGCAGTTTAGCAACTTTTTTATTAAATGTTTTAGAGGGTGCAGCTTGCGGTGATTATAATTTGAGAAAACTTGGCTTACAGAAAGCCTGTAGCCACTGTTCACTGTTTTGATGAGAGGGAGGAGCTGGTTGGAGTAATTCTGATAAAGAGCATCATTTGGATGGGAACACATTTGATTTCTTAAAGTTTTAGTTGAGTTAAAAGATTTGGGGTTGGGCTCGTTAAGTGAACTTCTTTACTATTTTTCTTCATGGTTAGATAGAACATAAGACTTAATCCTAAATAAAAATGGTTTTATTTAGCTATTTACTTCTTTTTGGGGGGCTCAGCACCAGAAATGTTTTACCCCCCCAAGTCTCTGTCTGATCTTAAATCTTAGAATGAATTACATATATTCTTTTTCAAATGTGTGTGAAGACTTCTCCCTAGCATCTTGACTTATTTTAGCCTTACACCCGTGAGGCTCAGTCACATCCAGCTGTGATCTTACATTCTGCTGTCAAAACTTCGTAAATCTTACCTCAGTGTTTTGGGAGGAAAGCTCAAAGCCTTTTTCATTAGCGACATTATGGTATCTTGGCCCCAGTCTTTGTGACTCCGATTCCTGTGATTCCTTCTCAAGCTTTTGCTTCATTAGGAACCAAAACATTGAGGATTATGATGAAAACAGTCGCTGGATATGCAACTTCCTTCCACCAGTAATGGTTGAACATTTAACGCTCTGCCTGCTTTTGCAACGATGGCGTTATCTTTGTTAAAGAGATTGATTTGTCTGCTCGTGTTAATTTGATAAAAGTTGAGGTGAGCTTGGATTTATTCAGCATTTAATTGTATATATTCTGTCCTGAAATGGTTATTATCCCTCAAATCCTCACATTTGACCTTCTTTTCAGCTCTTCGCCATCATGTCTGGTTTGTTATCGTATAACTCATTCTATACTGCTCACATGATACATCACAACATATCCCTTCCCCTTGATTGACTCATAGCTCCTGGCCACTATAAAATATTTCATTCCTTGGCATCATAATTATACTCGAGGCTTTCACGGCGCTGTGTCAAGTGGAGCTGTGACTGAAGTGAGTTTTTCCCTTTCAGCTCAAAGCTAAGTAAAGAGAAAACTGTAATTGCACTACATTTTCTTTGAGTGCTTCCTCTTCTCTAGGCCAGCCCGTTTTCTTTTTTTGGCTCTCTGTCACACGCATACATGCATGTACACACAGATACAATAAATACATACGCAAGTGCTTTCAGATACGCATATGCGGCGATTTCTCATCCCAGCTGAAGATATTGAACAAAGTGAGAGCACTGAAGCAAGGGAACATGCGAGACAAAATGCCTACAGTAGAAGTAGCTTTGAATCTCTTCCAGCATTGTCCTAGCTGACAGAAAGGATCCCTCTGTTCTGCCACCACACATACACACCACTGTGTCGTGGAAGCTTGTGCATCACGCTGTTGCTTTAACAGTGAGTGTACAGTATGCGTATGCAGCCGGCAGCATGCAAATAAAGTTCACAGAGCAGCCGCGCACAGCCCTGCAGACACGCAGGGATGTGGTGGAGCTACTTGCTCCTGAGACGCTGTGCAAGGCTTCACATCCAGCATGACGGGCTGCGCTCTGATGGACTTTGATTTTTGGTTGTAACAGTTGGCACCTACTGTTTATGACCCTGCTAATGTACAGAGAGAGAGAGATGAAACGACCTCTACAGTGTGGAATTAGCTTATTTTTAAAACCTCTTTTAGGTTTGTACCTGTGAATATGTTTGGATTAACCTGAACACTTCCGACACGCTGAGCTTGTCCCCTGAAGCCATGGGTGGTCGGTTCTGGTTTCTGTAGAGTCGTGGTTCACTTTTATTTTCTTCTTCTGTGTGGTTCAGTATGCAAGGTGTGGGGGAGGGGCCAGCAGATTTCCATGTGACAGGGTCATCGGAATGCACCAATCACCAGGCGGTCCGTACCCATACAACAATGGTCGCACTATTTGAGTCCTTTCATCTCATTATCGCTCTGCTCCAAGCGGGCCTTGCATAACTTTGAAGCTTGTTTGGCATCATAACATGTATTTGTGTGCGTGCTACTATGTGTGTGAGTGTACTACTGTGTGTGTGTTGTGAAATGGCCTTGGCAAATCACTCCATTTAAATTGCATCATATAAGAGACAGAGAAAGACAGGCGAATAAGAAAATGGAGGTCAGTGAGAAAAAGAGGGATGGTTGATGTCCTGGATGTGGGGGCAACACTCTGTTGGGTCCTGTTTACATCACGTTTCCAAGCAAAACCCAAAAATTTTACCGTTGCATTTTTGAAAAAAGTTGCAGAGTGATAACTACCGGACAAACTGACAAGATTCTGACAGTTTTCAAGCCTTACATTTAGAGAATGGCTGCAGGATGACCTGTTTGATATTTCACATAATCAGAGATGGGAATAACAGAGTTTATTTTAAGTAACACCAATACTAACTGGCGTTACTTTTTTCAGTAACGGATAATCTAACTAATTACTCTTTCCATCGTTACAACACCGTTACTGACGTTTTCTGACAGCGCGTTACTATTGATTCATTTTTGTTTTGGGTGAACCGAAGTTTCACATTTGTTCGGACTATATTGTGCTGCTGCCGTAGTGAAGAGGAGGCGGAGGGATACAGTAGGCATGTGCCGGTATTAAAAATCTGACTGTCTGATAACCTTGAGCAAAAATATCTCGATTTCACGGTATACCATAATTTTAGAACTACGGTTTTGATATCTTTTTAAATTGGTAAAAAACAGACCGACCAGTTTAGATTAAACTGTATAATGACAAGAAATACTATGGACACAAATATCTTTCAATTTAATATTAATATACTCTAGCATTGGTGCCCTAGATAAATCTCAAGGGTTCCTCTAAAACAAAAGATAATAACATCTTTCTGCGGTCAATATGTAATGCAGGGAGAGAAAGCGGCTAAAAGAACGTCAAGACATCAAAACAAAGAATCAATAAATCTTTATGAGCCTGTGTTTTTTTTTCACCGATATCTCTACCGACGGCAGTTAAATCATTTTAGCTGCAGGATAGTGCGCATGTAAATATAATCATTGACCACAGAAAGACACGTGGGTAGAAAGTATTACATTTAGGCAGCAATAATAAAGGTAGCTTGATTTTGCTGGATTGTCGAGGGAATTATCCATTTTTCTGGTTTAGGCTATGAGAAGAAATATTTTTAAGGAGACTAGCATGTTATCTAGCCATGCAGTCAGTATGCATCCATACACTCTTACAGCACCTACACACAACTCCAGGTACACCTGACTTGCACACTCACCGTGTCATTTATAAGACCGAACACAATTCATACTGCAGGCAGGGTATCGAGGTATGATGAAAAATGTAGTGGTATTCATACCTCGACTTTTTCGCACCACGGTATACCTTGAATCCGTATATCGGCACATCCCAACTGGAGAATACACTCGAGGAGAAGAAGCCGTGTTCTGTTGCTAGCAAAGAATAAAGCAGCATCACATGTTAGAGCCAGAAGTTGTCTGCAGAAGACGCAATGTAGCGTTTCATTATGATTCTGTTCACTTAAGCCGTTTTTACCGCGCAGCCGGTTAGCCTCAAAATGTCAGGGGAGATGTGGGCAAGTCAGTGCACGCAGCCAAACACGCACAAACACAGCTCACACACAGACACACAAGGGGGAGGAGACACAAAGTCACATCCATCAGGCTGAGATTAGTCTCTTTGATTTTTCTTAGTAATTTATTTTACAAAATGTCATTTATTAATCAGATGTAGCCTTTTATTCAGTTTTTAGAATGAACATGCAGATGAATCTGAAGTTCCGTTAAAGGCGACATATTTGAACATTTTTTAAATGGTAGGGGGTTCACAAACTCAAACACGTCTTACCTTGGGGTCGTGACTTAAAAAGTTTGGGAAGCACTAATCTAGTTTATGTAATCTGTGTCTTCGCTGACGGCATGAATGCTGCACAAAAAAACAGGTTTTGCTTTAAGAGACGAAAATAATTTTGAAAAGATTCAGCAGTACAAACAGAACACAGAGATCCGCCGTTGTTGTTTTGGCGTTCTGTTCGGGTGTAAGCGGCTTTGTGAAGTGACATGACCGATGACATCGTCCCCAAAAGATTCCAGTTTGTGTTTCCATGGACAGGAGTCGCCTTGCGCTTTAAGAAAGTTTCACTCTGGAGCCCGTTCTCAGACCTTTGTGGTTTTGTCCACCCAAAACTATGTTACCGTGTAAACGAGAGGCCAACACTCAACAAAACTTTTGCCTTTTACTGTCTTAGCATTGTCGTGTAAACAGGGGCTTGGTCTGCCTATAACACTCGCAGCTAAAGCCCATCCTGGAACGCGTCTGATGAACTTCTTAATTCAACAAAGAAGTTCAAATATAAAATTTAGTTAATCGCCCAGCACATCCCCTACATGTGATGGTCCAGTTTATCATGCTTTCCTCCTTTTAAAACGTTTAGCTTTCCATCTTTGTTTCTTTCTTCGTCAAGGTGGGCATGTGTGATGACCATGTCAGGCTGTCTGTGGCACGACTGAAAGGAAACACTCTGCATCAATAAAACCGACAGCATAAAATGATAAAAGAAAAATTGACATCTTTTGAATGAATCCAATCCATTATTATGGTCTCAGCCTTTAGTTTATTGCTTTGCTAACCTGTTTTTTTTTATTGTCCTAAGCAGCTGTTGCTGTGAGATCATCATTGTTGTCACATCCAACCTGTTAGCACCAATTTATTCTACCCTCCAATAACATTTTTGTTCTTAAAAGTGATTCAGCACAGACTTTCACAGGAACGGCATCAAATCCTCAATTTTTCTGCTCTGTCTTCCTGTGTAGGTCGTCTGGGGTTCCCCCATCCAGGAGGGGACAACCCTCTTCCCCTTAACGGTACGTATGGTGACCTCTGCACAGTCCTCAAGGGTCTGCTAATATTAAAAGCTGATTAAGATCCTCATAAGGAGTTTATGTGCAAAAGATTAAAAAAAGATTGGATTAGAATTGGCCGCATATGATTTAAAAACATTTCGAAATGTGTCAAGTTATAGATTTATTATTCAAATTTGTTCTTTTTTTAGTATGAGTCAAGAAAGGCTTTTATAATTCAGGAATTATTCTTCCTGTCTGAAGGCCCATTTATGCTCCCAATCGGATGCAAATGGGGACGTACGTTACAAACGTATTCATGCGTCTTTTACGTTGCCGTGGTTGACCTCCACTAGTGCTGAGTTCATAGTTAACTCCTAACTCCCGCGATGCAGAGACACCGCTCCGCAATAAAGATGTTTCTAACCACCCAGCCTTATTTCAAAAGCTTGTACAATTTCACAATGTCCTCGTCTTCATTCTTCTTCGGCGTTTTTCCTCTTCCCATTCCTCTTCTTCTTCTGGTTTGTTTCTGCTCAACACTGCCACTGCGGTTTCTGGTGGTATTACTCTGTCTTCTGCGTCGAGTGAACGGTGCACGGACCCTGAAAACGCACCAAATTAGGCGGGTAACCGACAAAGGAGAGGGATGAAATTGTCTGTCCGTCTACGTATCCGTCTTCTGCGTCAAGCATAAATGGGCCTTTACACATTATATAAAGCTATAGCGCTTGTTCCAACAGTGTTTTCTAAGAGTGCTACTACCTACACATTCACTCCCCGATAGGCACATCGGGAGGCAACGTAGGGTTCAGTGTCTTGCCCAAGGACACTTTGACATGTAGTCAGGGGAACTGAACCGCCGACCTCCTGTTTAGTAGACGACTGCTCTATCCACTTTAGCTACAGCTGCCCCAAAAGAACTATCTGCTCATTTGCTGTAGGTTTTGTAACACAAAGCTGTATTAAACCCATGTGGAGCAGGTGGTGGTTGTTGGACCAAAAGCTCAACTGTTTGCGTGTGGTGGCTTTGGGGAATCCCGTTCCCTTGCTTGCCCGGGCTTCAATCTGTGCTCAGCTTCCTTCTGTTCCCTGTTACTCGGTGAAGAGCAGTGTAAATTAAAATGGCCATCTCCGCACACTTACAACCTTTCACCTAGTTGAGCAACTTCTTTGCTTGTCCTCTTCGTTCATTTGGTCTGTTCATATTGCTTTATGCCTGAATGAAGGAATGAGGGGAATGAGACATAAAGTGTTGGTTTTTGATGCCAGATAGTAGACGGACAATCAGACAGAATGATGATTAATTCTATAATAACTGACTATATTCATGTACTGACTTAGTAAGAATTTCCTTTATCGGCGTGTAATTGGGATGTTGGTGCTTTTGGTGTCTGGTCTTTGGCCAGGATGCAAAACGGGAGAAGCCAGGCGTTTCTTCAAAAGCTTGCCGGGTCACATGATGAGATCACATGGCCAGGAGCTGTCATCAAGCCCTGAGACAGATGGTGCCAGCGGATAGAGACTGCACACCAGCCCTCTGTTTCTCCCTGCCTCATAAGGATACGCAGATTGCATTCCTCATTCTCTTGATCCCTCCCCACCCAGCCACTCTCATTTTCTCTCACCCCCACACAGCTTTTTTATCGGCTCATTTCTCCATCGCTTCCAATCTATTTTTTTTTTGTCTCCCTCACACATCTTTTTATAGCGCTCTCCGTTCTCTTTTCAATCTGCTTTCCTGCCTCTCTCCCTTCTCCCTGTTTCTGGCTCTCTTTGACCTTCCCTACAGAGTTGAAAGTCCATCTGGTTTCCAAAAGTCAGCGAGGATTATTGCTTGTCCGTTCTGGCCACTTCTTCACCTTCCCTGTGTGTTTTTAGATGGGACTATTGTCTTGTGCCCAGATTTGTTTCACTTTATTTCCCATCCTGGGGTTAGCTTGATTGCTGCACTGGCACACCACTAACAAAACCACCACCCTTTGAAGAGTTTTGATTATAGTGATTTACCCAAAAGATATTAGTTTGTATGCATCACCGTCTTTGTATCTTATCACCTTCCCTGATTACCTGTGATGTGTCTTCAGGTTCAGTCTCTGGATGGTTTCTTCCCTTTTTTTTTTTTTTTTTTTTTTGCCTTTTCGTGTGATTAATTTAAAGTCAAGCCCCCCCACTGTTATCCATGATTATGCACACCTACTTTATCTTATTACCTTTCTGTCTAGCTGAGTAAAATGGACAAGTTGCCCAGTTGTTTTGGCAGTGTCGCATATCTAATCAGATCTGGCGATTAGATTCAGACTAAGCTGTAGTCCTTGTCCCCGTGCATGCTTCTGTGCATGCTGCATTTTCTTTTTTTTGCTCAGGGTCTTTTCTTGTGACGTAGTTTGAATTTTGCTGCCGTGTCTATTATCCTAATTCCAGTACTGTATAGAATTACATCCCATTTTGATACCTTTGGAGATATTTTATTTCAACTCTTGCTCTTTAACTGAGCTGTTCTTTCTCTTCTTTGTATCTTTGCATCATCTCTATCATCTCATTTGATAGTGAAGCACTCTGCTACTTCATTTTGAAAGAATAATATACGATGATTAAGTGCCATTCTTAAACATGCAAAGCATCGGCATCCTTATTTTGATACTCCTTGAGGCTTTTGTGTTGACGTGACAGAGAAAGGAAAAGACGTGTGTTTTCTAACTACATGCTGAAACTGAACTGAGTGTGGGGACCGGATCGCAGGCTGATTATGATTCATTGCTGATTAACAGAATCAGGCCGACTATGGAACATCCCTTCATTGTCACGAGCCAGCTTGGTACTTTTATCGGTTTAGTGCATTATGCATATAAACATCCTCTTCTTTGATTTTGTCCTTATTCAACATGCAGCAAGGAATTATAGCAGGAGACGAGGTAAAAGATGATCCCAACTTTATCATGTCCTGTTTTCAAAAGTATCTTTAGGTTTGATTTTGTGATGTAAACTTGTGGTGTTGTGTCATTTGATTTGGCATGGCCTGGTTTTAAATGACTTTGTGCTTTTTGTATAATGTAATGTCGTGTTTGCTTGCATGGCTGTGTAAGTGTCGACCCTTGTTTTGAGCTCGGAAAGTGATCTTATTCATATTTCATAGTGAAGTGTCCCCCCCACCCCCCTCCTCCTTATTATGATTCACTCTTTGCATTTTCCATTTTAGAATTGATACAGCGAAATTAAGCCAGAGAATGCAAGTGAGCTACGCATTTAACTACAAGTAAATGAGGCAGACAAAAGTAGTCAGTCATCTACTCGCTCTGCGAGACACATGGCACACACTGTAAGTTAAGACTAACACCCTTGCATAAATCTTTATAAAGCAGCTCAGAGCAGGTTGTATGGGAGCAGGAATAGGCCAGGAGGAGCTTAGCCTTTAGCACACATACGCTCCACAGTGAAACCATTCAGACATGCTCACTTAAGAGGACTAATGTTTGTTTGGTAAGCTGCATGTATGTACGGTTCTCAAAGAAAATGCAGTTGCTGCACATGTCCACTTCATGGGAAATTATTAAGAGTTAAGAAGTCCAATCAAAGAACATTTTACACGACTTTAAATACATTTCGTAGTTTTTTTTTATTCAGTTGATTTCATTTGGATATGCCTTTTCAAACTGCATTACCTCCATGTTTATGTTTGCTTGATTGTTCTCATGATGCTGGATGAAAAACCCCCCAAAATGTACTGTCTCAATACCAAAAAGATGATTCAGCGTAAAATCAAAGGGAACGAAGTCTTGTCGTCTCAAGAATCAAATCTATACTCTCATCTTCTTCTTTCAGGTCACTCTTCTCTCTTCCCCATGGAGGATGGTTTCCCTGACGACGAGCGTGGCGATCAGGGTCTCGCAGGCCTGGGCTCTCCACACTGCTTTCCCCATCAGAACGGAGAGCGCGTGGAACGCTACTCGCGCAAGGTCTTTGTTGGTGGACTGCCCCCAGATATAGATGAAGGTACAGCAGTTGCATTTAAATCACAAATGTTTGGTGGATTTTAGCCGTAACGTAACTGACAGTATCTCGCAGTTTCCTTCAGCTGTGAGTCTTTATCAAGGTTTTGTTTCAGAAGTGCCATTGAACGGACTTTATGTTTTTACTTTCAGATGAGATAACTGCAAGTTTCCGTCGTTTTGGACATCTGTTTGTGGACTGGCCTCACAAAGCTGAGAGCAAATCCTATTTCCCCCCTAAAGGTATCTTTAAATCACTTGTTCCCCCTTTGCTTGATGTCTTAGGCATAGATTGATAATCCTAAGAAACACCAACAACAACAAAAAACCCCTGCTAATATGTTCTGCAGTAGAGGCGTGAGTATTCCCTGTTAGAGTGTTTGTGTTAGCCTCATATAAATCTTTATGTTCACATCTGTGTAGTTTTCTTCAGGCTGTTGTCAGAAGCACAAGTTAAACATGTTTGAAAATGCTTATGGGCTCCTGCCGTGAACTGCAGAGCGCCATGATCAGACATACCGTCACACTAATCTGCACCAGTGTCTGTCGTTACTGAGGTGGTCCAAGCCGGTTCAGTAACCCTGCTGTCTGTTGCGCAGGCTACGCCTTCCTGCTCTTCCAGGATGAGAGCTCAGTGCAGGCTTTGATCGACGCCTGCATCGAGGAGGACGGCAAGCTGTACCTGTGCGTGTCCAGCCCCACCATCAAAGACAAGCCGGTCAGCAGAAACGCACACACAAACTCCCCCGTTTGCTTGAGTCTATCACCATTTCCATACTTGATAGCCGATGGTTTTTATGTGTGTGACAGGTCCAGATTCGCCCGTGGAACCTGAATGACAGCGACTTTGTGATGGATGGCTCTCAACCTCTGGACCCAAGGAAAACCATCTTTGTGGGAGGAGTGCCTCGTCCGCTCCGTGCAGGTATCCTTCATGGGTTTTTTTTTCTTCCAGATGAATTAACAACAAGTGAATGTTTGGAATAAAAACACTTAGATTTGAAGTATATACTACGCATACGGGCTGAGTCTCACACATCTTTGTCACTTCCCGTATTTTCAGTGGCCTTTAAAGGCCCACTACATAACTTTTTCACTACATAGCTATTTTCTCAGTGACGCACCCTCTATCGACGGCATCCATCTTCCATCCCACCTGTAGTGTGAGCTCTCTCCAGACAGTAAAAAACATACATATAGTGGGCCTTTAAAATGTTCCTGATGTCTGTTTCACATTTATGCTCATGTTTAAAAAAACAGGGGATAACAAATAGCCATCCTTTTATTTCTCAAGCTTTGTACCTACATTTCTTTGTTAAATACCAGTTGTTTTTTCTGCAGTGTGATCAGACTTGCTGCAGGGTAGAGCTGCAGAGGCACTGACCTACACTAGTTGGATTAGAATGAACTCTCTGTGGCACGCTGAGCTGTGTAGAATATTAAAATCCATTTCCTCCTGATAGCGGTGTTATGTGTACCGTGTGTTGTGGTTGTCATGTTTTAGACCTCTGTGCTGCTGTTGTTGTAATGATCAAGGTCACAAGGCCCAGCAGTGCATTAGATATTTTATGAGCTTCTGTAATACTTGGGTCTAAATTTCCATATTAAACCCTGCAGGATGATTTTTCTGCCAGTTAACAAGTAAAGTTGCAAATATTCTTCCAGTTATAGGCATGTTTGTTAACCTGATTTAAAAAAAACAAACAAAAAAAAAAAAAAAAAAAAACCCAGACCCAATTTACAGACTGTAAACTTGTAAACTTTAATTCATCTGACTTGATGCTATGAGCCCTTGGATCAAAAATTCTCATCAGCCGGATGTGCGTGATGACTGAATTTTGTTGAGGTCATTTTTTATTTTTTCGTCCACCCTCTGCAGTGGAGCTGGCCATGATCATGGACCGCCTGTACGGTGGCGTTTGCTACGCTGGCATCGACACAGACCCCGAGCTAAAGTACCCCAAGGGAGCGGGGCGGGTCGCCTTCTCTAATCAGCAGAGCTACATTGCTGCTATCAGTGCTCGCTTTGTACAGCTGCAGCATGGAGAAATCGATAAACGGGTGAGTGGAAAGAAAAGAGAGCTTGGTGTTTTTTTGTCTTCCCTTCCAGTCCCCTTCTTTCTTCATCTGTAACCCTCACCACATGCACACACATACACACACACACACACACACACACACTCTCATACAAACATCCTCCTCACCACACACCTTACTTCCTCCTCTTTTTATCTCAGACTCAACTGCCTTCACTCTGCTTCTTTGAGTCATACAAAGGAGATACTAGGTCAGTTATTGTTGCTATTTAAAAAAAAAAGAAAAAAAGAAACTGAGCTACAAACATAATTTCTTGGTCTGCTAAGGAGTAAGATAACAGGAGAGTGAAATTAGAATAGTGTCTGACATGAACAGTGGCTTAGAAATGATGCTAATTTTTTCAGATAGTGTACTTTTAATAAGAATAGTTTTTTTTTACCACTGCAAAAAACGGAAATCTAGGATGAAATGTCTGAAATTAAATTTGTTAGTTTTTCTTTTATAAGCATTTATTTTTATGTATAAGCATTTCAGTTCCATCAAGTTCTTTGCTCCCTGATTATCTTGATCAGATATTCTAACTTGTTTAAGAGATTGTATGACTCGTTCTAAATTAGTTGATGCTTAAAGTAAATTTAGAAATACAAGTTTTTTTCCCCTCATCGCTGACAAATACTGCCCTGAAAAAAAAAAGAAGCTTGTTTTCTATCCGCTCACTCTTGTTTCACCTCTGTGGAGTCTCTCAAGGTTGGAAAAGTTCACCTAATTTAAAAAACAAAACATCTTGGTATTGGCAGATAAATCTGCTTATTCTAACTAACATACCCATGTTTGTGAAAATGAATTTCTGTAGCGTAGTATTAAACTGTCAATGGTTCTATCAGGAGGTAAATAAGTGAGACAGATGGGCATTTGTAGAACAGAATAACAACTTAAAAAAAACAGATTTGATTTAAACAGAATAAATACAATAAAACAGATGACTGAATGTTTCCTACGTGAATGGAGATTAAAGGTCATGGGTACAAAGCTGCACATGATTTCCAGTCATACTTGGCTGTTTTTATACGAGTTGACAACTACAAGCGATACCTTGACTTGTTACGAGTAGAAAAAGCACCAGTAATAAATAACAAGAGATTTTTTTCCATCTAAATGTTGCTGTTGGCAATGGCAGTGTGACACCGTGCACAAATCGGTCCTAATGAAATTCATCAGACACACCTGTGCTTCTTCTACTCTGACCTAAACACATCTTCCGCAAGATTATGCAGTCACTTACACGAAGCTTAGATAAACAACATATGTACAAGCTAATGTAAGGAATCCCAGTGATATCTACTGGGGTGTCTCATTGTGAACAACAGCCTGTTTGCAATATTACACAAACGTTCTCCATATTTGCAGAATCGGTGATTGAGCACCTATTGTGGAGAAGCCAATGGCTATATGTAGTGTAGAATATAAAAATCCTGAAGTGACCGAGCAGCACAGGCTCATTTGCATAATTGGTGTGTGGATCTTGCAGACGGAGTGCCCTGGTGACATTCACCTGATAAAAATAGCACAATCCCCAACTAATTCAGCTTTGGGGGAAAAGAAGTGAGCTGCATTTTGAAATAGATGTTGGGATTGTACATTTAGCTTGAAATGTTTAAAAAGGAAAAAAAGAGATTTTAAAAAAGGAAAAAAAACAAAACTAATTTCCCCATTTTGAGACTTAAATTTGTTTTGACAACTAAGGAATTGAGTTGCTTCTACAAGCTTAAGTTCAAGTTTTTATTCCTAGAATGATTCATCATGTTTTGCGTTTTGGACACATCTTTGATAAATTATGACTTTAAAGGCAATTTCTGTGATAAATATTTAGCTTTTTCTAAGATTACATTCACCAGCTGATTTCTTATTTTTAGTGTGAACCATTTAGGAGCAGGAAATGTATGGTTTGTGTTTGAGGAAACTTAATGTGGATCTAATTCAGTCGTAGGCAAGAGATCAGCCAGTGATGCCTAAAACCAAAGAGAAACAAGAAGAGCGATTCAAAGACACATTTTTCACATGGACCTTTCCTGTTAGTTGTTTTTGATTAACAAAAAAATAAAGGAGAAGATTTATGGTGCAGTGATTGCCCTCTCTGGTTGCAGGTGGAAGTGAAGCCATACGTGTTGGACGACCAGCTGTGCGATGAGTGCCAGGGAACTCGCTGCGGCGGGAAGTTCGCGCCGTTCTTCTGCGCCAACGTCACCTGCCTGCAGTACTACTGCGAGTACTGCTGGGCGGCCATCCACTCGCGCGCCGGCAGAGAGTTTCACAAACCCCTGGTGAAGGAGGGAGGCGACCGGCCTCGCCACATCTCCTTCCGCTGGAACTGAGCGGAACGACGGAGAGGGAGAGGCAACAGAGGGGCAGGAGGGGCAGGTGATGGTAGGAGTCGCAAATCATTGTACAAATAAATGCACTTTTCTGTTGCTGGTTCCTTTTTTGCTCTAATTTCACTGAACTTTTTATTTTTAAAGTTTATATATATATGCATATATATATATATATATATAAATAAATATATATAGAAGATGGAAAAGAAAAAGTGGAGTTATATCCAAATATGTCCATCTTGGAAAAAAGATGTGTAAAATAATTTTATTTATACTTCTGACTTTTTTTTTTTTAAATATTTTTATTAGTTCTTAAAAAATCTATAGGAAAGTTTGATGTGTGATGTGGTACTCTACTAGTCAATTGGCATATTTTTCTAAAGTGTATATGTCCTTTTAATTTTGATACAAGAGGCCCTAAAAAGACACTTCTTATTTAACGTTCAGCGGACTTGTATTGTAGCAGAGCTGTTACTCCTTACTTTGTATCAAGTCTCGACAGCAAACGCTGTCCAACCATTGAGTCATTGGCTGTTCATGCCTGAGAGCTGAGATTAAGTCTGCCATCGATGCTCCAGAGCAAACAAGAATTAAAAAGGGTGTTGCTGAAGAAGAGTGCACTTATTTCCAGTTGAAAGAGTGAAATCACCGTAAAAACCTAGACCCTTTGTAATTAACCAAAGCCGAATCTTAATTAACTTTTGAAGAACGGAAAGGGGCCCGCTGCAGAATGAACCGGATCCCCCACACCCACCCACCCACCCCCGTCCCTCCCCAGATCAAAAATGGCTTGAACCTGTCTTTATGATTTCCCGAGAACATACAAATATTTTGATGTTACTTGAAATTCACGAGAAAAATTTAGCAACACATATTTGGGTTTTGATCTCCATTTTGACATGCAAAAACTAATACCTCAACCTCAGCTGCTAATGTGCCGAATACAGTAAAGGAAAAAAAAGAAAGAAAGAAAGAAAACATTAACTCTCGCTGGTGTTCTCCTTTCCTCAGAAGTATAATCAGAGGGAAGTGATGCAACAGGGAGAGAGTGATGTAACTGGCACAGTTTTGTACTCACTTGCTTCATCACCTCCTTATTTTTGTAATCAAACCCAGGGTTGTGGTATGGACAGAGCATCGTACAGTATAGTGTATTATGGGAATGTATGGCTTAGGGAGGCTACAGGAGACACGAGTAAAGAGATAAAAGCGGCCCGCGGCCCACTTCCCCACCTCATGTCAGCCTGTGGCGTCTGCTGCAAACCGAGAGTAGGGCCTCATTCGTGGATCGAAACCTCCTCTCTGGGGTTTGGATCCAGATCTTTTAGGATGTGGGAGGGAGGGGTCAAAACAACTCCTCAAGAGAAGGCGCCTGTATTGCAGTTTTTAACGGGGCTACCACCTAACAGGAAACGCCTGTCTTTGTTATTTTCTTAAAATGCATTTGTGCAATTCTCCCGAGTCTTAAATGACAAAGTGCTACTTTGGATCCATTCGTGAGCTCCGTTTTATTTACCGGAAAGAAGCAATTCTAGTCGATCTGCTTTGCGAATCGTCGGCACACGTTCGAGTCGTGGAGGGATCCCGCCCTTTTGGCGAGAGCCCTCTGTAATTTCTGCTGCCAAGCTAATCCAACTCAGCATCCAGTGTTTTTGAAGCATAAATGAAGATAGTCTCTGCAGTGTGCTCTACTACTCCACACACATGACCCACATGCAGTTTGATAAGAGATTGCAGGTCCATTTGGCTGTACCCAGTGGCTTCCGGGAACCAAAGATGGCTGTGCAGTAGTGGGTCATACTGTAGCTCGTTTCTTGTCTAGATTTTTATTTTTTTCTATTTTTCTCTCATTACTTCAAGGAATTTTTTTCTCTTTCATGTATTTTCTTGAATATGTCACTTCTACCCAGTTGTGCTTAACTGTCAAGCCCTGTTGGACTCCAACAAACCAAAGATTGGCATTGAACATGATCTATACAGTATGTACAGTGAGCATATTAGTGCTGCAGATGTATAGGAGAGTGGAGTTAAAACCATTAGACCACCAGTGGAAAAGCAGCAGGGCTTGTAGGCACACAAACAAGGCCTCACACTCCACAGCTCACAGTGGAGGCGGGGCTGTAAGACACGAGCTATTTTTTTCTTTCTTTTTCCTTTTTTTTTTTTTCTTTTTTAACCTCAAATAGCTCCGCAAGTTTGGGAAAATGAACATGAAGTGCACATTCCCACAGCGAAGGTGAAACTAATCCTCACATTTGTTTGACATTTTAGGTCACTCAGTGGCAACCTTCTAGCCGAGCATTTAAATGTCAGGGAGTTAGTACAGAAACTTGATTATACACACTAGTGAGAATCCTCATATCGGCGTGGTGTCGTCGCACCAGTTTTGCACCCTGGACATTAGTTTTGTGGGTGTGGTGGGTGAGCATTTTAGAAGTTAAAACACTTTGTGAAGAATTTGCTGTTAAATGAGATTTAAAAAAAAAAAGATTATTTTATACATGGCCTGCTGATTTTTGGTACAGTGTTTTCTAGCTAAATTATTTTGTCATGCACATATAAACATTTATTATGCACTACTTTTCTAAATATTTTTTCTTTTTCCAACAGTCATTTTAGGCACATTTTTCACAAATGGGGAAACTCCTTTTTGCAATACCTCAATTTTTCACATTGTGAAAGGTAGCTTTTGTACTTTTGTTACTGAGAGATCTGCATATATGGAAATGTTCATTTTAAGAAAAAAAAAAGTTGAGTGATTTCAATATATATTATTTTCAATTATGCTTTTTATACATTTCAGTGCTGAGGAATCTTTACAACTAAGTGCGCACTTGTGTTGATGCGACTTCAGATCTGCAGAGGAAAGACCAAAGTGTGTCGCTTACTTGGTCTTAGCTTTTCCTACACTTGATGTTTCCAGTCAGTCTGGTCAAGAACAGCATGGCGAGAAAGTAAAAAACAACAACAAACAAACTTGTAATTTGAATTAGATGTTATTGTCTCTAAACATTGCTATACTAGTTGGAAATGGTAACTTCTGTCTTGGTTTCCTCTCCATAGATGGAGCATAACTCATGAGGAGAATGCAAAATCTGGTTCACGCTTAACGCTGAATCTCGTATCACAAGAATGGATGTTTGGTGTTTAGATATTTTAATATTTGAAAAAAAAAAATCTATATACATATATAAATATATATATATTCTTGAACTTGCCAACTAGCACCTATTGTAATCCTTAGCATGCATGACAAAAAAAAGAGAAAATGACAAGTACATGAATTAGCTATTAAAACTAATCGTCGTGATGTGCACCAAATGTTTCTCAACTATTAAGTTAAGGACACCCCCCCTCAAACCCACTCTCACCTCAGCTCCCCCTCCTCCCCATCTACCCCTCCCCCTCGTGTTAATCCTTGCTTCCCCATTCGCAGACCTCTGCAGGATGCACATGACATAGAGATATTTAGAAAAAAAAAAATTAAAGCAAGAGAAAAGAAAAAAAGAATCGGTAACGTTAAACTGATCCGGCAGTGCAGGACGTGGAGAACACTGTTTAAAAGACTTGAGAACTCGTCCCCGCTGTCTGTAGAGGTGATCTTATATAGACCTGTCTGGAGAAAGGGGAGCTTAAAGACTTGAATGTGGTAAATGTTGCAAGTTAACTTCAAGTTGTTATGTGCAATACTTCTTTTGAACCTTTTTCCAGATAAAGACTCTTTGCAATGTAATTCTTTAATGCCATTTTTAATTGCAGACATTTAATTAAAGAAGATGTTAATATGTTTTTCACAGTCATTTTCTACTGTTATTGTAATCCTTTTCATGCTGGTGTTTGTAAAAAAAGAAAAGAAATCAAACTATTTGTACTAATATAAATAATTGAAGTTATTTTTAAAACATTAAAGTTTTTGTGCTCATTTGCTTATTTTGTTTATTTTAAGCTACTGTGATTGATTGCATTGTAATTATTAGGTCAACAATGTATTTAGCTGTTTATTGGTATATTTTTAATTGGAATGTATAATTGATTTTTATAATTTTGATCAGATTTTTGTTATATTTTTGAGGTGAAGCTTTTAATATGTTAAAGTGTCTAGTTTTTACTAATTGCTATATTGTGCTCCACAATATATGGTTCACATTTTCTGAAGGAAAAGAAATATTTAAATATTTGTCTGTTAATGATGTTACTTAATGGCAAGATTTCAATAGTTTTTAACTGTGTATGGGAAGGTTGTTGTATTTATTAATAGCATTTTTTACTTAAGATATCACCTTAATTTTTATTGTCATTTCACTTTATAAGTTCCTATTTTTGTATTTTCCTTTCTAATTAAGTTATGTAATACGGATATGTCCATATTTCTAGGAGTTGGTCTGTAGAAGTGCTAGTGAAACGAAAAAGAAAAATCTGTTATTTAATTGTTTGCAGCCAACTATTTATAACAGTATGCATAATTTTTAAATATTTGTAATGTGAAATGTTGAATGAAATAAATCTTAACTGTGATGAGATGATGTGGGTGGTCTGCTTATTTACGCTGCGAGTTGGACGTTTAACGCATCTCCCTGACTGCTGTATTCTCACATCTGTTTCTGAGGTGCCATATTTCTTTTTAAGCTCTTTTTGAGCAGGCGTTCATCATTTCAAGTGTAACCTAGCAACAAGCTGAAGCAAAGTTTCACAGCTCTTTGTGGTTGAAAGTGACATCACCGTTCATGTGACTGCTGGGTGCAGTCGGCTGTGCTGTATGATTGGAGCCCTGAGTGTCCATCAGTAATGTGACCATTGGCTGAGATTGGCTCTGATCTAATTAAACATTATAAGACATATTGCAAATTTATCATCAGATAACTGAGCTGAACTGGACTTCACTGATCAGCTAGTTTGGTGGATACTGTTATGTTCAGTTCTGCAGGTTTGGGTCATCGCTGACTGGATTTATAGGTGGTACGCTTTACTTTTCTGGCTTTTATGTTCATATGTCCGTGTGGGCTTTTGCCAAAATCACACATTCACTTTATGAATGAATGCCACTAAACCAACTGGGAATCAAATAACCCAGCGAGGACAAGGACATCCTGTTTCCTCCAGCTGACCAGCAGCTCAGTAACACCACCAGCTGGCTGCATTACAGTAGGACCCTTTTCCACCCAGCTTTAAGTACAGACTACATAGCTTTTGACTGGACCACAAAGGTACAATCATAGCTCAGGAGTGACAAAGTAAATATGTGGAACTGGATATTAGAAAACACCTCTACACCTGCTAGTATGAATGTGAGATCAATGTGGGATATAACAATTGCGCCTACTAAAAGTTTTAAAATCAATAGCAGTAATGTCCAAAAATAGATCTTCAGACTTCATCTAGAATGAAAATGAAAGAAATGTGTTTTATCATCTGAGTGCACAAATTTAGAGGAGATGCTGTTACTTCACATTAACAGGAGCTCATGGTTGGAGATCCTCACAGATGGTGTGATTGCTTACAAGAAAAATGGGGTTTCCTATCTTCTTCTTTTTTTTTGGTAAATGGCCTTTTTAGCCCTAAATGAGGAAAAAAACTCTGGATTGAACTGGCTCATGTGCTGTCACTTCCTTCAAAGCTTGTGAAGTATACCTTTTTTTGTATCGTAATTGTTTTGTTGTCACATATTTGCACTAACAAAACTCAGTCTAACTTTACAGGCATTCTTACATTAATATCTAATATTACATTAATTAATATTACATTATTACAGGCCAAGGAATCACTATCAAACTGACAATGATAGGCTGATACTGCGGCTGGTTCTTTCAGTGTCCAGTAGTTAATAATGCAGATAGCCTCAGAGGTATCATGGATCCAGAAGGAAGTCGTGTGACAGAAAATAGACCCTTGGCAGATGTAAAGAAAACAGACTGTGTGAGGCCTTAAACTACAGCCTTATCTATTTAATGTCATTATGACATTACCTCTTGTTAATAATTATCTTTTTGTGGTATTGCATTAAGTTCTTAGTTTATACATATAATTCTTGCCTTTATCATCAAACACACCGTAACCCAATAACTTTAATTATAGATTCTTCTCCTTGACACATGTTTGTCTATCTTGAAGTGGTTTCAATCAGCTAAATAATCGATTTATTTTTTTTATTTTTTTTTTACAAATACACCCTCTGGCTAAATGTCAACTTCCGGTGAGCTAGCTGCATGTCACTCCTCTGATCGCCAGGTGGCAGTGTAGGATCAAATGAACTGGTGTGAGGGTCCAGTATGTTTGTTTTGTGCTGCATTTCATTGTGGGAAATGTTTCTGCCACCTCTTGCTTGCTTTCTTTGATAAACTTTACAACCAAGGTTGTTGTGCAACTGCAAATCTTTCAGGGTTTCAATTTTTTTTTTTGTTTTGTACAAAAACAGTCATTTTACATGCTGGCAATTAAAAAGAGTTTTCATTCACTTTAAGATCTACATTTTAAGAATTACTTTCTTTAGGCATCATTGTTAAACAACAACGATCATGAATTCCGTCATCTCTATTCAGAGGCTGGAGTTTACGAGTGGTATTTCAATGCAACAGTAAATCTGCTTCTACTTGAGCCAAACAAACGAGGATCCTGACAGGGTGAATAAATAGAAAAAAATAAAGAAGTACAAAAAAAAAAAAAATCCCCCTAGCGGCAGCTCCATCAGCCGGGTGTAGCAACACGGAGAAGAAGAGGCTGTGCCTGGATTAGGGGGTTGGGCTGCTTCGCTGGTAGGAAACCTTCCGCCAGACATCCACTTTGTCTCCGGTGGCTCAGCGTTGTTTTCCCGCAGCAGCAGCATCAGCAGCAGCAGCAGCGACACCGCAGCGCAGCCTCCAGCCTCACCTGCTCCTCATCTGCGCTCCCTCCGCCTCTGACTCCGCACTCACAGCACTGCCGCAGCACAGAGGAAGCAGGCGGACAAGGACGATCTGTAAGTAGCGGCTTCTCAGTTTCTGTTGTTGTTATTGTGGAGAACGGAGGGGATGATGCTGAGGCGAATATGGTAGTTTGTAAAATTTTAGTCCGAGATACGTTTATGCTTCCCATTCCCATTCCCATTTCTGAAGGTTTGCTCCTCTAACCATCCCCCCACAGAATTCATTATTTTCTCATCAAAACAACCCATTAAACACTATATACTTTAAAAGTTCATTCTTTAGATTGTTCAATCACATTTTCACCCCATCAAATGGTCCTGTGTTTGTCAGGTTTCTAGACCTGAAGGCTCATTAGTACCTTTTCTCTCTCTCAACCTTTCTTGTTTTTAGGAGAAGGAGGAAATAAAGGATATAAAAGGTCGAAGATGGTGAAACTGGGGAGTAATCTTCAGGACAAAGGGGCCAAACCTGTAAGTGTGGAAGATGGCTTTCAAAATGTGCCCCTCATCACTCCACTGGATGTTGGCAGCCTGCAGAGCCAAGCACCTGACAAGGTGAGAGACTGCCCACCAACTGTGTTTGTGTGTGTGTGTATGTGTGTGTGTGTGTGTTTCAGAGAGAGCTTCCCTGCTTGTTTGTGCATCTGTCTGCTTTTTCTAAATCTCCTGCTGCTGTTAACTCAATGTTGTTTATCCATACCGTCCTTAAACCCTCTTTATGTTGTATACCCCCCCCTCACACATACAGTATGCGCACACGTGCACAAACCTGTGATGTTCCATTCATTCACACATTCATTCATCTAAGCTGTCTCCCAGCCATGTCCTTTGTTTTCCAACTGAGATTAGGAGACAGATTTGATGCCAGACAGACTGTCATTTATCATCCTGACATCCCATAGTAACTGCGCTGGTGCTTGTTAATCCAGTTACCATGGCGGCAGAGCAGAGCCGCTTGGCGTATCTGTGGGGTTGGGATAGAGAGCTGCACTGATTGCACATTATGAAAATGAAAAGAATGAGGCAATAGACGAGCTCATTGTCGCTTTCAGCACATTTGAAGGCTTTATGCATTAAATGTGTTGGTCACGTTTCAAAGTTACGGTTACAGATTGTTCGTTTCGTTTTTTCAGATATTTCTATCCATATTTCCACTCTGAGCTGCTGATCAGTTTATTGAAGACCTGCGAACGGAAATGAGGTTATGTCTTATCGAGTTTTGTGGTTTTGTCTTTCAAGACAAACAGCTTTAATAGATTAAGACTTGTTTGAAGAGATGAGCCAACAGATTTGTGACCTGAATCTAAAGCTGCTTTCTAAACTTTGAGCTTGTTGTTTTACTGCTGTTCAGACATGTTCAATGAAATGGATGTAAAAAGACACACCAGACAACCTCGGCACCAAATGGCAGATTTACAAAGTTCACGTTAGTTAGAATAATGTAGCACTTAGCAAGGAGAGAGAGAGGAAATGAGCAGGTTGAACTCATCTACAAAATGTAAAGATGAAATATTTTCATCATTTTATGCAACATTTCTGCTTTATTATTGTTTTTATAAAATGTTAAAGTGGAAAAGAGGAAAGGAGTTCCCTGCTAGCTTCTACACAATTGTACCATTTTAAGTTTCTAAAAATGAACTGAAATTAAAAAGAAGGAGAAAGGTTTAATAAGATAGCAAAGTGTTTTCTAGTCGTACTTTTCTCAGTATTTAAAGGGGCATTGCTGAACTTTGGCAGATTTTTGCTCTTTGGGATCCCCTGACGAAGGCTGTCTTGCATCCTGTCTCTTCTCTGAGCTCTCTCCAGCCAGTAAAAAATCTGTCCCATGTTGATCTTTGTCTTATCGCTTACTCTGTCACTTGCTCTGTTTTTTCTTCCTTGCTTCCTCTGATAATGACCTTTTAAGTGTCTTTGCTGATTCATCAATGGTGTGTTAATATCCAGTTGCTGGTGTGTGACGCGGTGCTGTAAAGCAAAATGCAGCTGCCGTGTGATGCTTCAGGCTGGAACACAAAGCTGTAATAAGGGCTATCTCAGCACTGAGGTACTGCGGGGCAACAATGGCCTCATAAATGTGCTTGATGACCGTCAGTGAGCCATCAAAATGAACCAGAGGCACGGAGTTTTACAATTGGAAACTTGTATATTTACGCTTTGATGTAAATAAGATAATCAGGAGAACTTTCAGGGTTTACTGCTTGCAGGATTGCTAATGGCTAAATTTGACTCCTGTTTGACTGGAAAAGCCTTTTAGGAAGATTTAGTAAACTGGTGGTACATGGTTCTTCAGTATAGCCAGAAAATAAAAGTCATGGATCAGAGGAAAAATACCTGTGTTCCCACCGAAACATTCAGAAACAACTTTTCTTTTCGGTGACGTAGGTGTTCTAGGGCAGTGATTGCCAACCTATTTTTCTTGAGGACCCCCTTCGTGGATATACTAAAAGGCCATGGACCCCCTGCCCCACCCTGTGCTGAAATCATTGTTGGTTTTATTCTTTCAAAAGGGAGATTCTTACTATAAATACTGTATTCTGGCTGAGTCCTGTCCTTCGATCAAGCCAAAGTTAAATTAACATTAAATAGCCCTACAGTTTTTTTCTTAAAATAGGGATAATATGTGGACATTAATAACAATAGCTCTGAATCTTCAAAGCCTTGGGAACCACTGTTCTAGGGCACCATCTAGTGGGTAACACAGCTCTGTTGGCATTAATAAGAAAAGGTGAAAGTGGCGAGGTACAGAGCAGAAAATGACAGAGAAAAGGTAAAGCCTAGTATAAATAGTTAAACTTCAGAAAAAGAAACATTTTAATGAATTGCAGTGTGATTTCTGCTTTGTGTGTCTGACACATTTGTGTATCTAGCCGAACAAAACCCTGCAACCAGCAAAGGTTTAAAGGTGCAGTGGGTAACAAAATCAGAGGTCAACGACAGAAACATTTAATATATGATTAAAAACAGTGTTTCTATTGGTATCTAATCACTTAAGTTAAAAAAAAAAAAAAAATGAGCCATTTATTTTTACTTACCGATGAATGGCCACCGTCCATTCACAACTGTGCTTAGCATTTGAAATCATTTCTATGCCCATCTTGTTAACTAGATGTCAGTAATTCTTACACATTGTACCTTTTGTATATGGAGCATGTTTTTGTATATGAAGCGCGTTTGCACCCGTCGGCCGACGTATCATGGGATAGTGGAGGGAAAAACTGACTAACTGAAAAGCCAATACATTACACCTCAAAATCCACTTCAAGAGGGGTAGACTGACTGAAGGGTTTACCATGACACCCCAAAGTCTTAAAACAAGATAACAGCGCATGTAAAGGCCCGGTCACACTGCCTTTCGCGGGCGTATCGCGGCTGAATCACGGCCAGAAATGTCTGCCCGTGAAGCAG
>JBBBVU010000016.1:14730613-14744477 GCA_037177055.1 Atherinosoma microstoma
CGTTAGCTCCGGGTTAGCTTTGTTAGCTCGTAGCTCAGAGTTTGAAGGGTGTCAATCATCCCTCCCCACGCTCCAGCGCCTCCTCGTTGCCCATTTTTGGGTTTTCCGGGAGTCACGAGACTCGTTACGTTGCTAAGATGGCGACGGTTGGACCCTCCCAATGAGCTTCTTTTCAGCTCTTCACAAACCTACGGGTAAGCCTTGTCCATATATTTACAGTCATTGGTCCTCTCTGATGCATTCAGTCCTCAGTGTGAGCCCTGAGCTCTGTACCAATCATCAAGGTGGGCGTGTGGTGTCGACACGCTTTTGAAATTCAGAAGTGGGATACATCTACCATAGTGATACGCCGATTGAGGTTTGAAAGAGAATGTTAGGTTACAATGGTAACCCCGGTTCTCTGAAAACTGAGCGAGGTATGTCACCGCACTACCCTTATTGTATGGGCACGTAGAAGAAATACACTTTAGAATGTCAGGCACGGCAGGCACTTATAAAGGGGGTGGGTGTCCCCGTGCCAGGCATGTGATTGGTCTGTTTTTGACAGACTTGGTGGTAATGGAGCTTCCGTGATTGGTCATGCTAGAGGGCGCTTCCCACAGTGAGATACCTTATGTTTAAAAAAGGCAAATTTTTTAATAGACAAATTTATTGGTTAAACTCAGTTTTCAGAGGTTTTAAACGCTCCAAGAGCAGTCGGAGGAGGAGGAGCATGCGGAGGAGTTCTCCTGCTCTGGTGTACTAAGAACTGCATGTCCATCGCAGGAACAATCCGACTCTCCTCTTTATGGTAGACATTTCTGAGGCGTATTGCGGCTTCAAATGGACATCTCACATTCAGCTTCCAACTCTTAACGCTGGTAAAGTAGCTTGATTTGTGTTCTCCGTGTCTCTATGCTTCTTTCCTGTTTCCTGAATCACATGATGGCTTAGTATGGCTTAGTACAACGCTGTGACAGCTTGTACTTGATGTTTGCGATAGCCATTTTATATATCGCATGTAAAACTTCTAAGGATATATCGAGTTTATCCGGTATATCGCCCCCACCCTAGAAAATGTCAAATGTTCTTTCACTTGCTGTTCTCACGGAAAGAAAATTGTAGCAATGTAAACTGTGCTGCATTCAATGTCATCACAACATCATGTATTCAAAGTCATTAGGAGCTATTGGTGCTTGATGTTTTATCATTATTTCAATTTTTTTTCCTTTTTGTGGACCATTCAGGACCTATGTCATGAAGAAAATGAAGACTAAAAAATGTGTGAAGCTCTCCAACATTTAGCAAGACATGATCCCAGTTGTATTCTGGTTTACTGTTGGTTCTTTTGTCGTTCATTGAAGTCCTCATTGAAGTGGTGCCAACAATATTATCATCTGACACTAAGGTTGTGCCCCCTGAATTGGAAAGATATTTACAACCATCTATTTATGGTTGTCAAAATAAGTTGACAACCCTGCATAAAATTGATAGTAAAAGGCTGTGTTTGACCACTATGTTTGATGAGCATGACTCTGTTTTTTAATGGACTGTGGAAGTCAGCCCCCCCCCTCGGTTATTTTTGACTGTTCAGAGTGCTGATGGGGATGGGAATGAAAGATTTCTTGTACTTATTTTTCCGGGTTAGTGGGACTTTGAAGCGGCGACCTGATGTAAAAGCTGGAAGGATGGGTGCAGGGGCTGTGTGGGGTCCTATGTAATGGCTATGGCTTTCCTGGTAACTGCCTGAGTGTAGAGGTCTGTAAGTGGGGTTTGAGGGGATCCAATTATTTTGCCAGTCTGTCTTACTATCTGGGGGAGTCTGGTTCTGTGTTTAATGGTGAGTGAGTTATACCAGGATGCCATATTGAAGGTTATTATGGATTCAATGATGGATTTGTAGACCAAAGCCAGAGTGTCCTTGTTGACATTGAAAGACCTGAGCTTCCTAAGCAAGTGAAAACGCTGCTGAGCTTTCTTATAGATGGAATTGACATGTTCGGTGAAGCTCAGGCCAGAGTCGACTTCAGTCACCAAATATTTAAAAGACTCCACCTGCTCCACTGGCTGACCATGAATGATGAGGGGTTTGAAAATTTGGGACTGCTGTGAGTCCACAGTTGCTCTGCACGCAAAGCACAGCTCCTTGGTTTTTGTGGTGTTAGCACTACATTTACATAGGACAGATATTAGGGCAACAGGTCTAAAGTAATTAAGCTTGTGACTTTTTAGGTATGGGAATAATGTGTGATTCCTTCCAGTGGTGGGGTACGCAGCCAGAATCCAGGAGCAGCTGGAAGAGCTTGGTGAGAACTCCACCCAGTTGAGTAGAGCAGCTCTTAAGCACCCATCCTCTGAGCTTATCAGGGCCCGAGGCTTTATGTGCATTCAGCCTGCTTAAGACAGAGATCACCAGCTTCTCATCTATGGTGAGGGCCTGGAAAGATGAGCTCAGGGTGGGTGCAGTCCCGCTGGATGATGAATTAAACCTGCTGAAGAAGATGTTGAGCTGCTCAGCAAAGAAGCAAAGGTCCTGACAGTTGACCACTGCAGGTTTGGGGGCCCTCCTCATCATGTAATTTAATCCCTTCCATGCTTCCCTTGAATTTCTTGTTGTTAATTTCTTTTCAACTCCATCTTTATAATGGACTTTGGCCAATTTGGCCTTCCTTCTGAACTCCTTCTCCAGCTCCTTCATCTTGATTTTATCACCCTCTAAAAATGCCTTCTGTTTTCTGAACCAGACATATCACAATCAGATTGGCTCAAACTGATTGTTTGTGAAGCGCCCTGAGATGACATTGTCGTAAATTGGCGCTATACAAATAAAGCTGAATTGAATTGAATTGACATATTTTCATCTCTTTCGTGACCCGTTGTTTGTTGTTAGGATGCAGGGTTATTGTTTTGGCAGGAGTGACTGCTTCCTCACAAAGCAGCATATAAGAGGTCAGTACATCAGTCAGGGCGTTATAATCATCATCACAGTCCTCAAAGAACAAGTCCCAGTTTGTTGATTCAAAACACCCCCTCATTGTCTCGGTGGCCTCTTCATTCCAGACCCTGATTGTTTTTGTTACTGGTACATCCCTTTTGAGTTTACACCTGTACTTTGGCAATAGCAGAATGACATTTTGATCTGATCGACCAATAGGAGGACGGACTTTTGAAACATATGCATATGTTACCATAGCACAAGTCCAGTATATTCTGCATTCTAGTGGGAACTGTAACATATTACTCCAGATTGGGTAACTGTACAGAGATATCACATCTGTTAAAGTCCCCCAGTAGAAATACTGGTTGGTCTCCAGTCCTATTGGACGCCCTGTTATAGCAGTGTGCTATGCGTAATAAATAATGATGTGCGAATGAAGCCTTATGAAACATTGTGGCTCTCTTTCTTTTTGTGTAGAAAATAATTTGATGCTTCAGGGCTTCACTGTGAGGAGGACCAATGACATCTGTTGGCAGACTAGTATTACAGCAGCTGTTTCATAACTTGACTGAAGCATTTGGACAAAAATCCCAAACGTGTGAATTAAAACTCATTGAAAGCTGCATGTTCATAAATGGATTTGAAGGTATACACAAACTTTAGCTTCTGTCTTTTTTTTTGCATGGCAATAAAAGTAAATATTAGACAAAAATATGAAGCCTTGTGTTCATGGCTTCGCTCAATTCTTAACCCAGAGTGAAAGAAAAAAAATTCCTGAAAACAACCTACAGCGCCTCACCAACACATTTGACAGGCAGATTTGGAATAACTATGCTTTTTTTGGCTATTTCTTTATACATGGCAGCTATAAATGAATAAGCTGTACATCAATTAATCACTTTTTTCCTCCAACAATTAAAAACAAAACACATCCATAATGATAAAAAAGGGCAACAAAACAATAAGGAACAGGAGAACAGATCATTAATCATTGTAAGGGGTTGTACCTTCACAATGCAATACAATATCTAGATTACCGACAAGCATGTGCAAATTATATTAAAATGTTAAATAAGGAGCATAAATAGTTTCCATTGTTATTTTCTATCGTGTGAGTTTGACAATATGCAAATGTAAAGTTTTATTTCCATGGATAAATATTTCCAAATAAAAAGGAGGATGAGGGGTTAGTTTTATACTTTATATTTATGAATATACAATACTGCCGGGACAGCAGTGGCTTAGGTGGTAGAGCAGGTGAGGTCAACTGTCAGTGTGTCCTTGGGCAAGGCACCTCCCCTTCCCCCTCCCCACCACCCTCCAGCGCCAGCTGGTGCATGAATGAGTATGAATGTTCGGTGGTGGTCGGAGAGGCCGTTGGCGCACACTGGCTGCCACATTTCCATCAGCTACATATGTAGCTTACCATCACCATGTATGCATGAGGAGTGGATGAATAATGGACTCAATGTTAGCCCTTTGAGTGCCACTAGCAATAACGTGCTATATAAATCTAATCCATTATTATTATTAATACAGATGAAGAAGTGACATCTTTCTTGAAGCACCAGTGAGTTCAGATGTCATTAGTCACATGCTCCAACTAGCTCAAATACCTTGTTGGATTAGCTCCAACACTTGGAGTCGACACAATGTGGTTCATTCGACTCATACAAGCTCTGGTATTGTTTTGCCCATCTCGAAAATGAATAACTGAGAAGTTTTAAAGTATTCCCAGTCATTTATGACTTTGAATAAGCAGACATTCTTCCATACAAATGGTTCAGATACCCGTTCTGTTTACATCAGAAGATTATTTGTGTACTAAAAATGACTGTCCTGTTAAACTGTTACCAACTCTATAACTTTTCAATGCTTAAGTGGCCCAGGAAACCTTTCTTTTGCCCCCCAAAAATCCAATAAATAGAGTAAGTTTCAGAAGAAAGTCAATATTGCTCACTACCATCAATTGATCTTATCCTGTTTGCCAAAAGGCAGTCAATAAGCTGAATATCAGTGATACCAATGTTAGACTGATACATCTGCTTATTCTTTTCATCAATGGCTTGGTGTTCCTGTCAGTTTCTAAGCCTTCATTAGATGCTTTGGTTAGTATCTTGTGTTAAAAAAAGAAAAGTTGTGCTAACTCTTGCAGCTCCAAACACAGCACACTTTGTGAAGATTAGTGTCTACATAGGTGGGATGTTTACATTAGAGTTGAAGCTTGACTTGACTTGACTTCAGAGACATTTGAAGGGGGACAAAATGACGATTAAATATTCTTTCCTCGTAAAAGCCTGGTGTTTATTTATTTATTTTCAATCCAGTGTAAAAGGGGCTACAGTTTGATTTATGTAAATGTTCATGGCCAGCAGTGGTAAACTGTTGTATAGTATAGCCGTCAGGGTAAAAAGCTGATTATCCATGGATGCATCAATATTCATAATGTGCTATGTGACAGTATCTTAGCCAAAAATGAAGATTTTTCATTTCTTTTGCAGGCAAAATGAGCTTTATTATAATATTTTCATGTGGTGTGCATAATATTATATTTAAGAAAAAAGAAAATAAGAAAAAAGCTTTGGGGCCCAGAAGGCCGCTGCTGTCTCGTCCAAAACCACTTAAGTTCTTGATATTCAGTTCATCATCAAGAAGCCTTGAAGCGACGATACTGTACTCCACTGATTGTTTTGGCTTCATTTACTTAATGTTTACATCCACAGGCTGCACATTTATATTCCATGAATAGTGTTGAAGTATGTGCAAGTGATGCATTTTGCTCAAGGGTATATGGAGGATCAAATCCCTGACCTTTCAGTTATCAGCCATAGTTTCCAACCACTTGCTCTAACAGGTATCCTGTCATTTTATCCTCACAAAACTGCCTAAAGAGGATAAGAGATTGTTTCATTTCCATTTTCATGTAGCCAGATGATCCCTGATTTAAACACACAGACCTGGGATTATTAGCTAAGAGGTTTTGTGTCTTGGCTAGACACTTCAGCAACACACGTTTAATCTTCAGTGTTGGATCTCAGGGTGAGATTGGCTGCTATGTCTCCAGAGGGAAGAAAAGAAGAACATTTACATTAATTGTGCATTTTTATGTTCTCATAAATTGTGAAAAACATCCATTACTTATCCCCAGAGGCCATGGTGATGAGTTGACTTTGGGAAAAGTAAAAAACATAAACACAGTTTGTACTCCTATATATAACAAGGGAAACACACATCGTAATGTTGGAGAAGCTGTAAGCACATATTTTTTTGGGGAATATTCTTTCTTTATTTGTTCTCATTCACGGTAGACATAAACAAAAAGCACGGTAATAATAAATGGCTTAAAGTCCATTTTTGTTAATACATGAATGGACCAGCGCCATCACAAATGGGCCATCGTCATTAATTAAAACAGTGTATTCACTGACTTATCTTTTCATCACTATTCACGGTCTTACTGATTACTGTGATTAAACTGTTGCCGCTGCTGTGGATGTACAGTCTGACCAACACTTCTTAGGTCCTCTCAGAGCTGCTGTGTCATATGTCCAAGCCCGGCTTTACTCGTGTGTTACCTTGAAATCAACCATTTCAAGTTCATTTTAAATTTTTTTTCCCTTTATCTATTTATCTGTGGTAATAACTCATCTTAGAGATTTTATCCTGAGGCATTCCCACAACCCTAAAGTGTGTCAGATCATATTTATCCAAAAGAAGTTGAATTTCATATAATCTGAGTTATAATATTTGTGTCCTATTTCTGGTGATAATAATATGGTGAAAACTGGATGAGCATGCATGGAGATATTCCTGCCTCATTATTTACGATTCCTGGGTTTAATTTGACTAACCTTTTTCACAAGGATCTGGTATTTTCCACTATTGTCCAACTTACTTTGTCAGATTGTCTATGCGCAGATACCAATACATGACCTTTTTTTTTTTTATCAAATTTTTTCATTGGCCTTTAGGTTTTAAAATGCAAGCTTTTATTTCAGGGTAAAATGAGAAAATAACTTCAATTTTCATGTTAAACAAGTCATGTTATTATCCAGTGGCAGTATTATAAGAGGCATGCCTAAATATTGATTCATCATCCAATTAATCTTTATATTTTCCATGCATTTGCATCTGAGTTTAAGTAAGAATGTAACCAACATTTTAGCTGTGGTGGTAGATTACCATTTTTCCCATGTTAAGGGCTGTGTGCAGCATCCAAGCTAAGAAACTAGAATAATATCTGTTTGGTGCTTCATCTGATCACATCCAGAGCCTCAAAAATCTAATTTCAGTGTCATATTAATGGCACGAAATAGTGTTAAAATAAAAACATGCTGTGGCTCTGAGACAACAAAGTAGTTTTTGTAACAAGCCTTTTTATAATTGATGCTAAATCTTTAAAAAGATCTTTTGCAGGGCATTTTCAATGTATGAAATATACTTTTGAATGTTGAGTCCCAGTGACAGACTGGCCTTTGCTGCAAATTGTTCACTGACATTTAAGCTTTTTATTTAATTTTTTTTATTTGTTTTCAGGGGGATCTTTCTCTTTGCGCTGGCTTGCCTCATCTTCACAATCATTAATTCCAGAAATGGACAAACCTCCCTAAAAGGCATTTCAGCCAGTAATAGGGCATCTTTAATGTTAGAACTGTCCTTGTTTCTTTTTACATTAATGGCTCTTTTTAATCCACAACATAAAGAATTCAAGTTAAGAACGGAGCAGAAAGTAATTCAGGGAAAAAGTGGGTAACTGAGCTTCCTTTGTGCTACTGTTGAGAAGGAGTCAGAGGGGCAACAGGAGGAAAAGAGGGAAAATTTTTGTTTTTGTTTCCTTCAGTGGTGTATTGATTGATGCATCAACTGATATCCTGTTGTGTTTGCTGCCCTCCTGCCTGCCTCTCTGCCTGTCTGTCTGTTTCTGCCACCTGCTACCAAAAAAGGAAAGATTCTCCATCTGCCCCTGGATTTCTATCATTCGCTGTCTGTCTGCTTTTTGCTCACTGCTTTATTGTCTTTGTCATCTTTCCTTTTATTTCTCACTTTGCTCACTCTGTTATCTGTTTTTATTACAGCCATTTACTTTTTCAACCCCTGTCCCCCCCCACACACTCACACCTTTCTTGTTCTCTTGCTCAGATACACACTTACATATTCTACTCTGTTCCACGAGTGAATGTGAGGAGGTATCTGCTCCCCCATATGGCCTGTCAGCTTACAGCACAGCGAGTGTGGGCGGTGTGTTGCATTTCTAACACAGTGTTAAAAAAAACAGAAAGTAGAGAAATCATATGTCAAATTGTGGGGAAACAGTTTGCAAAAAAAGGCATTTGGAAAACGTCTTTGAACTTGTGATGCATCACGTGGCCATAAATAATTAAACAGGAATGCATTTTGTGGAAAATATCACACACTGAATTGTTACAGATCCACAGCGAGTCAGATGGATTGTCTTTGTCCATTTACACAGCTGGCCAGCTGCATGTTTCAGTGATGCAAGTACAAAGTACAGAAAAGTTAAAGAGCATCAATTTAGTCATTTACACTCCAATTTGAAAAATGTAATGTTTAAAGTTGACTGAAAGATAGATTACTTACCTCAATTTTTCACATTATGCACATATTTATTACCTCTAGCCTTTTAGTTGTTAAAATTTATTTGAGTGATTCATTTCTATCAGTCCTCTAATTTAGTGACAGCTTTGACCATAATATTGGCTCCAAAACACAATAAACCATGAATATAATTACATTATAGATCTGAGAGAGATTTCTATTGTCTGCTGCACCTTATAAATGTTGATTGTTGTTGGTTTTAATAATCAGCACTGAGCCCTGACCAGCAGCTTCTGTGGGCTGCTCAAATATATTGTATGTGCCCTGAATGTTTTCCCCTGAAAGAGGCTCTTACCATGGCTTATATACACAAAGGTATGGGTTGCCATAAAACATCCCTCAATTTGTTTGTGATGTAAAAATCCCCAAATTTGGTTGATGAATCCAGTTATTTGGTACCTATTTTTCCAAAAAGCTCCAGTTTTTGTTTACCAGTGTAGAAGCTCATTAGCACTTAAACTCGAGCTTGCTTGAAGGACGTTTCAAGAAAAAGGGATATCAGAAAACTCCCCTTGCCTACAAATGCTGCATTTATATGCAGCAATCTCTATGAAGATTACATGTGGGCAACAGTGCAAATCCACAGTGGGTCTGGGGTGCTAGTGAAATGTTCTCTTTTTCTCTCTTTTTTTATCAGTGTGAACAAATTCAAGGAGTTCTCTGTCAATACTTGGTGGATTCATCCAAATGATTAAAACCCAGAGGGCACAGTTACCTGCCATTCAGTCGGTCCAACCTTTACTTCTGGAGCCAAATCTTATTACGGACATACTGTTCTGAGATTGCAACAACATGCTGTGCTTCTGCTTGCATCCAGGACAAACTGTTATCTGTGGCACACAGCGAACAACACAGACCTTGTGTTGATGATGATAGTGGTGTTGGGTGGCTCATAATGCCGTGTTAATAGTGCATCGCTCATATGGACTGTACTACAGGAAAAACTGGCTGATGATGTTGGTGAGAGGAGAAATGATGGTTTTGATTTTCCCAAAGAAAAAAAAAAGTAGCATTATTCTGTTATTTTGTATTCAAGTGTATTTTGTTTTTGCATCCCGTAGATCTGCCTGCAGGTTCAGAGCTTTGTCGTATCACATAGAAATATTACAGTATAGGCCAGAAAATACAAGTATAATTCCACCTCATGCAGGGAACAATTCTTCATCCCTGAGCTGTACTCTTACCCTAATGACCTCCTAAGGTTTACAGCTGAGTTCAGCCAGATTATAAATAATAGAGAAAGGTCAGGATAGATTTTTAATGGATTTATACACCACATGGCCAACCGCTGCATCAATAGGGATTTCAGAACGATTATTTTTATTACAAAGAGGAGAGTATGTTTTTGGCTGAACTGCTGCTCCGACTGCTGTGGCTGTGTCACATATGCAATTAAAGTGTTAATAAACGTTGAGGTTTAATCCCTATGTTCTGTTACATACATGTGCCATGCCTTGACCTGTAACTTCAAGACTCTTTAAACAGAGATGATTTTTCTTCTGCAAGAAGAAGTTTGATCCAGTCAGTTATCTGCTGAATGAGTATTACAAACACTACAAATGCAGAGAGGGAGACGGTTTGAATTTTCTCTATTTTAGCTGCACACAAAAGTGCAAATCTCTTCAGTCGTTAGCAGCTTGAGTCTCCATTTCATGTGTCAAAGCAGAAGTCCACAAGCATGAAATACTCTATGATATGAGGAGCCTTACTGTAATCCATTTCTTTAATAAGACGTTTCATTTGCATTACTATTCAGCAATTCAAAAAAGCAGCTGGGTGGGTCTTAATCAGTCATTGCACGTCTGTTGCAGCTCCAAAAAGCGGATCACTATGACTGTAGATGCGTCCTCTTAATGTATAGCCGTGTGCTATGTGGGGACATTGTAATTTAGCAGGAGTGTCAGCAGCGACCATGGGTGAGAGTCGTGTCCCCCAGTTGACACCGGGTAAACAGTCACTTAACTTGCGTGTCCCTGTCCTCCCACATAACCCTGATGGAGACTGATGATCACACTCATGTGTAATTGCTCTGACATGTCACTGTGACTGATTGTGTACAGAGCAGTAATCGGGAATGGTTTTAGCCACAGTCAAGAATTGAAAACTGGAAATTAGAAATATTCATCCAGAATAAAAGATTATGCTGTTCAACCTGCTCACTGTGATAAATCTGATGTTACTTCCCCTCACAGCCATATGCATTCACTACACACATAGCTCACGCTATCCTTTGTAGTTGATTTGCATAATTCTAATTAAATGCTCACTCAGAAGCACCCAATCAGGGTGTCAAGTAGGAAGTAGGAAGAAATGTACCCTTTTATATGTTAATATACTTTAAAACAGCGTTGTCTTGCCTGCTGGGGGGAATGAATATTTCACACCATCAACTGTATATGTGAATCAACTTGCAGTAATATATATTATTTACACCATTTTACATTAGCTCTGCTATTGCTGAGTGTTAAGCATTTTACACACTGCTTAATTAATTTGATTCCCTGCAAGGGAGCATCTAAACGTATGTCGATAACATTTCATAGTTTGCTGTTGTGAAAACAGACCAGAAGGGTTAAGTCTGGCAGTTTTTAGATGTTTAATTAGACCAACACTTGAACAGCTTATTCGCTGTCAGAAAATCCCATCAGCATTTTGATAAATAGCTGAAATGTTAAGCATAGATAGAAGGCGCAATTATTTCTCTAACAAATAAGTTACAGGCTTTTTTACTGATTCAGAAACAGTGCTTTTACTCGCATCTCTTTATGGATTTGTCATCTTCTCACCTAAAATTGAAGATTAATCCTTGTTCTCCATCAAAGAAAAACCTATGTTTGAATCCAAGTTCTTTTTGTCCATGTCATTTCCCAAACTGCATGACCAAATGTGATGATAGGGACGACCCAAACTTAAGCTCCTTTAAGAGATTTGTCTTATGGCTCAGTTCCCTTTTTTCCTGTAAGATATGGTACAGCAACCATAACCCACCTCACAGCTTATTTTATAGTCCCTAAGATACTCCCTCACCTGGCACAGATTTTAATGTACTAATGCATATACAAATACAATCCTGTATAGTGTAGTAACAGAAAAAAATCAAACAAAAAAACCATAGAAACTCAAACAGCAATGTGTATTCTGATTTAGCTCATTCCTTACAGAAAAACCACATGAATCTTTTCCACATGTGACCACATAGGTTTTACTTAGGTATGTCTTTGTTTATCACATGGAATTTTACTCCAATTTCACATGGGAATTTCCATGAGTTTCACACTTTATTACCATAATAATTTTCCAAAACTACATGTTTCCCATGTGCAAAATATGTATACACATGTGTTCTACATGTCACATGTTTTGAACACGTAAAAGGAAAAGCAAAATCATGCGACCACGTATGCAATACCACATGTGACTGCGTAGTTCCAGATGGGGATTTGCATAGGTTACACATGCGTATTATGGGCTTTAAATCTCATACCATGTATTCAAAAACCTTGTTTCCCTTTTTGCAAAATATGTTTCACATGTGTGCCTGAGTACTTCACATGTTTACATACTGCTACTTCAACATGTAAAGAAAACATGTGAGCCAATGTACATTTGCACATGTAAGGTTCAAGTGTTTTTTTTCTTTATGGGGGCTGACTTTTATGTTTATTTGCACCGAACAACAATATGTCCGTGAAAACAAGATCGTTTCTAGCAGTGTCACAACTTGAGTCCTTCATCATGTAACACCTTGCCTCGAGGAGCCATTGACCTCAGTCAGCTGTGTCTTATAATTTATTATGACAACACACACAGTCGCACACACACCTCATCTTTGTCACCTTAATTCTTCCTTATATATATAACCTACTTCCTCCCGTATTGCTCTGGTACACTCACACATACACACTTATATTGACCATCTGTTTGTGCCCCTTCAGGTGACAATTCTGATCATCCTGGCTTTGGCCTTCCTCGCCTGCATTGTGTTCCTGGTGGTTTATAAAGCCTTCACTTACGACCATGCCTGCCCAGATGGATTCATTTATAAGGTAAGACCCTTTACTGATGTTTCTGTTTTTGGATTTGGTGAGAAAATGAAACTTTATCAATGATCCCATCATTTCATTTGAAGGATGTGTGCAAGTTGTAGTTCCTACTTTCACCAAACTAATGTCAGGGAATGTTAACAGCATACTACAAAGTGTTTTCCTAAAGATTTGGCACAAAGAAATGATATGGAAACACAGTTTGCCACACCCTAAATTCTTATGATGTGATCAGATTTCTCAAACTATGTGGCTAATAAGCACATCAATAACAATTTAATTGCCGTATTTTTAAAGAGAAAAAAAGTATTTGAGGTCGATCAGAACTATGTCTATCTAAAATGCCAGAATCTAAACTTCTTACTATATTCATACCTTTGCTCTGATTAGTCTGCTCCCAATCCAGACCTGAATGGGCATTTTTCAGTTTTATATGAGCTCTGCTATAATACAAAATTTTAAAAATGTTTAATTAGACATGAAAAATGTACATAACGCCTAGTTCAGAATTAGTTGCTATTTTCTTAGTAGTTTTTTTTCAGGAGATGACCAACTCTAAAACACTTGAAAGAATGCCTATCAAAAATATTTAATATCAAAATCTAACCCTTTGCAAATTTTATTAAATAAAAGGAAACATTTTGAGTTATTTTCAACAGCAAATACATTTCAAGTGATGCAAGAGCGCACACAGTAATAATGTCATTGGCCACGTTTACATGAGAGTTTTAATTCACATTTAATTCAGAATAAAAGTTAAATCTGCTTTAAAGAGATTAAAAATGACCATGTGAACACCTAATTCCAAATGAAATGACAATTCTGCATTACATTTAATTCTAAAGGAAGTGGCTGGTTTATTCTCATTTTAAATCCGAATTGAATAATTCCTCCATCATGTATATGTTCATTCCACTTTAAATTGATTTCGGTTATTCTGTGCATGTTCGTTCCCTCTTCCTGTCATCATGACGCACATATTCTACGCTGGCCGCCCGAAGCGAACGTTGGACTCAAGGCGAGACTATTTAAAGGAGCAAAGCGCAAGTTTTAGGTTTTTTCCAGAAGTCTGCCTCCTCTGGTGACAAGTGGAAGTGACGCCAATGTTGTGCACGCGCATGGGCCGCTTCGACTGCGTTGGTCTTTGTTTACCTGCAATACATTCAGTCCGAGCCCGGAGTTAGATGCACAAACTATAAAAGCTAGATTATATTATTTCACTGATAATTGTTCTATATTTTCAATGTCAAGACGACGTCTTCATCGTCCAAGGCAACACAGTGGTTTG
>JBBBVU010000016.1:14770362-14780647 GCA_037177055.1 Atherinosoma microstoma
GACCTAGAAGCTGTAACGCGCAACCTTTCTGTGACCTTCTGATATCAAGCGTTGACGATCCATTGATCAACAACACAACTTTGGGCCAAACACGATGCAGCTGCGTGTTTAATACACATTCATGCAAATATATCTTCATGTAAATCCATCCTTATGATAATTCATCTCTTATTGATAACTCTTTATATTGTAGCCTTGGTTAGACAAGCACAAATCTTCTTCTACAATGCAGAATACTGGTAAATAAAATCCCCTTTGGGGTTTGAAATCTAGATGCTAGGCACCATCTGTCCATGTGTCAGTGTCCTTTGATGAGAAACTGAGCCCCCTTGTTGATCCCTCAGGGCAGGTCAACACCTTGATTGGCAGATGTGAATGAGAGGTAAACTAAAGTGCTTATAACTGTTAAAATGGAAGTTTTTTTTCTTCCTCTTTTCATCAGCAGCCACTTTAAATGCAGCCACCCGTTAAACCCCACAGTAATTTGCATTTAATCACCTAAAAAAGTGAATGACACACTGTGGCACAATATCAGACAATACACTAGCTCAGGATTATAATGTCAAATCTGCCTATTCATAGCAAGGAGCATAGAGCTATTTAAATTCTTTGTAATTTGTTTACTGCTCCTCTAAGAAGGAAATGTATTATGAAAAGTCTTTCTTACATCATCCTCAGTTTTATAGACAGCCATGGTCTCTTTTTAGAAATAATAATTGCACTGCTGATAAACCTAATCTCAACCGAACAACCAAACTGAATGCAGGAATGAAATATCTGAGGAACTGTTTTTCAGGCAATGGATACAGGCACATATTGTATGATAATCTTTTCTGGGTTTAATAACAATTTTCTTTTGCTTTTCCCTTCTTTACCCTCTTTAAAAAGGCAGACATTTAAACACTTATACAGTGACTTAAAAACACAAGATTCTTGTATATGTAGCTGTACTTTTTGATACTTGTACAAAATAAAAAGTGTGACATTAGCATTTGATTTTATTCTGATGATTATATATTTAATATGTGGGAGAAACTGATTGCAACTTGAAAATGCTTCATTGCATCATATTATTGCAGCGTTATACAAAGCATAAGAGGGTTGCTAAAGATCCGTGCTTAACATTTAGATTTTCTGCACTTGAATTTGTTTTGTTTTTAACCATTTTCTGTTCCATGTTTCATCCTGTCATATCGGCTTTTTGCAGTGGCTTCAAATAATGTCTTCTGAAATAAATCTAAAAACCATTTTCTGAGCAGGAAGTATCAAAGACAGTCTTCTGAAAATGGTCCCTGTTAAATAAGAGGTTTATTGCTCACAGAGATGTTTTGAGACCAAAATCTTGAATAAAAGACACACTAAACACAAAGGTAACATGAAGTCAATGCTGGTGGAGAGGGGTAGAGATAAATGCTCCGCATAATCTCTGCTTGTAAGGCATCTGACTCATCTCTGATAGCAGCAGAGAAACATTTGGGAGCAGCCTGCTCAAATCACCGGCTGCATGCATTACACTGCAAACTTTTTACAAAAGCATCTACATAATAACAATTATTCCAGTTAGACTTTATAATTCTACTTAATATATAAAGCATTTATATTGTTAGCTAGAAAGTGCTTTATCTTGATGGTCCCGTCCACCTTTAAGATCCCAACATCTGTTGTACAGGCAGGCTGTTTCAGATAAAAATCTACAATCTCTAACAAACATAGTCATATGAAACTGAAATGCAACCTTAAAATCACACCTTCCCCCCCCAATCAGATTAACAAAATCTGGCCATCTGGTTTCAACCTTCTTGCTGAAAACAAAAAAAAAAGCTGCTGTATGGATGATTCAGAGTTGATCAGCAGAACAGCTGTTTCATGTCACACATGGTATCATTAACTTCCACCCACATGGTACAGGAAAACACTTAGTCTATTATTACACAATATTACACATACACCATGAACTTGGTACCACCTGGAGGTAAATATGGAGTGACTGATGAAAGGTTCTGTAAGATGATTTAGAAACTGGCTGTACAGCTTCGGCAATATCTCCTACACTGTTAGGTATTTCACTAATCAACAGCTGGAATATTCAGGTTTTGAGCATATTTCAAACTGACTTTTTTCATCAGAAAGGGTTGACCCCTCGAACACGAATTACATTTCTTCCACCAGTCATGTCTCTGATGTTTAGTTTGTGGACAGATGTTTTCTTGAGCCCAATGATTTCAAGAAAAAAAATTCTTATTACATAAAGAGCAACCAACTCTTTCCACTGTACACTGGGCTTATGTAAAGTCTTCTTTTATTCCTGTAACCCTACAGAGTCAAGCTGACGGGAGGCAGAACTCATCATCTATGCAGGAACCGGTGTCAGAGAGTTTCTCAGAATTAAGCCGACAGCAGTTTATTATTGAAGCATCGATAATAGCGTTCTTTGAAGCCTGGACCCTGAACCCAAAGCAGCTAACCATTCCATGTGTCTACGTCCTCCTGTATGACCAAGTCAAACTCATAATCTCTCCTTCTGTGCTTTGACATAAAACTTCATTATAGTAATTCTTCCAATGCATAATTAGATTTTCCTACCTAAACGAGTTCATAATATTCAATCTCACAAACACCAAGTAAACATGTTTAATTGATACACAAACAAAGGAGATTCTACTTAGCCTTCAGGAGATTCTTAATGCCGAACATTTATTTCAAATGAATACAGCCTGTGGTTCAGTGAGTTGCCCTGAATCTCATGAAACTATCCAAGGTCATCAGAAGAAATCAGTGATTCTTTCTCGGGAGATGAAACCAGAGTTATTATCTAAAGCTGCAGTTGTAAATGGTATAATTAGGGTGAAGTGATTAAACCTTTTGGCCCATGTCTGGGTTTGATAATAAGATCTTTCTCCCACTCACCCAGAGGCAGAAATGAAAAAGTATGACGATAGAAAATCATAATTACGGGCTTTGGCACACAGCCATTTGCATTATTTCGGTCTTTTATCATAGTTTCCTGTGAAATGTCTGTTCTTTTTGACACCTTGCAAATGAAAGTTACACATTTGAAAGGTGCTATGGTATGTTCTGGTCTTAAAATGTCAGGTGTGTCATCAAGTAACATCCTTCAAAACAATAAGCAAACCAGAACCTCATATTATTGTTTATTGAAAATGAACAATCAGACTTGATAAAACCATGTAATAATGCAGCCCCTCTCAAGTGCAGACAGAAACTGCTCGAGGAAATAAAGATCTCTGATTTTCATTGTGACCATTTGTCCCCAAAGTGTGTTTAATTAACTGAAATGTATTTTCATTCAGAGTTTTAATAAACCTCATCTTTCTGTCAGTGTTGGTGCTCATGGTAACTCTGGTGACTTCACCTGCAAATAAATACGCACAAGCAATGTGTGATAATGCTAATTTCCTTTCTAATCCAATACCAAGTAAAACTCAGGCTGGTATTGATGATGCTGTTTGTATAAAAACTGAATGTTTGGAAAATCAAAGTAAAATGAGTGTTTATTTTACGTCTCCAACAGCTTCACATTTTCTCCCCCTGTACTTGGATCGTACCTGCCTGCAAAGGACTCGAGTGTGACATCTGTCTCGCCTTAGTAGCATCTGTCCCTCTCCTCTCCTCCTCTTTAGATCTCTATCAGTCATGTTTTGACTTAGTCTTGGATTTGCTAGCTTACCTCACTCTCTGCACACACATCACATACCTCACTGTTGCTGTTTGTAGAGCTGAAACAGTGCCACACCACTGGGTTTGCATTCAGCCATTGTTGTCACACTGCTACAACATTTAAGCTGTGTCCTACATTGCATATGACTATGGCAGGTGGAAGAAGAAGAATTTCCAATTGACTGGGCATCATTTAGAAGAGATCATAATGGAAAAGTTCATTTCCACTGTATTTCTTTTAATAATAAACAACATATTTACTCTAAACAATTAAATGTCAATATATTGATCTACAAATCAACTAGCAAATGAATGTCTGGTACAGGATATATTGATATACACACCACTAACACACATACGCCCCAGATACAGACCTATTTTAAATAAAAGTCAGGAGCACAGACTCACTGTTTGGTTTTGTCACATAAAACCTTGTTGTTCCTCATACTGGCTAACAAAAAAACATTCTAGGGGTGAGCCTGCTGGTCAGCTGGAGCCCAGGCCCAATGCTCAAACAATTTGCCGTGTCTGTGTCCTGCCTTTCTTTGAACCTATTCTGTTTGCTGCGGGAGGCCCCGGTGTATATTTCACTGCTGGATATATGGATGATAATTGTTCTTAACTCATACCACTTGATTTTTAAAGTTTGTTTTAATCTTTTCATTGCAACAACAGCTTTTCAGACAGACTAAAGCAAGATTAGTGGCCTGGCAAAGTAACTTCAGGTTCAGCTGGGGATGTCCAGTAAAGCTGGTTCACTTCTCACCAAACTGAATCATCTTTGTAACTCCTGCTCTGGAGCAGATTAGGCTCTACGATGAGAGATCAACATGTGTAAAAGCACAGCTTCTCATTTCTCTAAGAAATAATAATAACAAAAAAAAAAACGTTAAGAAAAAACATTGTTACGTTCACAGCAAGAGGCATTCTTTCCAAAGTGGGAAAGCAACTGTGTATTTTGAATTTCACAGATCTTTGTCTGATTGATATGTCGTCAGAAATGTAGCCTAGCTTTAGCCTAGCACAGACCTTCAGCGCATAATATGGGACCCTTGTTCTGTAACAGGTGTTGATGCTAGAAATCGTCTTCATGCTGTTTTAACAACCTGGGCCAGTTCAGTGAGATTTGTAACAAGATTATACCTAAAACAGGATTCACTATCATAGACAAACTATGGACTATGATCCTCGAAAACAAAATCAGATATTCACCTTATTACGTGGGAATAAATGGGCGGCGCCATTTGACTTCCGGTTGGGTTTACAGTTCCGGTTGCTTCTCGGATCCATAGCAATTCAGTTATTTCTACCAGCCTGTCACTGATATCAAACAGTTCTATAACGATGACGAGTATTATTTGTACCGATTGAGGGTGTCACTGCAACTGGAGAAAGATGGATATGGTTTAATAATAATAATAATTTATTAACAAAATGTTTGGATAAAGAAAAAGTCTCAAAATGTGGCTGTACAACACCCGAGGCCACCAGTGTACGCCATCCACACACTGGGTGAACTTTATTAACCTTGGATTATAAATAATGTTCATAATCGTCCTGTAAACAACGGAATAATCCCGTATTTAGAAAAATGTTAACGTCAGTATTGAGCTGAAGAGGAATGTGATTTGTCCCGTATGTCCGTAATAATGAAAAAAAAAAGAAATCTACGAAAAATTAATTACATGAAATCGGACAGTAATCGTGTCAACCTGCTCACGTTGTGTTTTGTCCTACAGTGCTGCAGCCTCACGCTTTAATTATATACTGTCAGGTGTCCACATACAGGAACAGTGTTGAAAAGCCAGTTCTGACGCCTCTCGGCCAGAGAACGCTTTTAGGGAAAGTTCGGCTGCTGCCATGCAGGGTGGAACGCGAACCATGTCTTATGTGGGACACTGTGAAGCCCCTGTAGTTGGAATTGTTAAAACCCAGGAAAAAAATTCTGGCTCGAGCTTTTTCAGCGGAGCAGATCACGAGCTCTGCCCAGCTGACGGAGCTCATTCTGGGCATGCAGCAGCCTGCTCAAAGCGGTGCTCCCCTGGGGAGGGAGGAGTGTTCCTTTTTTTTTTTTTTTTACAGGGATTAGCAACCCTAGTGAAGAAGTACTACTCCACCATCTACCTTTCAAGAGTTTGTTTGTTTTTTTCTCAAGTAAGTCGCTGCATCTTGCCATGTAGGCTACCGCGTTTTTCAACGTAACCTAACTAGCCATAGCTAACAACCGGAAATGTCAACACAATTCCAGAAGACACATACGCTAGAAATGGCCGTGGCGTAATAAGGTGAATACATAAATGGGATCTCATCCCATTTCAACTTGAATTCAAGGATACATGCAGTCAAACTGAATATCCTCCCCTGTTTATTATAGATTTTTCAGACTCTAGAAGTGAGCTACAGCCAATTCAGAGAATGGGATGAATACATTTCTTGTTTCATCTGGCAGGGAACGAAACCAATGATTCAATTTTCTATCTTACAGCTAGGAAAAAAAAGAGGTGAGATGGCACTTCCTTTCCTAAGAAACAATTATTATATATCACAACTAATTTCTTTACTGCATTGGTGCTATGGAGAGTATAAGGCCAAATGGAAAGAATTAGAATCCGGATTTACCCCCAGGTTCCCCCTTCAAGCTGCAATTGTTGATAGAGGACTGGTAGGCAAATTGGAAAATATTAATAACCCCTGGGTTAATCAGACATTGAACAGATGGCAGAAGATGGTTAAACCATGTGAAATCTACAGAATGTTCAGACTAGGGGGGAATTTGCAGTTTTCACTGGTCTTCTACCAACTCTATGGATTAGAGAGAACATTATTGGAAGAATGTTATAATAATAAAGATAATTTAAAGACTATGTAATTTTCTTACCTTAAAACTGTGTTCCTGACTCATTTGATGGCACAGTGACATTCATTAAGCACATTTCTGGAGCCGTTGCCCCCCCATTGCTCAATTGCTCATATAAGTAAACATGTGTAAACATTATGAAGGTAGTATTTCCGGCAAAGCTGTCGTGTCAGTTTGCATTAATAACAGTTAATTGTACCATACTATGCATACTGTCAAACTTCTTTGTGATGAAAGCTGGCTCTAATGAGTGTGCTTCAGCATGGACTTAACCTCAATTTGCCCCCTTCATAACTAATGTTCCATTCAATTCATGACTTCTCGTCATAATGCCGAAGTTTGAGTCTAAAGCACATGATCACTTTCTCATTAGAAAAAATCTGATAGGCTTCAGGGCTTTGAATATCAACCCCATTTAATTATTTTTCATCAGAAGTTGTGGAGGTCGCCCTATGGGAAAATAGGACTGGAGCATTAATTGTGTTTGCACTGGATTACTTGTTACATTGACAGCTCATAATCAGTTATAGGACTTTATTATAACAGGCGATCATTTAATTTCCACACATTTTGACATGAGTCTCTAAAAAAACATGAAAGTGACATGTCAAACTAGTTTTTTCAACACATAAAATGAAATGGGGAAGGAGCCTGGATAGCCACTGAAGTGGGGAAGCACAGAAATGACTGAAGCATACACATTGTAAATGACTTTGTTAATCATATTCAGCCTGTTTCGCATCCCATTTTCAGAATGAAATATCCTTCTGAAGGACTTCTAAGTCCCTCTGAGACATCCGGCGCTGCTAATTTATTAGTAAAAAAAAAAAAATGTGGGTGTTATAATTACAAGCTGCCAAACCATGTCTGCAACTAGACATGAACAACTTAAATCGCCTGTTGCTTTCTTGCTGTTTCCTACTGAAGCCATATAATAATGGCTTTTGGGGACGCCTACCTACTGTTGCCTCTGCCCGTTTCCCTCACTTTTCCTCTTCCTCCTCATAAGCCTGTTTCTGTTTCTCTTCTCACACAGTAATTACCACTCTCCTGGAGATGTTTAAAACAGTAAAGCTTATCACCACCCCCATGCTGCAGGGACAGCCGGCCAAGCAAATAACAAACAGGAATGGACATAAAGCTGTTCATTCCCTGGTGTTACCAAGATTCCTATCTTTATACGCTGCAAAAACTCCAGATGGAAGGTTGATCGTAGTCTTGTTGTTTGACTGCTATCAGCTGACATGGACTGAATTTCCCCTCTCCTTACATTGCATCCTAACCCTCAAGATTACATTATAGATAAAAAGAAATACGTTTGGAGAATTAGAAGCTTTTCTGATAAGCAAGTTAAAGCTAAGCTACCTATGAACAGGAGTCCAGAAGACCAAATTTTTCCATTTACAACTTCAACCTTTTCCTTCTGTTTTAAGTAAACACTATTATTTTGTTTTACTCTGTGCCACTTTGGAACCAAACTGTTGTTTACTTGCTGTTTTATCAAGTGAAGAGCTTCTGTGTTATTCCGCGTCACTGATTGGTATCCCTTTAATTGAAAAATGTAGTGATTATGTACAGCACTTCTGTTGGGTTGCTACTCCATCCTACTGCAGCCTCCTTTAATAGATTTACGGATGTGCTTTGGTTCATAGTCAGCTCATAATCAGTTATAGGAGTTTTAGCTGTCAGACAGATGGGGTTTCAGAGGGGTTTGTGGTCAATTTAGTGACTAAACAATTCCCAGGTCCTGTGGCTGCAAAAAAAAATAAATAAAAAAAGACCAAATCATCAACCCTCCACCCCCATGCTTGAATCTTCGTATGGACCGTTTGTGTTGATATTTTGTATTTGGGGTTAAGGTTAAACAAATATGGCACTGTGTATTATTGTTAAAAAAAAAACTCCAGCTTTTTTAATGTCTGTTTGTGTATGTGTTCTGCAGGTTTTATAAGACTTTAGTTTCAAGGTGTCTTCCCTTCGTGTAGTCTGTCTTACTTTTTTCCTCCTTGTGTTTTTTTCCTATCAATCTGCCCTCACATGTAAAAATCCTACCTTGTTTGTTTTATCCTGCTGATTGTTTCCCTACATTTTGGTTTTGCTTCACCTTTTAGATATATTTTCTTTGTCAACAGATCTGTTGATCAAGCAGTTTCTATATATGTTTATTATTTTTTGACTGGGTCTTAAACCTCAACCAAATGAGACATCTTCAAAACAAATGATCATATCAGTAAATTGGCTACGGTCACCAAAATGTGAAGCATTTTTGTGAAAATTCACAGTGAGATCCAGTTTATATGAACTATGTCCAGGGGATGTGTTACATCACTCAGACTGACGGCACTGGATGTAGAAAAATTCTCTTTATTTCTCACCGAAGATGGGCAGAATGTGCAGATTACATACATACAGCATGGGCGCATGCTTTCATTACACTCACGTCTTTTCAGCACTCTTCCTTTGTGTAAGTTTTAGCAATACTGACTCACAAAACTGTTTGCTCTGCCCCCTGGGGGTGACAATGGGCAACTGTGTAATTAAACCCAAGCTTAGATGTACAGTGAAACTAGATGAATATAGATTAAGTACATTATAGGTGCTACAGATGCAATGAAAAAATTAGTATGATAAGCTCTATCACTAAAAGGGTATTGAACAACTTTTATTCACATGAGATATTTTCTCCTCCCCACCTGCACAGATGTTATGTACGTTTCTGTTTTGTTATATTTTTGTGGAGACTGCACACACAAATACCCCATTTTTGTGATTTACATGCAGTTAAATTCATTAAATATACTGTATATATTCCTGCATAGTAAACAAGATTTTCCACATGTGCACAGGATGGCTCGGATGATAAAATAATGTTTTGAAGTTGCTAGGAATGTGACAATTTCTGACACAGCAGTTTAGAGTAAAATATGCCTTGTGGTTCAGTTAACTTCAGATGAAGTGAAAACACTGACTGTGATGGTAAGCTTTGTTCTTTTGGATGGCAGTTTGCACACGTGAACTCTTGAAGCACTCCTTTGAACATGCAGCTGCATCAGCTCATCAAAGAGAGGTGGGAGGCTTTAAATGAATAATATGCCCTTCTGCAGACTACTCCAGGGTGTCCTCTCCTAGTCCTGTGACTCAGCCAGCCTGTGGATGGTCAGTGATTAAAATTCTTCGTAGCCTGCGCTTTTGCTGGGAGAGGCAGGGAAAGTGAAGCTCTATTAGATTCAGGTGGGCTGCACAGTGTCACATTTCTAAAGGGCCTGATGCTTCCTGGCAGCCTATCTTCTAAATGATGTATCATCTGTGGAACTGTGTTGGTCCCAGGCAACATCTCTTACATTGAACTTAACTACAGCTGGAGAAGTGTTGCAATCATTGTAACATAGTTGTAATCATACAGAATAGAACCACATGTCAATCAGTGCATGATTGGACAAAGAAACAAATAACATGAGGAGAAAGATCTGACATCCATATAAGTAAGATATAACATATCCAGTTCACCTATAGGAGGTTTAAGTGAGTCAAATTTAATACACTCTTAATATATTCTGACTCTTTGTTGCTTTTATTTTTTTTTAATGTTAAGCACTTTGCACTGCAATTTGTTTGAACAAAAAGTGCTTTAAAAATAAAATTTGATGGATTGATTGATAATTAGAGTTTATGTGAAGTGTAGCCATATCTTATGGCAAAAAACATTCATTGAGTCACCAAAATATTTTTATGATTAGACCTAAACAGAAA
>JBBBVU010000016.1:14803104-14813785 GCA_037177055.1 Atherinosoma microstoma
CTTGCCTTGCCTTGCCTTGCCTATAAGTCGCTTCATCTATGAAACCACAAGAATCTGCGTTAGAAAAATAAAGAACTCCCACATCACCTTGAAAGTAGTAAAAGTTATTTACAATATAAGGGAATACAAAGCAGGAGAAAGAACGGCTAATTTCCAATGCAAGAGAGAGAAAAGCAATATATTTTATAGATGTTGTTTCTTTTTTTTTCTCTCCTAAATGTTCCACCCAATGCATCTCACAAAATATCATAAATAGCATAAAGTGGTCCAGAAATAATGACAAGAATCCTAAAGATCACATTTATGAGTTACAAAGAGCCTTAGGACTGTATTGAAAGAGTCCTATAAAAGGTTGTGGTCAGATATTTTTAGAGCTTTTTCATAAGAACACACACAAAAAGTCACACAGCAGCAGATGCTTCTCACTTTATGTCAACTCGTGCTATTCCTATAAATGCTTATAAATATGCATTCAAAATGAAATATGTTCCTTTTCCTTCCAAACTCTTTCTACTACTGAGACTGAAACATTGAGTGATCAAACACCAAAAAAAACAACTATTGAAAATATGTAGACAACAGTTGGTTACCATCCCTCCAGCCATGCCAAACAATACACAGTGACATGCACACACACAGCCTCTCTAGCATATATCTCTAGAGACATCTTTAATGGGGATAAGTAACTCACAGGTTAAGTGACAGGCTTACAAAAATCACAAAACAGGTTCTCCCGTTTGAAACCGAACCACAACATTTATTAGTGAATCAATCATAATGGAGACGGATAGAATTTCTGTGTAGTGTCAGAGACTCGAAGCAACACAATGAGACCAAACTGGCCTGCTGTTGGCAGCAGCTGTGAAGAAGAGTATGAGGGCTGTCTCCATCGGCGCTCTGTCTCTTTGATTCACAGTCCATCTCGGTCTCATCTCTGTAAGCAATCTGATATCCTTCCTCGATGCATTTGGCTCACAACGCTAATGCAATATAGAGACAGATAGAATGAGGCGGAGAGACATTTCCACAGAGGTTTGCTCATAATCAAGGAGGCCTCTGAATAAAACATGATGTGACAAGAGAACAGGACATGATGATTCATACATTATTATCTGCTTTCATCAACATAATTTACCCATTTCTGTCTTTCCTGTCTATGTTTACTCCTTGCACATTACTTTCATGTTTCATTATTTTCCTAATAAGTTAGCCAGAGATGTATGTTTATCTAGCTGCAATCTTTGTAGTCCAATGACTTTATAACTGCAGTCTACAAAAGTCTGATTCCTAATTATGGCAAGAGTGTAAACACTTTTAGTGCTGGCCACTTAAAGGCTTTGTAATCATGACTGTGGTCTTTTTTATTGTAACAAACCTTAAGTCATGAGGCTTTAGTTTTTGTTATGTTTTTTTTCTTTGGTGAGGCAGCTCTGTGGCTTCACACCACACTGTAACAGCCCTGTAGTTCCCTACTTTACTTGTTCATGTGGAGATGTATTTATTGCATGGGTAATAGAGGGGGAAACGTTGGGGCCCAGGTTGGGCAGCTACCGCTCATGCTTCATATGTAGCGCAAATGTGAGGCTATCAAAATAAGTGGAATAAACTTATTTAAGTGTATTTTGATTGTGAGGATGTGTCATGTGGTATAAAAAAAAGCCATCATCAATAACTTTGTGTTATTAAGATAATAGTCCAATACTGCGCTTCTAATGTTGCGTTCTAATTATTTTTCCTGTCAACTTGAGACTAAAATTTCAAAGCAAATCAGCAGAACCAGGAAAAATGTTTGCTAATGCATGCCCAAACAAGTTGGGATTCTGGATGAAATGGAGATATGAAAGTATTTTCCACTTTTGTTCAATCAGATTAATTTATTTCTTGTTTGTTAGAACTTGTCACAGACAAATGCACACTGAATATTTAATTAGCTGCCAGCAAGGACTGTATCGATGCAGTGTTAGGATCTAACTTTGACATCTGACCTCTCTTAAATGCTCCAACTGTCACACTGACATAAAATATTAAGTGTTACAACATAAAAAGAACCAAAACCGCAGGCTTTGAAGGGTAATCCAGGTTCTCTGCGTGAAATAGGATAGGGTTTTTAAGTCATAATAAGTTCTTAATTTAGTGGAAACACAGCAGAGAGGCCAAACACACAGACTTACACACAAGGTCAATGGCAGCTTCCCATCAGGGTTGACTTATGTCCCACTAAAGGGTGGGTTTATATGGATTTGTGTGCCCCTACATGCACTGCACATTCTGAAGTCCTTTTCAGAAGATTCCCTTTTAAGACAGTAAAGAATATAAAGTTACTGTCCCTGAGAGTGAAACATGGGTGTAATAGAAATTTTGATCATCTGAAGAAATCATCCATGTAAGTCTTTAAGTTGAATTTAATGCATTGATAATTGCTCATTGTGCTACTTCATTCCTTCTTTTATGCTGGTTTTGGGTGTAAAATTGGAAAAATCTACTGAGGTTAGTCAATTAAAGCATGTGGAAGCCAGGGGCCCTGTCATCAGTCAAAACAACTTTCCATTGATTACAGAAGTCTGAGCTGCAGATGGTTAGAAAGACACATCTGTCTGAGAGGAAGAGCAGCAGTCACGATATTATTTTGCCCTTTTATGTCCTGATATAAAGTTAAGACAGTTGGTATAAGTAATTGAAAATATGTACCAAATGTCATGATCTTTAATCTTGGTTCAAGTAATTGCAAATTCATAAAGAATATGACAGAGAAAAATGACTAAGTCGGTCAGAACTGCACTAGAATGGCTAAAAGAGACATTTTGCTTTTAACTTATCAATAATGAGCAAAGTTTATGACTCATATAAAGATACTTTTGATGAGATTTAGCATGTTTGTAGCTGATTGATGGGGATTTTTATTTGAAATTCAACAACTTTTTCATTGTAGTTATATGAATCTATATACACAGACATATGCTTTAATGACTGTGCCACATTTTATGTTGGTGGGTGTATTTCGTCTTGCAGTATCTTTTTTGTGAGCAGGGTCTACTTATAAGAGGGAAATCTTACCTGCGAGCTCATAAAATTCAACATCCAAGGTCAACAAAGCAAGTTACAGACTTAGAAACTATTTTTATGGACGTCTGATTTCAAAAGTGAGCTCTAAACTGTGCTCAGTAACCTGAAGTGGACTTGAATCGGAAACAGGCAACGTTATTACCAATTTGAGTAGTGTGAGATGATAAAAACATTGGATTCCAGTTCAAAGAGCAGCTTAGTCTGAAACTTTTGACAATCAATAGCTAAGCCTGACAGGCTTAGCTCAGGCTCAGATAATAAATATTTTAATAAATAAGAACTTTGTCTTGTTTCGCTCTGTGTTCTGAGTCTTATTAATTCAGAGGTCCTTGGAGTACAGAAGAACTGGAAAACAATGTCAAAGCAAATGCAAATGTACACTAGCAGGCAGAACATTACAGCATATATAACAGTAGTGCCAATGCAGAAAATATCTAGAAATAATTGCATTTGCCCACATTTGAACCAACCTTCTTATTATCAGTTTGCTGTTAAAGGAACTGAGTGTGTGTTTATATGAAGGCTTGCTTGTGCAGCACGCATGCATGGATGAATGTTTCCAATTACAGCTACAATGCGTACATGCACACATACACACAGACACCCACACAGACACACACACACTTCCCCTGCAGACTCCTGCACAACTGTCTGGCATTCCTCTCTATTGACAGTTGACAGCTTTAAGCCTACACAATGTGTGGATTTCACTGCTGCTGTGTAATTGACATCCTGTTGCTTGTCAGCCTCTTTTTCCGTGGCTCCTTCGATCAGAACGCCAATGTTTTTCTCTCACACTCACGAAGCAGGTCGCATAATGAGGTCTGGGAGAATTATTCCACCTTTTTCCTCTTTTTTATGCTAATGTTTGTCTTTCTGTTGTTTCTGTGTGTACAAGAAGTGAAAATACATCTTTCTCACAAACTGAAAAGCTGAAATGTTTGAACATCATGTGGCCTGAACAGACTGATCTCCAGCCTACATCATAAAAACATGAGACAGGGAAGTTTCTTTCCTTTGTTTAAAAATGAACGTTTAAAGTTCAAACATGTAACATTTAACGTGATGAATTAGATGAAATGCAATATTATGTGTAATATTGACATTAGAGCACACCCTCGTGAATGCTGAGAATACAGCATAAGACGGGCAAAAGGTTTCTGCTTCATGTCTTCGCTAGCTGGGTCCATCCTTTGTGGCGTTTGCATGGTCTCTTCATGCTTGTGTGAGTTTTATGCAGCTCCCAGTTTTCTTCACAGAGATTAATTGGTGATCCTAAATTAAATGAAGAGTGCATGCCTTTTTTTGTCTCTGTGCCAGCCCTATGATGGACTAGCAACTTACCCAGATGGGAAAGTCAACGCAGGAACAGAAAATGAATGAACAGAAACACTCGTGATGTCAGATGTATAGAAGCTCTGCTGATGATGCTGGTGCTGCCAAACAAACTGTGTCAAGTCTTTTTGATAGAAAATTAGCAGCAAAAAACATTGAAAACTCGGGGATCAATAAAGTATAATTCATTCAAACTGTGTCAACTGCTGCCATCTTACTAATGTCAGCTAGTCCTTGTTCTTATGTGTACATCATAAACTGTCTCTAAGTCCATGTTTTGAATGAAGCACTTGCTGCATGAGACCTGCTTGTGTTTTGTGTGTAACATGTGCTTTGATGCATGCATATGTGGACTTCTGCCTGCATGTTTTTAATTGCTTTCTTTTTTTAAGTGTTTAGTTGAGGGGTGTCAAACTCATTTTAGTCAAGGGGCCACAAACGGCTAAATTTCATATGAAGTGGGCCGGACCAGTAAAATAGGGCCAAGACGTACCAGTAAAATATTGAGATGTTTTTTCCTCAGTTACACATTTAGAATTTTATGTAATTTTATATACAGAAGAAAAAAAAATTGAGTCCTGAAAAAAAGTCAAAATTCCAATTTTTTTTTTCTTCAGTGGCCTTAATAATCTTCCGTGTGTTCATCTTCAATATGTGTTCATTTTTAAACATAAATATAAATCATATCAATATATAAAATAAATCAAATTTTTCTAATTCTTAAATTTGATTTTTTTTTACTTAATATATCAAACCTATTTTATATTTTTATTTTGTATTAAAACTTCATTTATATCTTTTAATTTAACATATTTATAAATAACATGTATTACATATTCCAGATGACAATGGATCTAAAACAATCACAAAACATCCAGTCACAGCCATCTGGAACCAAAAAATTCAGTATTTCACATTATAGAGTAACTATTACAAAATGAATCCAGTGGGCCAGATTAGACCCTCTGGCGGAACGGTTTTGGCCCCCGGGCCTTATGTTTGACACTTATGTTTAGTTGTTGTGTGGTTTTCTCGATGCTGTGTAAATATTAACAATATTATTATCAATTGTTGTCTCTGCTTTATCACTTATTGATCAGTTTTAGCTCATTGATTAATATTGTTAGATTTAATATTGTTAAATTCCTGTTATTTTCTAAGAGCTGGCCAGGGACAACAGATAAAAAACTACCCCTTTGGCTGAATATGCCAGATCTAGCCAAAGGGCTAAATAAATGTTCTGTTTTTAATATGCTCTGTCCCTGACAAATAAAAAAAGTAAATAAAATCAAAATAATACAGTTTAATGAGATTAATTACATTAGCAGTAACAGGATCACAGGGATGACTGTTTCTCATGACTCGATTATTCTTTATCTGTGATCTCATTGTATTTGGGTAACTGCAAAATGTAAACACTGCACAGTGTTGTGGTGGTTAGCAACATTGCCTCACAACAAGAAGGTCTGAACATCGGCTAGGGCTTAATGTGTGTAGAGTTTGCATGTTTTCCTGTGCATAAATTGATTCTCTCCATACCGTGGCTTCATCTCATAGTTCTAAAGCATGCCTGCTAGATTACTTTGTGTATATAAATTCTCCCTAGGAGTGAGTGTTTTTTTTGTCTGTGTTGGCCCTGTGATGGACTGGTGGCTTTTCCAAGGTGTACCCTGCCTCTTGCCTGACAGCTGCTGGGATAGACTTCAGCCCCCTGCAATCTTGCATTCAAATGAATGTGTATGGATGGATGGACTGGTTAACCAAACCACATATTTTCCTAAACCAATTAAACCACTTTCAGACACTGTTTAGTGTCTGAAAGTGGATTAGAGAATAAATATAATACATTTCAATGAAAGGGAAGCAATGCCACCTTCATCAGGGTTCATACAGATCCTGCTCATATGAGTTTTTCTGGACTTTCAAGACACAAAAGTAATTATTCAAATTCACACTTAAATCAATTGAGAATCTCAGATTTTCCTGACCTGTGTATCTTTGAACGAAGAGGCCCTTCTGAGATTTACTCAGTGATAGTGTCAACCACAGCACCAACATGCCACCCAAGCATTGCATTTATACCAGTCCACCAACATCCCCCTCCTGCCCCCTCTAAAGCTGACCTGTGACTCTATTCTTCCTCAAAGGAAGAAGGGAATAAATTAATCAACCACAACCTAGACTAGGCTATTTGTGTCCATCTCAATAAAGTTGCTCAATTGCTTTGTTTCGACAGCACCAGTTTAAACACAATGTGCTCCCACTAATAAGTAAAGTTTATAGGTTTAAGCATCATCTACAGAGTTCTCATTTAACATCAGATCTCAGCAGTTAAATAATGATTAGTTGGTGTTGTCTTGTGTGGTATCAGTTACTGTATTGTTGATAATAGACACTTCTGGAAACATCTAACTTGGGACAAAAGACTGGACTTGAAAGACCATTATGGGAGCTCAAAGGCCTCATAATAATATAGTATTAACTGAGACAGATGTCAAGTCTGAATAATGAAAGGTGTTACCATCTCACTTGCTGCCCTATGTGATAATGGCGTCATTCCCACACATGACATTAAATGTCCAGTTTGTCATGCATCCATAGCTACATAACAACTGTAGGACTGAGGAGTTATTATAAAACATTAAGTTTTTTCTTCTCTGTACAGATTCACTGAGACACTATTTGCAAACAAAGGTGATTTTTAGAGGAGTGTATTTAGTGTGGTGCAGATCCTGTACAATATGCTGTAATGCTCCATAAGACACGAAGAAAAACAAACTGCCCTTAACTGAATGACTTCAGATATTGCAATTTATCAATGATTGAGTGTTGTGGATGCTTTATATACTTTTATTTAGTTTTAAATTCACTGTGGCCCCCATTTATTTGTTGTTCTTTTTGCATACATTTGCTTTTTGGTTTATTTTAAGCATGACAAAGTCATGGTAAAAGTTAGTAAAACACCATGACCTGTCTCATATCTACTATTTGAGTTTTAGGTCATTAAATCTGCAGAAGTCCTATTCACAAGGTACAAAAGAAACCTTCATTTCAAAAAACATATTACACGTCTATTTCATGATTCACCATGAGATTTGGGTGCATCTTGTCTGGTTTTACACATTCTTGCTCCTTTAGGACTGACTTCGGGGAAGCACATCCTTCACAAAGATCCCTAAGTACAGAGTGCAAAGAGCATTATAAAACACAAGTCCTAAAAAGCTCCCAGTTTGAAAAAAAAAAAGAGAGAGTGGGAAAAGCAGCAAATCCATGAACTAACCACTGCTGAGACGGCAAGCTGGGCCTCAGGTATTTCATGCACTTCACAACTTCAAATTAAGAAGCAATTATATTCTCTCCTGGGTCATTACTAATCCTGTTGAGGTAATGGAGCCGCACCTAAAACCTTAATTGCAGGGATTACAACTGAAAAGGCACAGTTTCCTTAACCAATGCTGTCAGAAACAAAACCTTAACAGAAAGAAAGGAAACTTTAATACCTCATTTGCTAATGCTAAGAAAGCCTTGAGTGAAAATAATCAAAAAATCTCCCTCCTTTTGTTTGTTGTCAAATGAGGCAAAGGTTTTACAAATGTTGCATGCCAGAGCTGAAGTACCGCCAAAGCTGTGAGGCGTCGTATTAAATGGAGATGAATAGATTAATTACTTTCTCCAACATTAGCTCACATGTGTTTTCCTAATGCACTCGTTGTTTTATGGCCCAAGATAAATGGGTTCCAAGTAAAATGCATTTACTCGTGTAGAGCTAACCTTGCACATAATTTTGCAGACTGGTGACAGCTTTAAAACTCCACAGATTTACAGATTTGATGCAAATTTTGACATTTACATAGAGAAAACCGGTAAGCGTTTAGCCTTGTGCCGACCTGGAGTCGGCTCGGTCAAAGGAACAAGTTAAACCTTAAAATGGAGAAGATGAGAGAAACGGTGAGGGTTAAGGTCTCAGGGGAACATCATCTTTCCCATTAAGCCCCGACCTTGTTCATGAGTAACATTCCCTCGTGTCACCAGGGTGTCTGCAGGGGGTGGAGAGTCAACCTAAACCAAGGATCTGCCTTTTTTGTAAAGTCATGTCTAGTCCAAGTTCTTGTGACTAGCACTTGTTTATTTTATATCACCAGCTGAAGTTAGTGTAAACTATTAGGAGGTAAATAATAATCCTAAAGCTTCTGTAAAAATTACAAATGTGTAAAGCCTTTAAAGGGGAGTCAAACAGAGGTCACTGTTGATTCACTAAATACATTTGAACCTGTACTTCAAGTGTTTCAATTAGAACTGACAACAAATGCAGGCAAGGATGTGACTAAATTCATCTCACTGTCAAAGTGCTTTGTACAAGTTGGTGCAGAATATAAGATTTTCAAAAATTAAAACACTGGTGAGATTATTAAACTTGAAACAGGAGAGTAAATAATGGATCCTGAGACACATAACAATTGTAAGTGTCAGTGTAATGTAGGAGTTTGATGCCATGCATGGGTCAGCATGTTTCAGGACCCTTAAATCACCTGAGCGTTGGTGTAATTATGGCTCTCTGGGACGCCACTCAACCCTCTAATACCCAGGGGGCTCTACAGCGGCGCCACTTGTTGCGCAAGTCTTCACAGAGAGGGAGCTGCAGGGAAGGAAACACTGAGAAAGGTGGGTGAAGTAGCTGAGGGTGGAGGGGAGCTGGGATGGCCTTGGGCACTTTTGAGGTTAATCCTCTAAATGTGGGCTGACAGAGCGATACTGCTGAGTGAGCGTATGAACAAGTAGGGGTGGTGACCATGGTTGTGGGAGGGGGGTATACAGTAGGAGGGTGAAGAGAATGAAAGAGGCACTAATATGTGTATATTTAGCCAAATATTGAGCATTGTATTTAACTTTATGTAATATTAGGAAAATATTTGTCATTGAAAGTTTTGCTCAAGGTCACTGAAACTGACATTAAATTTAATAAAAGGCAGGACTTTTAATTTTGCTTTGAGCACTGGGCTTACAACGTTTGGTCATCTTCTTGAAGCAGCAAGCTTCAGCAAGCTAAGATCTGACACCATGTACGGATTTTGCATGGACATACCCTTAGAGGTTTTTTGGAAAAGATGATCAATTATCTGAAATGCAACAAAATGTTTATTTGTTTATTTATTTTCAGAGTTTTGTTTATTTTCAGACTTTTCAGTGCGTTCTCAGACCAACTTCACAGTATTTTGTAAAACATGAAATCTAGAATTTGCTGCCAGCAGTGCACTTAAAGCCCCAGTGTGTAATTACTACTCCCATCTAGTGGTACACTAATTGAACGCAAACAACTGAGTGGTGCTCTCTGGCGTCTCGCCGTTTAAGGGCGTTACTACCAATACCGATGTCGCAGAGAGTCATAATTGTAAAAACGTCAACATCTTGCACAAGTTGAAGTGTCCCATCAGGTAATGAGGCACAGAACGATATAATTCTGTTTCATTATCGATGACGATAATTTACAAGCATGCCCTCCATGTATCTCTTACCATGCTACTGCTAATAGCTTATGTCGTGAAATAGTTTTTTGTGCCCTGTAGACTCAGACATGATCTAATGAAGTGAGAAGAAGAGGAAGATGAAGAGGGAGATGTAGAGGCAGTTGAAGCAGGGTTAGTGGACCTGTTGGCACTGCAAGCAGAAAATCCTGTGCTGTAACTGGAGCAACGTAGCTTTTCCACTGTAGGCTAACAGATTAACCGTCTCTGTCGTAGCAAGTAACAGTAAATGATCCGACCAAACGGGAGGACAAGGTAGCTGCTGGACTACCCTGCAGTTTTTCTAACATAACGCCAAAATAAACTTCACTGTTAAATTGAATTAACTTACCCGTCCAGCAGAAAGTTGCAACCTCCGCCTCATTTTCACGCCCCTCTCCCTCATGAATTGTCTCCATCTGATGTAAACTCTCATTTTCTCCCGGTTATTAATCCTTTTTCTTTTCTTGGTTATTTTTCCTCCCTCTCATGGGGCAAAGAGTATGAATGGTCCTCCATTTCAATGGAAAACGGCAAGTTGAATGTCCACAGTCAGCTGCGTGTGCCTCCTCCTCCCCCAAGAAAAAACAGGGATTCACTGCTAAAATGCATAGGGCTAACAAGTTTGTCCCGTTTCAGCTACTTTATTCAAAGATGGCGATGCAACATGGCAGCTTTCAGTTGTGTACGCCGCCACAAATGTATTTATAAATAACTCATTCTAAGCTACGAGAATACTTACATTTGGATACGACTGTGATTAGACTAAGATAAAATACGTA
>JBBBVU010000016.1:14828536-14840196 GCA_037177055.1 Atherinosoma microstoma
TTTTCCACTGTAGGCTAACAAATTAGCCGTCTCTGACGTTTTTATATAGCAAGTGACAGTAAATGATCCGACCAAACAAAGTAGCTGCTGGACTATCCTGTCCTGTTTCTAACATAACGCCAAAATAAATTTCACTGAATTAACTTACCTGTCCAGCAGAAAGCTGCAACCTTCACATCCCTGTCCCTCATGAATTATCTCCATCTGGTTAACATTACGCTGATCTAAACTCTTATTTTCAAGGTTATTATTTTTCCTCCCTCTCATGGGGCAAAGAGTATAATGGTCCTCCATTTCAATGGAAACTGGCAAATTGAACGAACCACGGTCAGTTGCTTGTTCCTCCTCCTCCTCCCCGACAGCACATGGGGATTCACTGCTAAAACACATAGGGCTAACAAGTTGGTCCCGTTTCGGTTACTGAATTCAAAGATGGTGATGCAACATGGCAGCTTTTAGTTGTGTACGCCAGCACTTATAAATAACTCATTCTAAGCTACGAGAATACTTACATTTGGATACGACTGTGATTAGACTAAGATAAAATACGTATTTATTAAAGTGATACTTGATTTTTGCAAATAAAGCCAAATTAAAAGCCAAATTAGTTACACACTGTCCCTTTAAGTGAACTTGCTTTTTTTTTTAAAGCAACTGAGCGAAAGTAATGACCATTCAAAATTTCTTACTACTGAAAAACACCTGTAATTACCCAAGCCTAGTTACAGATAGAGTACATGTCTGCACAGATGTGTGTAGTCAGGCTTATGTGTCTGCGTTTTAATGTCCTTCCTATCGAGATCTATAGCTCACTGCTACTTTTCTCAAGAGCTCTCCCGTGCAGGCTCACAGCCTTCAGCTGGCTATCCTGTAACATGGCTCAGGACTGAGTCAAGCAACAGATTACCTCCTCCTCTTATCATTAGCAAAGTGGGCATGAATCTTTCACGTTACAGGAGGCCTCATTCTCTGGCTTCTGAATAGATCTGTCTCCTGTGTTAACAGCTAATTGGCTCTGGCGCCATTGTAGCATTCAAGGTAGTCATTTAGGTGCATTACAGGCGGAGGCTCCGAGGTCTTCCCAAGCCTCGGAGAGGGCGAGAGGTGGGGTGGATGACAGCGCTGAGGTAATTTGGATCTAAGTCAAAACAATGTGATAGGTTTTAGTTTGCAAGTGTCACTTGTTTACAACATGTCCCACTGGTTTGACAAGTTACTTGTTTTACTGAGAGGAGTGCGATTTAATTGTATGCACGGAACTGTGTTTTTGTGTTGTCTTGCACGTGCTTAGGTGCCTAAATCTATGTTGTGATAAAAAATAAAGAAAACCATGATGTTTCACCGATAAATCTTGTTTCATTTGCAGTTTCACCTTGTTTTGTTCAAACTAATGTTTTCACACAAAATTAATTAATTATGTTCGTATTTTACATTAAAGAAATAGACAGGTAAGAGATTCAAACTGATCCTGCATGACGTGCACCTATTTTGTACTTAAAGATACTTTGTAATGCTTGAAAAGAACCCTTGTAAAAAAAAATAACTGATCAACTTCTTCAGATTATTGTCCTGGTTGGAAAAGAGAGGGGTAAAATGCAAAAAAAACAAACAAAATGTACAGTTGTCAGGTTATTCCCAAATAGTTAAAGGTAGTATTTATGATAAAATGATGGGGTTTGTGTGTATGCTAATCACAACATATTAACATATTTTTTAGTAATTAAAAAAGAATTACATTTTTTAATTCTTTTTATTGAGAGGGCAATAAAATCGTTAGTTAGTGAGATACAGAATAGCCATATAATCACAAAATACATCACCAGTCCAGTTTTGATCAGGAATGTGTAAAAGTGCAAAAATGAAGCTGTGCTTTAAAGGTCCGTTCGTTAACTTTTCAACCTTAAAACTCTGCGTCCCGGACTCGTTTTGTTGGCTCAGCAACATCTATTGTGTGCCTTTCTTGTCATGGCAGATGAGATGTGGACCCAATTGCAGGATGAAAAGGCGGGAGGCAGACGGCTGCAGGAACAAAGTTTAATAAAACTGGAACCAAAAAACTTACGAAGTGAACTGAAGCAAAAACAAGGAGAAATGCAATGGATGATCTGACACCGAGAAACTGAAGCCTAGGAGTATAAATGCACTGAAAACAATATGAAAGAGGTGAAGGGAGCAGGCTAATTGAACCCAGGTGAGCTGACGAGCAGGAAGCAAAAAACAGGTTAAAAGACTACAAAATAAAAACAGGAAGGACAGAACTCAATGACAAGACTAACAAACCAAAACGCAGATTATGATATTTTTTGAATGTGCACCGTGAATGGTTCAACGAAGAATCGTAAAAAGACATTATCGGAGGACAAGAGAAAAAAAAAGAGAACGAGACAGAGCAAGAGAGTAAAGATAAGACTGTCTTTTACCGGTTGGAGAGAACTCACAGTACAGAAGATAGGATGCAAGATGGATGCATAAATAGCTTCCGATAGGGGACATGTCACTGAGTGCATCTTTAATAAAGGCTACACAATCCTATTTGTCATCTGATTACCTCCTACCTTTTTGCAAGTCTTGTGATCAAGAGTTGGAACCACTTTTGTGACAGTTTTGCATTATGCAAAATATTGGCTCATCACAATTTTTAAAGGTAAAGGTAGGAATGCAACAACTCTGCAGGTTTGAAAATTGTTTGTTAAGTAAGAATACGTGAAACTGTATCATTTTCACTGCAGACCAGAGTAGATATTATAAATAACAGAGTGAGAATGCTTCTCCATGTGCATCAAGGCTCAAAACTCTCCCAAGGAAAATAAAAAACCTGTAACAATTAAATCTTCAGTTTTTATTACAATAAACATTTGCTGTGGAATCCCTTGATACGGTTATGCAATGTCATTATATTTATTTCAAAACAGACTTGTATTCTTCTTTCTTTTTTTTTACAAAGGTCTTGCATTGCTGATGGTAGAGTAGGACTACTGAATCAAGTATTCTTCAACAATCCCAAAGATTCATCATGGGGTAAAGGTCTAGATTCTATGGTGGCCAATCTATGGTTATAAATGATGTCACATGCTCCCACTCTTCCACAGTTTGAGCCTGATGAATCCTGACAATGTAATTGGAATATGTATGTGCCATCAGGGGGAAAAGAAAGATATGAAGGAGTCTATTGATAGGACATTTTCATTCATCAGTCATTTCATATATTCAGGCTGCCCCTGAAGCAACCGCCAGACTATTTATTTAATAGAACTAAGCTAACTAGTTTGGTTTTCTTCATCTTAGCTTTCAGGTCTTAGATGAAGAAAAAGGTCAGAGTCAGAAGACGCAGCGAACAGGAAGAGGAACTGCTAATGCTGAATGTTTTCATATGAATATATGCCAAGTAAAAGTTCTACAGGTAAACACATCTCTGACATCACATTTTCCTTTTTAATGTTGCTTTCCTCTTTTTTTTCTTTGTGTCAGCAAAGATAATAAAATGTGCTATCTTAATAGAATGAATGAGTGTCTTAATGGGAATGTAAGTGCAGCCCAGCCTGCTGATTATCCCCACCAAACATTCCACCACTTCAAAGCTCCTGCTGTAATTACAATGCTCTGAGGTGTGCCCGACCCACACAAACAGAGAGTTCTCAAAGATTTTCAGTCACACATGCACGCACGCTGAACCAACATCCACACGATACACACACAGACAAAACATGCTCAGACAAATTGCTTTTGCTTAAATGATATTATGGAAAAAAGGAAGTGGGATGTGTGGGTAATTTTGCTACACCCAGGAGAGCACCCCTGTTAACTCCACCTCCTCCTTCCTTCCTTCCTTTATACTTCTTTAGACATCTCTAACTTTATTCTTTTCAATAACAGTTGTCGCATCAGTTTTTTTAATTTTATTTTCACACAGCAGAATTTGTTGGTATTCCATATATAGCAAGGCTTAAAATAATCTCTAAATCTGACTCAAATTATTTTGTGTTGACAGTGAGACCAAACAGGGTGAGACACATGTAATGACAGCAAGAATAAATAGAATAAAAGCACCAAACAAAGAAAGAATGGGGGGAAAAAGAGGTTGAGAAAGGAAGGACAAAAGATTGGGGACAGAAGGGAAAAAACTTTGGAAGCAAATAAATGAAAGTGAATGAATCCTACGTTGGTGAGAACAGAAAGAAAGAAGAGCCTCAGGAGTAAATGAAGAATACTGTAAATGCAGTGGATAAGGATGCAAAACTAAACTAAAGTGTGTAGAAAAAGAAGAAAACATGCCAAAATGACAGTCCGCTGAGAATGTGTTATGTGACTGACTGACAAGGTGCCTGCAGGGTTACGGGCACAGCCAGTGAGTTAGAGGCAAAGTGGGAGGAGGAGGAAGGAGGTGGGGATCCAAAGCAGAGCTGTAAAAAAAAAAAAAAAAAAAGGCAACAGTTTCTCCCCTGAGGAGTCAGCCCTTTCATCTACCCGCTCGCTGGCGCCTTCACAAACCTCTGATTGTCTGTGAAATAACCCCACTTTAATAAGGCAGCGGTGGCTGTCTCCTGGGAACTGAGCCCTGCTCCACAAGCTACTCAGGCCTGCTGGCTACATCTCAAAATATAGAGGAAATTTTAGCATGCTCTAGATTCATCAGCCATCATTGATGTTTAGCCGGCAAATAAACAACGTTGGAGCTTTCAGTACAACCCTAAAGACAACTTATTATTGTGGGTTTGTGAAGCTACAACAGCTCTGAGTGCTGCGGGCTGCACATACACGCTCACTTGTATGGACCTTGTGATTTGAAATAGTGATTTATTGCCATTCAGAGTGAGAGATGCTGTGATTAGCTAAGGCCTCAAATACAAGCAGTTAGGCAAATAGAAGATTTTCAGCAGGGAATATTTAAACCACCATTAAACCATTTCTTTATATGAACAAGTGTAACGGCCTCGGTTGCAATTAACTTTCTTATGTCCGTGTTAAGTTGTCCATGGAAAATCACAATAATCAATATCATAATAAATCACAACGAGTTATTTGGTGTTTGCAGAGTATAGTGATTGTAATTGAATCATAAGACAAGAAGATGAATGAACCAGCCTCAGACATAGGGAAACATGTGAATGCCTAATCTAGTTTGTGTCCAGTCACGCCTCAGACACCAGTTGGACCGAGCCAAGCATTTTAAGTATTAAATCTGTAATTCTGGGAAGCAATTTACTTTTTCATTCAAGTGCAAAACTGCTTTTTAAATGCTGGATTGATACTGAAACCAACAGCATTCAAGGTTACAATAGAAATCCCAATAAAAGGAAAAACAAACAAATTAGATAGAGAAATAAAGAAGAAAGGGATCCGTGTTTCATCCTGGGCATAATTCTCTATAATTATACGCATGGGGCCCGTGTTTACACATGCAGTCTCATGAGGTTAGAGTTAGAGCTAATCCATTACTGGAGCCTAACATGTGATAATACTGTAGCACAGCTATTATTCTTACAGCCTATTTCCCTGAATTCACATATGAAAACAAAGAGGCGACATGAGGACAATCTGTGTTATGACATTTTCAAAGAAATCTTGGTTTAGCTACTGGGAACAGGATCATAACTTAAAAAACCCTGATTTGCTTTTTCTTTTTCTTTTTTTCTAAATCTGGGAAACTTAAATGTTATTGATCTGAGCTGCCATTGTTGTGTAATGTCTGCTGGTTTAAATTGAATTGGGCTAGATAGGCTATAACTTGAATCAGGAAGCTTGGGCTTCTGTTTTTTCTTGAGAAATTTTGTTGCTTTCACCAATTTAAACATGTAAACCAGATAGATGAAGGAATAAAACCAGCTGGATGAAGGAATTTGCGCCGGTGACTGAATTTACAGCCATTTCTGCGCTGCACTCATCTAAAGCAACATCCATTTCCTGCTGTCCCTGAAGGCGTCATGAGCTCACCCGTAAACACTTTCGGCGGCAGTGATTGGTCAAAGTTGAGCCGTGTCAACGTGTTACGTCTACATACTCACTCGTACTACTTGACAACTCACAACATTGAGCTCACCGTGGCGAGCGTCACCTGGCTGAACTCTGTCCGCGTGGAGTCTCACCTGATTTTTTTTTTTTTTTTTTTTTTTTACTCTTTTCGGAGGCGACCTGGAGGAGAGATGGCCTCCCGAGAGACTTTTAACGACTTGGGATGCAGTTCTTCCGAGGAGGACAGTAGCCGAGCGGACTTGCCAGAGCCAGAGGGGCCGGCTGAGGAGAAGACATCTTCGGAGGTGCGCCGGCATCACCCGTTCAGCGTCGAGGCGCTCATGTCCGGGAGGAAGACGGACACCCGCGCAGAGTCAGCCGGCTGTAAACCAAGAAGCGGTTCGGTGATGGTCTCCCCCGCAGGTGTAAATTCTTTATATCTGTGCCGGGACACTCGCAGTCCTCCTGGGAAGAGTTTCACAGCAGCGCCTGCGTCGCCGGTAAAATCTGAGGCATCGGAGCCAGAGGACTGCGCACCCTGGACTACAGCCAGCGCCTTTTCCTCACAACCCCGTAAGTTTTCCCCCATCTTACTGAGTCATGGAGATGATTTTGCTACCAGGATTCTGTCTCACTCTGTCTGCAGCTGCTAAACATTATACAAGAACAAACCTTCCAGCTTTTCCAAGTAATCTTTACTTGCATGATGTCTTTTGGTGGACAGTTGAGAAGTATTTGGTGGATAAAAGGGAATATAACTGTGGGAGATAACTCTGTTATTGATGAGAATCTACTGGAGATCAGATTATGTGATATTGATCAAATGTTACTCAGGTAAAACAGTTTTGTATTTTTATTTTAAAACTTAATTGAAACTAATGTGTCAGTTTACAGCTGGGATAGATCAACTATTCAGTTCACACTTAATCTAATCAGATTATGTGAAATTCGGATGAATTGGTGCATTCACAGTGTGAATCTTATTCATGCTCAGAAAATCCTCCTTTGTCCTCCCAGGTCATGTCAGTCCTGGCTGTCAGCTGAGGAAACACAAGACCAACCGAAAGCCCCGCACTCCCTTCACCACGTCTCAGCTCTTGGCTCTGGAAAGGAAGTTTAGACAGAAGCAGTACCTCTCCATCGCAGAGCGGGCCGAGTTCTCCTCCTCCCTGACTCTGACAGAGACCCAGGTGAAGATCTGGTTCCAGAATCGCCGGGCAAAAGCTAAGAGGCTCCAGGAGGCCGAGCTGGAGAAACTCAAGATGGCAGCTGACGCCAAGACAGCAGCAGTGGCGGCCACAGCTGCTGGAGCGTTACACCCTGGCTTTACGTTACCGCTGTCACTGGGCACCATGTCTCTGTACGGACAGTCGTACTCTGCCTATCACCACCACCACAGACCCCTACTGCCTATATCCCCTTTAGGACTATACGCTTCTCCTTTGGGCTACAGTATGTACCACTTATCATAAAGATGGAAATATATCAATATGTTTCCAAGCATTCCAAAATAAATGGACGTTGAGGATGTGAGTTTGACATTTTTGAGAATCTATGTGTATAATATATATCTCCTGCAACGTTTGGAGCACTTCAAATCAAAATAAATATCTATTTTGTTTCCCACAGCGAGGATAAAAACAATTTCCTCCTTTACCCCATCGGACTGCCTGTTTACATGACTTGCCTATATGAGGAGGGGTGTTACTGTCCAGCTGTTTATACTCTTCACTTGTTTACATCTGCAATAATTGAGCAGGGCGTGGACTTGCACCGGACACCAAAACAGACTCCAACTGGTCTGTTAAGCCTCGCCACTCGTTAGGAACAGAGCCTTGTATCAAAAAGGGCCTTGATATCAGGACGCTTGTTTGGATGAATGGATGTTTCAACTACTCAGGCCAGAAAACACATATCACTGAAGCGTTCTTTTAATTCCCAAAAAGTGATTGCCTTTAAAAAAAATCAATTAAAAAAACGTAAAATTTTCAGGTTTGTACTTAAGATGCTCAATGTTTAACTCTAATTATTCATGAAAAAAGAAAAAAATCTTTACATTACTATAGTTAAAACTTGTTGCTGTTTTATCTCTTGTAGCAATAAAGGATTTTGATCTTTTCCTAATTTCTTTACGACACGTTTATAGCACATAGATATATTTATTCCTAATGAAATACAATGCTGGAAATGTAAGAATACCTTTCTGTATATCGTATATTTATGATAAAAAATAAGGTACAAACTCGCTGACCAAAATGTGTATTTATATTGTTTCTCTTCTTGCACAACCCTTTGAAAGGAGCTACATTGTGCTATTATATTGTTTTCACGTCTGTTTTATTATCTGAAATTAAAGCCGTTCAGATTGTTTCAATCACATTCATGACATTTTTTTTGTTTTATACATTAAGAATAAAACAGCAAAATGTAAGCATGAGCAGCTACATTCACTTCAAATTTGTCTGGTTTGAAAGATCTTAAGCAAACCAGCCAGCTGTTAGCCCTTCTCTTTGTCATACTCAGCATTTTTAAGCCACAGCTGCCCCTTCTGTGTGCCAGCGTGCTTGAGTGTTTGTGTGGTTTTACTTCATGTCTGTGTTTCCCGTCAGACAGCGGTCAGTTCAAGGCAATGTTTGAGAAACCATAAATGATGCTTATAAATCATACAACTTCACAGATAGTTCCCATCCTCACCGAGTTGTCATGTTCAACTTTTTGTTATGTGTGCAGTTGAGACAGACTTTAAAGATGTACTCCGCTTTGTTTAGTAATGCAATGCATTCTCTTTCTGGATTTTAAGCAGTATTGTGGTTTTCAAGTCTGGCAACTGCATGAGATGTTATTTAGTTTGTTACTTGTCAGCTTGTTAGAGGCCAGTTAACTTATAAGCTACTGTTCTGATCCTCCTCAGAATTATGCTCTTCCTGCCTTATTAAACTTATTAATGGCCGCTGTTAACCTGGGTTTGAATTAGCAAAACTCTACCACAGACACCCCTCTTTGTCCCAGTGCTTTTAGAGCCGCAGGCTGAGTTTTGATGTTGTGCGGTGCCTGTGCTTAGGTGGAATTGTAAAAGCAGCTTACAACTTCCGTGTGACTTTGATGTAACGAGGAAATCGTTTATAGGCAGCAGTGCATTTATGAGGTTCCTCTTTAATCAGAACAAGGCAGGCAGGCGGAACTGGCAGGCAAAGCAAGTAGCTTACCAAGGCAAGCAATCAGCTTAATGAAGTGCAGATTGGCAGAAGTGACTTGTGAATCTCTTGTGAAACATCAAGTTTGTGCTACTTAGTGGAGGAGTGTTGAATTTCAGTGGTGGAGAATTCAATAAAGCAGCCTCTTTGTGTGGAAAGTTGTCATTAGCACTGGGATTTGCTTTTGTCATTGTTAGTTATTGCTCATCAGTCAGTGATTGGTCATATTTGAGGTTTTGTATGTTACTTAAAGGCAACATGTGACTGAGCGCCCCTCTGGCTCCAAGTCATGTGCTTGTCTCCTACCTCCTCTAGTGGCTGCTTGGTGTATAGCATCCTAGAAAGGACCTTCCTTCCCCTAAAAACTGTCAATAGACACAGTTAAAGTGACACAATAATGTGACTTCCTTTTTAAACAAAGTATATGAATATAACACAAGTCTGCGCTACATAAGAAATTTCAAGTCACAGGTTTGCAAAGTCCGAACTGTTACCGTTTTAGAGAAACATGCCCACACCCCAGATAATGCATGACCACAATTTCTATCTGAATGTTTTAAATGTGTTCAAGTCACTTACAAAACACTTTTTCCTCCACACTGGACAAAGCTGAGGCAGAGTTGTGCTTTCAGTGGTGTTTTTTTTTGTTGTTGTCTTATTTTACATTGCAGAAGAACTTCTAAACTGGATTTCATGAAACTGGATCGAGAAGAGAAACAGAAGAAAAAGTAGCACCCATCAAATTCTAGCACCCCCTAGCCCAGGGGTCTGCAATATTTACTAATAAAAGAGCCATTTTTAGCATCTGTTCTTAGAGCCGCAAACCCATTGAACTCTTAAAAATAACTTGCAATTGACAGGATTACTGACATTTTATTGATTTTTATATTTCATGACAAAAGAAAAAGCCAAACCTGCGCACCATCATAGTTCACAGTCTATACAACAGTACTGCTCTACTGCACTTGACTCATCACAAGTGATTGAGTCTTCTGAAGCTTACTCAGTTTGCTGAGTCATGCTGTTTGTTGTCATTATAACGGCCATATTCCTGACTCTCTTTGCAGAGAGACAAATGTTTCAAATTTTCTGAACAAATTCACATTTGTTTTAGAAGTCCAAGAATAGATACTCTGATATTTTAATGAAGGATGCACTCGTGTATTCTCTGTTTGTAAGCAGCCTTAATATCGCCTGAGATACCACAAAACTTGCAGCAGTACTTGAGTTTGGGGAGTTGATCTACTTCTTTAAAGAGTATTTGCATTATTCAGCTTTCCACAGAAGTTTTGAAATTATCTTTTTATCCGCTCATCTCCAGCTTTGGTGCTTTTCAGCAACTGCTGTGTGTTTGGTCTAGAAATGTCTTCCAATGTTACCGTTTTAGTTGTCTGCTAATTTCTTGCCACAAATTAAGCATAACAGTTAGCCAGCATTGTTGGCAATGAACGTGTCCAGTGCAGATTTACACTCTATTTTCCTCTAGAGCCAGAGAAAAATGGGCTCAAGAGCCGAAGGTTGCTGACCTCCACCCTATAACCAATACAAAGCAGTTTTTGGTTGGAAATAGACACAATGCTGCACCATCAGTGCCTGATTTACAAAACTTTGCAACTGAAAAAATACTTTCAAGCTTGAAACATTTTTCAAAGAACATAATTTAAAATGTTGAATCTCAATAATCCACGACTAAATTCATGGAAAACCTTTTCTCTTTACTGAAAGCTCCGACTTTTGATGGGAAATGTGTTAACAACATTAAATATGCCCTCTCCTGATGGTTTCCTCTCCAGATCTTTGTAAATATAATCACTATCAACATATCTGACAAAATCAACAAGTTGCTGATTTCCACTCACATCTGTGGATTTATCCATTTAAAATTACTCTTTAATGTCTCCTGAGGAATTTTTGTCCATGAATCTTCTCTGCCAGTGTAACAGTAGCAGGCAGGAGTCGGTCTTCAGCAACGGTGAATGAGCAAAGAAGCCACATAATGCTGTACTTTGGCCATCTTTGGCACTTGACTCTCAGTTTTCTCAGCAGCATGGCCTCTCTGCTTCAACCCTGAATCCATTGTTTCAAATTTTTCACAGTGATTGACAGGTGATGTTATTCGACATGAGCCAGAATGGTTCAAGTATCTTGGATGGGGGTTAACTGGGGTTTGGTACAATGTATTAAATTGAATACTGAATATAGATTTTAGTTTATATACTTACATTTAGACTTCATTCATTAAATGATTATTTCAAATTTTTCATTTTTATTATTTTTTATTTTCTCATGTACCCCCTGGAGGTTCTCAAGGTACCTCCAACTATACACATTCCTCCTTGTTACGGCCATGGGTTTGTGGTATTAAATTGACTGTGTGATTCCCACCACAGAAGATTGGACAGCTGGCTGGATCCTCACCTGTGCCTGACTGTGCTGTCGTGTCCCCCTGATTGGTCCAACCCATGATTGGCTGATTCAACTTCCTCCCCAGCTGATCCTAATGAACAATCACGGCTA
>JBBBVU010000016.1:14866092-14886192 GCA_037177055.1 Atherinosoma microstoma
GCGCCAAGATTTAAATGATATATCAGAGAATTGTTTAAGATTGGGAATAAAGTGCATAATATGGGACCTTTAATGCAAATACCAAAGAAGACCTTCTCATTACAATTTATGAGGGATTTTTCCAGAGCGCAGCACACTGAGCAAGGCTTTGATTGACAACCCACACACAGGTCATCCTGGGTCATGTGACCTGCACATGTTACTAGTAACAGCGGGCAGCCCATTCCTGCCAGAGGTGCCTACACTGTGGTGTAGTTTCAGCAGCAGCAGAAGAAGAAGGTGTTTCTGGTTCAAGCTAAAGAGAGCTTGATGAAATGAATTACGGTCGTATTTTATTTCCCGACTTGTGTAAGAATAATTCCGAAATAGAAAATCAGATGAAGGTTCGTTTTCCGTTTTTCGATTTCTGATTTCCAAACGAAAAACGGGACTTGACTTATTTCCGGTATTTTGTTTACCTTACTCCAAGCGAAAATCAGATATCGGATGGATTTCCGATTTTCAATATCAACATGAAAAACGGATGGCCGCAAAGTACACGGACCGCTGGACAGCATTGATTGTTTTCTCCATAAGACAAAGACATAATGTTATCTTACCTATCAAGTAGAAATAGGGCCACCGTGGCATCACTTTCTGTTGGTCCAGTCGACTCCACTGATGCACACTCTGCTCTTGCTCTGCTCTCCTTCAGTTTTTTTCTTTGCAGTAGCTTTTCCAAAATTGTTTTTCTTTTCTGACTGAATTTAGGCACCCTTTCTGCCATAATATCCCTCATGTTTAAGTGTGTGCCGTATTTTGATGTTGTATGCTAGTTAACGTAGCTAGCTAAGCTCTGGCTCTCACTTCGTTGCCTTTGGAAGTGCTCCAAGTCTCTGAGAGCATGTGATTTGTGGGAACGTGCAGAGGGGGGAGGGACAAATAGCAGTTGAGTTTGATAGACATATCATTTTAGCCACCCAGTTCTAAAAGATTGGATGGTGTTTTTCAGTCCTGTCCATTCCACAGGTGACTAAAATGTTTTAACTTAATGTTAGAGTATTTAATTAATTGGCTGAAATGGGGGTGTGAAGGGGATTTTAAGTAATATAGTATAGAATGCTCCTGGAAAACATGTCCTTCCCTACCTTTAAGACAATAAAACTCTTTGTGGTTCTTTTTCTGTTGTGGAATACCAAATAGCAACAACTTGTTATCAATAACTCTAGAGAGGTGGGCTGACTTACCTTTTCCTTTTCTGCTTTTTCAAACGAGTCATATATGTCACTTGTCAGTCTAATAGGTTAACAATAAAGTTAACATTGAAAATTAACCTGCTTGTCTTTTATTTAAAGCAGGGGTTTGTCCAGACATTTTTTAGTGAGGGGGCATGCAGGGGCATAGACTTAAAAAAGGTTGGCACATGTAAATGGAACCTGAATATAACTAAATAAGTAAAAAGGACAAAAAAAGTTTAGATTTTAGGCACATGGTATCCAATATAACACTAGTTAAGTGTCAGAATTTCAAACACTTTGTATCTACATTTTGATGATGTTTGGATAAAGATTCAGCAATATCACTGATGAATCTAATCAAGGAGAAGAGAAACAATAGATTCAAAGACTGGCATTTCTACCATTCATGCTACCTTAACATCTCACAAGCCAAACTTCAGCAAGCTTTCAAAGGAAATGAAATCCAATCCCTCACACTATAAAGTCAAGAAATGTTGCTGGATGATGCATATAAACTTGTTAGATTTTGACATGTATGTACCTTCATTAGCTTATTGTGTTTTAGATGTCAGAGTATATTAAAAAATATCCACATAAACTCCTAAACACCACATAAACAATATTTTCTGATATGTAGCAGCTCATTAGGGCTTGCAATGCAAATTTTGGGAAATATCTTCATATTACTTAATGTTGACATCTCCGTGCATTGAGTTATTTTTCCTCCTACTTTGGAACATCTGCATCACTTAATTAAAACCATCCACAAAAACATGCCTAATCCATTTATAACACTTAAAACACAAGTTAGTGAAAGATTTCCCCTGTGCTCAGACAGTTGGGAAGATTAGCCTTTCTATTATATTAATCTTCTAATGCAGCCAAGTGTCTGCAGTTGGGGCCATCACATGTGCAAGAGACACCTGACGCTTTCCTCAACTCTATTTTATCCAGCAGTGTAATTGACGTAATGTACTGATGCTTAGTAAATTAGGGTGTAGTGGGGATGCTAAGTGTTGGACCTCTCTGGTCAAGGCTGCAATCATGACCCAACTCTGTTTTTTGTTGTTTTTTGTACCAGCACAGGTCAGGATAATTTAGAAATTCCCAAATTGCTTCACTTAGAAAGGGAAAGTTTGGTTGTGTACAGAGAGAGTGATAGAAGCCATCTCATTTATGTAATCAATACAATGCATGTGCATTTTGTTGGTTTATAATTCATGGAGTACAACTCCAGCCCAGTAGTTGAGTAGCTATCCTTTGTCACCATGTGTATGAAATGTGACCTTCTCATTTAAATTTAGTAAGTAGAATATTGTGAAGCAAAGTCAGACTTTTGTGTTAATAAGATGTGATATGATGTGATCTCAATAAAAAAACAGGATAACTGTAAGTGTGGTTCACAAAATCAAAAATAGATCTCACTTACACCAATCCTCCCAGGTGAAAAGACTCAGACTCACATTAAACAGCTACAAAGCATGTTCAGAAACCTCTCTGCATCTGTGAACGCCCATTACTATGTATGGCAGCTCATGGATTAATGACTATGTGCCTGGATGGCCTCAGTTTAAGGTGTGTCTTTTTCTATCTCATGTTTTTCCTTTCCCCTGGAAAAGAATTCACACAGACAGCTCGTCAATCATAGTATCCTGTTTCAAAAGCACTGACAACCAGGCATATTTAAGCAACAAAGTTGGTGGATATGCAGCTGGTTGGTCTTTGCTGCTGTTATTAAAGATTTAAATATCGTCTTAGCATTTTGTCAACTAGTACACTTCAATATTCAGTATCACAGCATGAAATTAATAGTCTTTGATTTTGTTTGGTAATATCATCTTCTATGCTTAATCTACATAGCGAATGTCAGTTTATATCATGCTGCAACATTCATACTAAAGCTAATTCAGCTTATTTCCAAGCATATGTATTCAACCTGTGTCTTACTCAGTCAGTTTGATCTCTTACATCAAAGCAGCAGTATTGTCTCCATTTGTGTGCACTACTTCAGCCTTTTGCTGTCTGCCCTCCCTTGTGCATCACATACCTTTTCCTTCAATGGCTGTAACACACTGTATAGATGCACATATAAACAAAACCCCAGATGTCAGCATCTATTTTCTACAACCACTCAACGAGAGCTTATGAATTAATCTTGGCCACTATACTAAAAATAGCAGCTGCTGATGAAAATGCATTGCATGAATGTGGCATTTCAAGCTGGAAGGTACCCATGTAATCTCAATCTGTCCCCATGAACTGACATACAGATGTTCCTCGATGGCAGCAGTTTGATGGCTGGAAGAGCAGACTTGTGATTGCAAAGTTGGCCTGTCTCTATCACATGCCATCATTGCCCCTAATTAGTGCCACGTCAACTGTCTAAATCCAATCTGATCTGATAGAAACAAGTGAAATAAGCACAACCTCTTTCCCAACACTTTATGTTTTGGGAGGGACACCATTACCGCTAGTCCTAATTACCTCCTATCTGCCGACATGGACAGCCTCATAGACATCTGGACTGATGACGTTAGACAGAGGTCTATAGTTTTTAATGAGGGCATCTTATCTGGCAAAGTTATTATTTTTTTCATATCAGTTAGACATCGGTGCATTTGTAATGAGGTAAAAGTGAGCATTGTAGTTTTGTTTGGCTTATTATTATTGGGTTTGCTATGGTTTTATTTGTATCTATTGCATGTATTTTATTCAGGTTTGATTTGGTTTTATGGCATGGTTTTTATTTAGTTTAGAACTGGGTTTTAACTGGAACGCAGGATGGCTCACTTCTTGCCAACAGACTAATCAGAAGGGAATTACCTGCACCTGTGATGAAGACCAATCAGCAGCTAGGTGAGCAGGACCTGAACTGCACATTAAAAGAGGAGCTGCAACTGGAAGGAGGGTGCACAGCGAAGGTCGAGTATTGAAGCAGCACTGAGCTGGTGGCTTACAGACGAAGGAGCAGAATGAGGTGGAGATGGGTCTGTCCTGCAGAGAGAAAGGGCAGGTTTTTCCATTCAGAGGCTGAGCAGGAAGCTCTGCCTGGTGTGTGAATACTGATCCTAGCTTTAGTAACACCTGTCAACGGGAGCCTGTTCTTTGTTTGTTTTCTTGTTTTTTTATTGCAGAAGATCACTGAAGCAGAGATTGCAGACAGTGCTACCTCACTGTCTGCAGTGAGGTAGCACTGGGCCCTCTGTGCTTTTATTGCAAAGACTTTTGGCCTCCCATTTTATTTCCTTTTTTATTGAAGTGAGCTACTTTTAGTGAGACTCAACTTTTTAATGTTTTTTTTTTTTCTATTGTGGAATAAAATCCTTATTTGATGTCTGCTCCCTCTGTTCACCTGGCTTGTCACGCATTAATGTAAACTCAGCTTCATCTTACAGAAACTAATTCTGACAACCCACACTGGAATATAAAGCACAAATCTCCTTTATCAAAAGTTGGTAAAGAAATGGTTTAAACTCTTACAAAAGCTGTTTATTTTCTATTTTTGTCTTTAGGCTGCAGGCCACCATGTTTGTTTCGCATGTTTTATCAAGGAAGAAGAGCTGCTATCTAGTGCTAGCTAAAACAATGCCACTAATGTTATTGAAGCACAAGCTAGAAGTTCAGATGTCTGCATGACAGTTTTGCAAGTGGAGCTTGAGAAATATGGTGTCCTTTCGTTGTTAAAGAAAACATCAAATTTGATGACGTTGGTATAAGTCCCGCCCCTTCCTCTACGTCGCCAATAAGGCATCTGTTTAGTGCGAGTAGTGTGCATCATTCTACACTAGATTTGTGTCCATTTTTAGGGCAGCATCCGGGTACTTTCAGTGCACTGATTTTTTTAAAATGTGCGTGTGAACGCACTATACACTTAAATGTGCTCGAAAGTGCGCTGATTGAGACACACCCATAGCTTCCATTTTGGTGTGTCTGGTTGCTATTTCTGCATGCTATGGGGGCTTTGAGGGTAAAATGGCAAGTCAATATCCTTTGATTTGTCGTTTGGTGTGCGGGCTTCTTCCTGTCTCTAGGCCTCTGGTGCCCCTGTGGGATTTGGCAGTGGTGATGGATGGTCTCTTTGGGCCTCATTTAGAGCCACTAAATGATGCTGACCTCAAACACTTGTCTTGGAAGACCGTATTACTGCGGGCTTTGGCATAAATACAGAGTGTACCAGTGAAATTTACTCTTAGTGCATCCTCAGAGGATGTCAGGGTGTATATGTCATGGTGTCACTAGCCCAACCTATGGTGTGTTCATACTCACTGATTGTTCTTATGGCACTGTCTCCATCACTGTTTTCTTTGCCTGAAGAACAACAGCTGCAGATATTGTGTCCTGTCCACATTCTGTGTGTAAATGTGGTCAAGATGAAGGGGTATCAGAGGAGTGACCATGAGCTAAATGCTGTATGGGCAGACATGTCACAAAGGAATTGCTTTTCCACTGGATCGTGGGAGCAGTTGCTTTGGTCTATATGAGCTGGTGTTGGCAGAAGCCCCCTAGCCTGCATTCTCATTTTACTCAGGGCCTAACTGTGTCCTGGCTCCTTTTTTAAAGGAGCCTCCTCACAGGACATTTGTGTAACTGTGGGTTGGGCATCACTCTTCACTTTTGCTCAGTTTTATAAACTGGATGCCTTTGCCTTGAGCATGGCCCACGCTGTGCTTAGCTCTGAGCAGAGTGCTACTCCTTGAGTGCTGGTGGTTGCCTGAGATAAGCCTATCTGGTATTTTGGGAGCCTCCATATCCCACAGTGAGACATTGAAACTAGTGCCATGAATGAAGTCTTGTGTAACAAGTAGCATGAATGAGATGTCTCACCAGGTAGCCCTTCTTGCTGGGGCACAGTGAGAATAGGTGTCTATCTTGAATGATGCTGCGTTATAGCATACAATCACCAGCCAATCAGATGTGGCTTTATGAAATAAATGTTTCTGTGAAATATGCATCTTGCATACTCCGAGAACCAGGGTTATGCAAGTAACCTATAGTTTTTGTGTAGTCTTTCGTGGCAAATTATAAGAATACAAGAAAAAGAAAACATTTATATAAATATTGATGGACAAGGCCTGTTTTTTTTTTCTTTGTAACCCAGCCTATTCAGATAGCTTTGTTTTTAGATGGCAGTCTCCCTTGTGAGAGGGGATTTGTGACCCTGGGGACTTAGAAAATGGAGATTTGTAAATGCACTTTGTGAGACAATCTATTTTAAGGCATGGTAAGAGGTTTCTGATGTTAGCTTTTATTAAGTTCCCCTGATTTTTACTAGGTTTAATCTTGCTTCCCTTGTACCTCTGTTGTTTTTGTAAAGCTCCTTTATTTTCAGTTATCACTTGCTTCATTCCTGTTCTTTTGGTAAGAATGTTATCCCTTGTGCTTTTTCTGCTTGCTTCTTGTTTCATACATGGGTTCAGTTACTGATTGTCACCCACCTTCAATGTGTCACCACATCCCTCAGTAAATATACAACCAGGTTTTCTTTAATCGTCATCAGTTTTTTTCCCCCTTTGTCAGCTCAATTCTGTCTTCTGCCTTCTCCTGATCTGTAATTCTTTCTACTATCATTTGTTGCAGATGATGTTAATCTTACCAAAGGTAAACAGTTTTAAAACAAACAGGGAATCAAAGTAAAAGTGAAGTTAAACTAAATGTAAGATATTGATATCCACAACAGGAAACTAATTTGTTTCCCTGATGAAAATTGTGCAGATATTTCTCTTGCCACTTCACTAAACTCCACATACAGCTTAAAAACGGGAAAATCAATACACAAAATTATACAAAATTATTACTACATTTTAATGTAGTTTTTGTCTGATTCTATCGACATGGACAAATAAATTGGCTGCCAAGAAAAGAAAAAAAGGTCAGGCACAATGTATGCACCCGGCCACTGTTGAAATTAAAAAAAATTTAAGGGTATATATACTCTATTTTCACTCATACAAATATTAACAGTATATACTTTTTATATACAGAATATACAGTATATACAGAAATACTTTTTCATATGAATTATATTCTCAAAGATTTCATGGCCTCACTGGCTCAAGATAATTTTAAATGCTTCTTTTTGGCTTCTTCAAAGCCATGACCTATAGGTGTGGGAAGCCAAAATTTGTCTCAGACAACTGGAAAAAACAAAATACAGCAGATACAAAGCTTTGAGAAACGGACATCAGACAGATATAATGTTAAATCAAATAAAAGGAATACTCCCTTCTCAAATAAGAAACTATTCTTTATTTCAATGAATTCATTTATTTATTTTGTGTAAGAAATGGCATAAGAACACTGTGGTCTGATTCATAAATAAAGTATTTTCTGAATTTGTAGTAGCTACTTATTTTTCGATCTGTCTTTACATCATCTACTCAAAGTATTTGCCACCTGTAATTCACTACTAAATTAAGCTTTCAATAACTGAAACATTGCACAAACATTACATTCAGACAGTAATTTTACAAATTACTGTCTTAGCAAGGCAGGTGTTTTCTGTTTCTGCCAAGTATTGAAAGTTGTTTTTCCAGTTAACATGACACATTATTGGATCAATAAATCCATGTAAATCCCTGCATGAAACCTTTTCTGCTGTTATAACCTAATTTGGACCTCTGATTTCAGCACTGGGGAGAGGAACACATTATTACACATGTTTCTGAGCCAAAGCCATTCGTCATGAGATGTACAGTCAATTAAGTGGTAACTTCATTAGGTACATTTTATGGGTCTGACTCCCTTTTACCTTCAGAACTGAGTCAATGTTGGTTTAACATTTTGTGTTCAGAGATGATATTCTGCATACCTCAGTCGGAACCGGTGGTTATTTGAGCTACTTTTGCCCTTTTATCGTCTCAAACCAGTCTGCCCATTCTCTTCTGACCTCTAATATCCCTAAGGCATTTTGGTCCAGACAACTGCTGCTCACTGGATATTTTCTCTTCTTCAGACCATTCTCTGTAAACCCTAGAGTGTGTGTGAAAATTTCAGTAGATCAGCAGTTTCTGAAATACTCAGGTCACTCTGTCTGGCACCAGCAAGCATACCATGTTCAAAGTCACTTAAATCCCTTTTCTTCCCCAATCTGATGCCTATTAGAAATCTTTTTGAACATGACTACATGCTTAAATGCATAGAGTTGCAGCCATGTGATTGGCTGATTAGCTGTTTATGTTAACAAGAATCTGTACCTTTTTTTTTTTTTTTAGCTAATTTTTAACATTAATTCCTCATCTTTATGTTTCCTCAAAAAAGTAAATTTCTTTATAAGTACATATTGAAAATTTGAACAGAAAAATGTTTGCTTGTTTTCAGGTTCTGTAAGCTCAAGAAAATTATATTTGAAATAAACCAAAAGCTCAAAAATTTGAGTGATTTCGTCTTTTTGTTCAGGTTTATTCAGATCTCTTGTTTTCTGTTTCTGTTATGGAGCTTAAAGTTTCTGCTTTTGGTTTAGATTTAATTTAGCAATTTGATTTAAAGGTATCAGATGTGGATTTTCTCAGCTTTAGTTATACATTTGTTAAAGCGTGTTTTTCCTTCATTTGTTATATTGTTTGACCACTATTGTCTGCCTGCCTCTCTGATTGTCTGATCTAACTTAACAGTCGCCAGCTTTGTCAGCCCTTGAGTGTGTATTTATAATCCTGTCTCTCCCTCTTTCTGTGTCAGTCTGTTCATTCTGCCTGCTTTGGACCTGTCATGTTGTCCAGTTTTATGTTTTTTGACGAGACTTTTTTAGTTACCCTGCCTATTTAGTAAAATTGAAGGCAAAATATTTTGTCTGCCACCTGTGTCCTGCATTTGGGTCCTCCTTCTGCAACTCTCAGCTCTCATTTAAGACTGTGTGTGTCTGTGTGTGTAAATCTATAAATAAATTTATAAATAAAAAAAGCAAACAAAACACAAGTTTGCATTTAGATCAAAAAGCACTCGCTCATGACCAAAAACCATTTGTGGAACAAGTCAAGAATTCTGCCTGGAATGAAACCATGCATGTTTCTATGATTACCAAAAGGAAAGTTCAAGCTCAGAAATGACCACAAAACCGCAACTGAGACCGAATTACCAGGCAGCAGTTTTCAGAAACTAACAATATTCTGGACTGATGAAACATAGTGATATCAGTGGAAAGGTAAGTGGAAACTGTGGAGAGAAAAGGAGAATAGTTCAAAGCACTTCATCTGCCAAACATGGATGTGATTCTGTTATGGCTTGGAGGTATATGGCTGCCAATAACACATACCCACTGACATTAATAAAAGAAACAGAAAGAAAAGAATAAATGCAGAGAAACTGAGGCATTTTGTCAGCAAAGACGAAACAGAGCATCACCAGTCAAGAATAAGACCTTGTTACAAAACAAATATCTCCCCAAAGTTTCTTCTACTTACATTAAAGATATATATCTTTTTATCTTCTAAAAGAAATAGAGAAGTTAGCTTTCTGCTGTATTGATGCGGGGCAGTTTGGAGGATGCTGGGCTTTGCAAAGCTTATTTTCACTCTGTGCTTATGTGGGCTTTTGTTTCAGGCCTAGTTTCCTCCCATGGTTCAAAGAAATGCATTGTTGGTTTATTGGTGGTGATTGTAAGCTAGCCATAAGTGTGACTGAGGAGACATGGTTGTCAGGCTCTTTGTTAGTCCTGTGATGGAGTGGTGAGCTGTGCAATTTAGCCTGCCGACTCCAGCCCCCAAAAAACACAAACAAGATGAAGTGGGTGTAGAGAATGGATGAATGGGCTGCTGGTGATGAGTTGTATTGTATTGCTAAGTCATAGCTGTCTACCTGAGGTAAAGTCCAAAATGATAAACAATCGTAATTCTTTAGAAATTTAGATTTATTGGAGAATTTGAACTCCTCTTTGGCGTATAGCTACAGGCCCTGATCCATCAATTATGTGTATGACACAAAAACCATGAATGCATCTTTTAGATTAAGAGCATTGATTGCTTCTGTTCCTTATTAATGTAGCAGTTTTTAATCTGTGTGTGATCCAGCACAGAGGCCACCGAATAAAACATTTCTTTCCTCTGCTCCTAGTGTTTTAATGTTACACTTTTTCTTTGCTGTTTTTCTTACTGTCAAGTCTTTTTTTATTTGTGGTGACAAAATGCAAATGGCTTAATGGGAAGGTGTTCACATTTATGCAGTGGGAATCAGTGTCATCCATTTGTGTAAATTTCACCATGACTATCAATAAAAGAAAACTAAAAGCATGAATATTTTTATATATCTGGTGAATAGTGTCTATGTGGACATTTCTGCCTTTGTGAATAGTCACAGACCTACATATTTTAATTGGTCTGGGCCCAGGTTGTTGATGTTGGAGAGGTTTGTTTCCATAAATTACCACTTTGTCCACTTTGGCTTTTTGTTTTATTAAATTTCCCTGTTCCAAGTTCTGCAGCAGATAAAGACAGAGTTTTTTTTCTTTCCCTCGATTAATATGGTGCTGCTTTTTCAAGGATCTTCATCAATCCAGGAATTTGTGATCACATTATCTTAAGGCAGATCCTGCCCCCAATATAGCAAGCAAACCAACGCTCGCTTAGCCTTTTTAAAAGTTCACCTTCACATAGAAGAAAGCTTTTTGTGATCAATTCTGTGGTCTGATGAGAGCGAAACTGAGTTGTTTGGACATAGGGAAGTGGCTGTTGTTTGATGAAAGAAAGAAACAAAAACAAAAAATCCCACTCAAACCCAAGAGCAAAATTCCCACAGTCCAGGGTGATGTGAACGCTCTGGAATTAAAGAGCATCATGAGAAAGGGAAAACTGCATTCAGTGTCTCTAGGAAAATTTCCTGAAGTCTGTGGAAACACAGAGCCTTGGAATTTCCATCAAGACAGTGATCTGAATCATGAAAAGTAGTTCAAAGAGGGCAGAAAGAAAACAATAACATGTATTTTGAAGTGGCCCAGCCAGACTGGAAATACAAGTCCCATTGAAAGTCTGGGGAGAAATAAACACCAGAACCATGGAAGGAAGACTTCTGACGTCAAAGAAGCAGATATGATCACAACAGAGAGCTTGTCTTAACTCCCAGTGGAGATGTGGTTGGATTGCTGTGATGGAAAATAAAGGCTTTGCCACTGACTTCTGACCAAAGGATATATTAATATTTTTTGCTGGAAAAACAAAGTCAAAAGTCTTTCACATATGTCATAGCACATTATCTTAGTGTTTCCATTTCCAGCATCGAGTGACCCTGTTGTCAAATGAATGTGATTAATTATAAATCAAAGATAAAGCATCTCTATCATTTTTGGCCTCACTGTTTATTTAGGCATTGTTATACTATGTGTAGAGAAAGGGATATGTTGGCAGTATGGTCAGTTTAAAAAAAAAAAAAAAGTTATAAATGCAATATACAATGCAGAATTTAGAACTTGAAAACTTGCTTTTTTTTCTTGTGAAATCTTTATGTGGTGTTCTTTATCAAAGGCAAAAAAATTGGTAATCAGACATTTTCATGTACCATAAATGCAACTGTGAAGCAAAGACTCCAGCCAAATAGTCCTTTACTTATAGATGATACATAAGCAAAATCAATAAGGTATGACTGAAGGTTGTTCTTTTAAGGAGTTAATCGTGTTTCCATTTGAGATTGGTGCGAACGTTTGACCAAATACCAGATGTTAATTCAAGAGTTATAGTAAAAAGTAATTGGTGATTTGAGTGTAAAAATTATTCTGCATTTTGGAAATTTTTACTGACATATTAGAAGAGAGATTTGCCATAATCATTTTTAATTGGATCTCCTTTTTACCCTCCACTTTTGCGTCTTTAGGAGTAACTTTCAACTCTTTCTCCATTTTCACTCATGCACAAATTCAAATGATCCTCTCTAGCTACTGCATTTGCCATGCCACGCTTTATGCACCAACAGTCTCATAGGTCAAAGAGTCAAATGTCAAATTTTAATGAGGATACTCCACCTTGCAGCCTGCAGGTGTGACATGTCCCAAGATACAGGCTCAAAGAAGATGAGCCATGACATGAATGAGTAGAAGGAAAAAAGGAATTCACCTCAATCAGACAAACCAAACATATGGGAGAGTGAGCTAGCTGCACTGCAGCTCTGTCTCAGACCTCTGAGCCTAAATATTGTATTCCTGTGGCCAGAGGAGAAACTCTTCCCCCACCTTATGTTTTGGCTGGCAGATGTTTTCTTACCCATGGGAGCCGCCGGTTCACATTTAGTTCTGCCTTCAAGAGAAGAGGCACAGCTTCCAAATTTAGACACAATATATCTCAGTAATTGACTCTATTTCTGTCTTCCACAAGTAGTTCTGTTTTCCAACTAGTGCATGCTCTCCATTGGGTCTAAATGTAGAGGGGAAGAGGCAAATGCAGCAATATTGTAGTCTGTGACTTTATTTATAAAAGTTAACTTGAATAGATAAAACTGATCAGAGATTGGACCAAAGTAATCTGGACTAAGGTGAATCTTTACGTGCGCCTTTTTGTATTTATATCATTTTAATATGCATGTCATGATTTTCATTTTAGTGAGTGGGACTCTAAGACTAAGTGCTTTAAACTGCTGCAACAAAGTTGTGGAGGACAAGAGTAGAAGACAGTATAGTTTTTCATAAATTGCGTTCCCACAAATTACAATAAAATTACAGTTTGAGACATCTGATGATACAAAAGGGGTCAAAATAGAATTAATTTAAAATGGGAATAAAAAAAGAAATATTAAACAGATAAATGTATATATTATATTATCAACGATATACTGAAGTGCCAACCACTAAAGTATGCAAGTGAAAGAGGGAGAAACCAAAGCAAAGCAACAGATTGACAAAGACAAATAAGAACATGCTGCACAAAGCAAAAATAGAATGCAAAAAACTGCCGGGAGAGCCTACAGCAGACCATCGGGCACACTGCCTGCTGGACTCCCAGGATGGAGACAACTGGAGGGCACAGATAGTGCCTCTCCAACCTGTTTGCTCAGTGAACTAAACACACATATACCCTGCAGACGGTACATTAGCAGGCAGGATTGAAGAGCAGAGCTGGCAAGAAAAAGAGAAAAAAAGACTGATTCTGAGCCAAAACAGGAGGCTCTATATGCAAGGTGACAGATTGGCTCAAACTTGGAGGGGGTTACTCTACCAGGCATAATGTCTGTCTCTGATGGCTGGGGGCTTCTTCAGATGGCCATGGTTCTTAGCAGGATGCTTTCCTGCTGTTTTTTTCTACTGAAAAAAAAGGGCGCCGCCTGGCCTACTTTTATTTCCAAATGGGGTAAGGTATGACCATATTTCATCTGTTGCAACAGTCCAAACATATGAAGTCATTTAATAACTCATCATCTGTCAAATGTTCTTCCACACAGAGAATCTGTTGTGTCCTATTATAGAGGTCACTTTAAAGCTGTGTGTCGCCATGCATCAGCTTACATGTCATTGAGCATGACATTGACATGTTGGTGTGTCTAGAGGTAATGCTGGGGAAACTGACCCTTTCTTTGCCCTCTATGTATAAGGGCACAATGATAAACACAATTAGCTACTTGACTTCATATCGAACCATTACAGACTTGCCTTAATGTGTGCATGTGCTCCAGTAGATCTGTTACCTGAGACTACCTTGAAGATCATCAACAAAATCTGGATGAGTGTAAATACTTTTTTATGAGGGGCTGTTTGGTACATTATTCAGAATTACCCTCTCATAGACACACTATACTAAAACCTCTCATATATCATAGTAAAATCCTTCGGGCACTACAGTTAAACCTCTCATGCACTATACTGAAATCATTCACACTACAGTTAAATTTCCAACATCACATTTCACTTGTATGTGTGCGTGGCATTCTACTATTATGTGTGAGAGGCAATTTTCATTTGAAAAGGAAGTCATTTCACTTGAAATGGAAGTCGGAAAAGGGAGCACATTTTCAAAACAAAAAGAGAGAAAAAATTGGGGAACATGATTTATGCCGTGGTATTGTCTGCTCAGCAGCCTGGATGTAATCTCAGTGAAGTGGCTGCCTTCTTCCAATATTATACTGGCATCGGCAGAGACTATTACAACCTTGTTTAACGTGACAGCAGCTGGACAACCGACAGTTGCGAGTTTGAATAAGAATACGCCAACTAGCCACCTAGCATAACTCAGGCAATTAACATGCTGTGCTGTAAGTCCTGGACAGCACCGCGAGTCATGTCCTGGAAAATACTCCAAACGCAGGTGAAGTGTATGTTGTACACTGCTGTTCAGGTCTTCATTTGACAACACTGTATAATCTTGATGGCCTGGGTTATGCTAGGTGGCGTTAAACAAGGTTATAATAGTCGAGCCATCACACATCAAGCAGATGTGCAGAATTCACAGAGCCGCCACTTGCCAACAGGCAAACCAGTCAAATGCTTGGGGCCCTGTGCCAGAAGGAATACTAACTTTAGGAATACTCCCTAAAGGGGCCCCACCCCGACCTCTCGGTCTTGCCATGTGTGCTGTACCTGAGAGTACAGTAAATTGAATAAGGAAGCTGAAAATAGTTTCAATAAGTTAAGATTGAAAGAATATGTTGGAGTGAGACCAGTTAAATTTAGTTCTAGAAAATCCGTCAGAGTGAGACCTCTGTCCAGGTGTCACCCCCTGCAGCTCAGGTTGTAAAAGAGAAGTGCAGAGATAGTGGAGAATTCACGCTGTTCCTGAATGGACTTTTTGGACTTGTGCCTCGGACACATGACTTTTCATGGCTATTTTGATTTTCTGGAGGCTTAATCCACGCTCTGCTGCCACACTGGAGACTGGAATTACAAGTACCACTCTAGCCAAAGTTTTGAAATTAGGGAACATTTCACTTATGAAGTGATCAAAAGTCGGTAAGACACTCTGAACAAGGGGTTCAGAGAGTTTTGATCCTGCAAGCAGTCGCTTCAGTAGGAAGAAATCTGCGTTCCTTCTGCACCAGTGGTTCAGCTGCACCGGTCACAGCTGCACGCTACCAAGTGGTCAGGGTTGTGAATTACAATCTGTCAAAATAACAAATGGCCTTCAGATTTTCCCTGTCTAACTGTGGGGGCAGTGTTGCCCAGTATAGCTGATGTGCGACCAACAATAGGAACAAGGAATAAGAAGCTGTGACGTATTTAATAGCTGCACAGACCACTGCGCTGCCTCTTTTTATGCCTCTTTCTGAGAATGTGTTTATCATTATCTCCTCCACTGACGCCATGTTTATTGATATTGGAACTATGAGATTAACTCTGAACTCTGCACTACCCTCTGGTGGATATATTGCCTTACTACCATACCAAAGTAAAGGATGCATGGGAGTATGAGGACAGTGATGTTTGAAACAAACATACATATTTACATCCCTTAAATTAACCTTTAGTCTAAATTACAGCAGTATTCCATGGCAAGGTTATGTATTATTCTCAGTTTTGGTATTAGAAAACATTACACATAGGACTTTAACGTACAGGCCAGCTTGGTTGGAGAGAGGAATGGTATTCATTTTCAGAAATCTCAAATTTGAAATATTCAATAAATGAGTTTCCGAGATGTCCTCAAATAACAAAATGATGTGATGTAAAGTTAGCAGACAGGCAATTTACTTCTGTTCATGCCATACCGCTGAAAAAAATATGTTCTTAAACATATAACTGTGACAAACATGAAGAAGAGAAGATTCAGACAGACAAGAGTGTTTGGTGGACGGCAATTAATTTCTTTTTCTTCTTTTTTCTTTTTTTTGAATACCAGCAGAAAACTCCTGATACATAAAATGTTGATTAAAAGTTCAAATTAACTCTGGATCTTAAATGAAAATACAGATTCTACTATTACAACTCATTTGCTTTTAGCACTTTCTTTAAATGGTGTTAAAAAATTTTTTTATTAGCAGTGTTATAAATGTGCAAAGATATGAAGAGTCTCAGCAGCGGGTACACCTAAATGACTTGTATTTGCTTATTTTGCATTCTGTGCTACATTTCAAGAGAGCAAGGTTTTTATAGATGAAATGTAACACACCACATCTTTCCCTGTATGGCCCCTGTGTCTGAGGTCATTAGCCTAATGGTAAAGAGGTACATGATGTTAAATAACCAGGAGGCTCTCTAAGACATTTAGCAAGCATTTCAGACCAAGGACTTTTTATGTTTCAATGCCTATATCTTCCTTAAAAAGCAGAATGCAGATGCAGTGCAGAACATAAGGGCCCTGAGTGAATAGCAGACCATGGCTAGTTGGTAAAGGTAGTAACAGTTAAAAATGTAGTCAGGAAACCAGTGAAGGGTGTCATGGTGCTATGGAAAATTTAATCTACAAAACTCCATGGTCATGAAAAAACACTTTGATTATTAGATGTGTACACTGCCAAGATCACCACTCTTATGAGGCAGTTAATAAATCAGTTAGTTGCAAACTGTTGAATAAAAAGCAGAAAAACAGATCAAGAGGTTTGCTAATTTTTGTAGCTCCACTACTGCAATTTGCAAGTGGGCTGTCAGTTTGTTCCAACAGCATGCAGGAGCAGAATTGCCAATAAACTTAATCTTCACAACTTTTTATAACCTGACTGTTTTATCGGCCTCATAAGCAGTTACAATTCTGTCTTACTTCTAAAAACAAGAAAACGTGAAGTCTACCTTTTGAACGAAATGGTCATATCCATGTATCTGTGTAACCATTTGATGTAACCACATTTTTAAACCACTCATTTGAGAAGGTTGACAGAAAAGGACTACATTTGATCAATATGTCCTCGCTTTGGAAGAATTTGAAAGACAGCTGGTGAACAAAATGGGGAAAACCAATTAACATTCCCAATTAAAATAGCAAATAATGAATCAAGAAAAACAGAATTTGTCTTTTGTATGTTACCAAAGCAGTTTTAGCTTCTTTCCCCACCACTGAGACATATCAATTCTGTTTATTAGCCATGCACAACATAGTCTAAATTACCTTCTTCAGATGACGCTGTGCAAAATATGAAAAATATGTATGTAGCAATTATTTGAAAATGCCTGATGTAGGCTGCAATTTAAAAGTTTGCTCCAAATGCCCTTGACATTTTTATGAAAAAAAAAATGCTAGTGGCTGTTGTAAGTTTTTAATTTGCCTGTAATTACAGATGGTGCATGACGTAGAAATGAGCCATTAGACTGTCAAAGTATGACCTCTGGATACCTTGTCAGGCTAAAAAGTACTTAAGGGGGGGAAATGATGCAGGGAAATTTAGTGAATGGTGATAATGCCTTTTCCGAGACAAGGACAGGAAAAAGGCAGTACACAGCACTATGCTGTGTCAGCTGAAAAGTGAGCTTTCATTCACTCCATAATGCTGTACAAAGGTATCATCTGACGGTCTGTGCAGGTACAAGAAGTTCCATGTGGGCACAAAAGACTTGCAACAAAGACATTGCAAGTCCTGTAAACTTCATTTTTCAACCATTAGTTGTTTTTACAGTAGGAGGGACCAAAGTAAAGGACACATATACTTCAATGTAATAAGTGGCTAATAAGCAGTCAGGGTAGGAGGGAATACAAAATACAAATCTTTGCAAAGGCCAGTGCAATGCACAGTGTTAATGAATAAGGACAAGGAGTCCATTGAGCAGGGAGGAGAAAATCTGGAGTATTTGATGATAATGGTTTTCATCTATTTTACAAAGTAAAGCATCACCAGGATTTTTTAAGCTAGTCTTGACCCTTACTCACCTTGTATTTATCATCTCAAAATAATATTTATGATCATGCTCTTTCAAAACCTGAAATATAAATTACTCACGGTTTGTAAAACCAAGAATATTTATCAGCTGGTTTTAGATGATGAAAGATCATTTATCACCTGAATCTGGTAACCACAAATAGAATTAGTCTTTATTAACCAGTCGTTATGCATGACAGCCACAAAAACATGGCTTTGTATAAACTGGAGTGTTTCCACATGATTTGTTTATTATTTGAAAGATTTAGTGTCGGTATGATAACAAGTCGGCACTGGACTGCACTGCAAGATGGTCAAATCTGGCCCCGTCAGTAACCTTAGGCAGGAAAAGAAAGCTACTTCAAATGCTCAGATTGAAAATATAATCATATAATTAGTGTAATATACCTATACTGACAAAAAAGGTGCACCAAAATAAGAGGCAAATTAATGGCCTACCAGCTGAATCTGAAAAAAAAGTTTCACAGAAAACTTTTCATTTCAGAAAACCTGGGGAGAACATCTGTTATTTAAGTGTAACTTTTGAAGTTTTTGCAGACTGCTGTGTATTTACTGACTATCCTCATCTGTGTCATGCACTGCAAGTAAGATCTGCTGTCATGCTTCCACACCTTATTTTGTCACACAGCTGCTTCTAAATGTCACCAAAACACTGGAAATGATCTCTGACCAGCGGCAAGTGACTAACAATGAACCAGTGGTCTTTAAAAACTACACAAACTCTCATATGCTGTTGTAGAAATGTTGAAACATAAACATCTTTGCTGTAAATCACACACTGAGTAAAAGACTGAAGCAGAGGGTTCACTTCCTGAGGCAACTGAGAGTATGGAGTGAGTGGGCAAATCTTTGCCAGGTTCCACCAGGCAGTCTTCTACAGCATCATTAGATATGGAATTATAGCATGGATTAACAACCTACACTAACAGGACAACTTAAAAACAGGCTTGCTGTCATCCAAAATGCTAGATTTGAAATGAGTAAAAATGCCATTAAGACTGTACAGTAATGCAAGACGCCACAAAAGTCAGTGCAGGCTCTTAACCTTCTTTCTTCACAAAATTTAAACCTCCAGCATGTAAAGGACAACTCTAGTAGTCTAAGCGGCAAAACTTGAAGTTTTTATGTCTTCAAGCTCTAATCAAAGTCATGATTTATAATGCTAACGATTAACAAACAGTGCCATAAAAACTACAGTAATTTGGGTTAAAATATGTCTTCATGATGATAATGTTTTTTTTCTTTTAGAAATAATCAAGTGTGAGACAAAACATGATGAAAGGCAGATAGAAATGCTGGAGTGGTCAAGCAGTCATAGCAGGAGGCAGCTGGTTGATGAGTCGAGATCATCTTGTTCTTATTCTGTACACATACTGTTATCTTCAAAAGTACTACCCCTCCCCCCCAAGTATTTTGTTCAGATTTTAGAAGCTGACATAAAAACTGTTGTTTCAATATGTGGATCATTTCCCCAACTTATAAATTTGTCATAGTGAGTTCTGTTGTTATGTTACAATACTTGGCCAATAGGAACTTACATTATTTGGGTCACCTATCTTGCAGTAATGTTGGATCTCCTAACATTACAGAAGGGTGATGGGGAATTTGCCTCTAATAGCACAAATTAATTTTTTTTTTCTTCCCAAATTACAAAGATGAAATCTGAAGATCATGAATGGATCAAAATAAAAATGTTTCCGTTTGGACATGAAGTATCAACAACCTCTACCTGCAAGTGTTTGATCAACCTTTGCCAGAGGGTAAAAGTGCCAAGATCTTCTAGCAAACTAATTTTTCTGTAGATGATAAAGGTCATGCCATGACCAAAGATACTGGTGCTGCTGTTCACACATTCTTAGACCCCTAGAAGCCAATATAATGAAACATTTATAATTGTGTCACCCTCTTTCACCATGAAAGCCAGGAGAAGCATTAACATTAACAGCTCATATTGTATAGGGTCTGATCTTTTCATCTAATAGAGATGCTACAGTATATTCTCATCAGTTTGAGTTCAACTTGATGAATGGACACCTGCTTATGCCGACTGTCTGCAAACTTCCTGAATCCCACACAAAGCTTAGCAGCTTTGTGACGGGGGGGGGGGTTTGGACCCAAACGCAGTACAACCACGACACAGAATCGATCGTCTTTAACAGTCTTTATTGACGGACCA
>JBBBVU010000016.1:14913830-14927078 GCA_037177055.1 Atherinosoma microstoma
AAGTTGTGAAATTATCTACATATGGAATATTGTTTGTGATGCAGTAACCTTTGAGCCAGATGTGGAGTTGTTGTAAGTGGCTGAATTTGACATCGCCAAACCGAAGTGATGGAAGTGGACCAGAAATGAGATAATATAATCTAGATCCAGAAATATAATCAATCAGTATTTGATAGGCTCATTATCATGAATATGTTTAAGATCACCATTTCATTTGTCAGGGAGATATGTAGTTTATTGAACAGGGAGCATACACAGCAGCATTGATCACAGAGCAAAATATGCTTTGTACCAAATTGTAGCTCTGAGCTAATTTCCAACTGCAGTCGCCGAAAACACAGAAATACATTACAGATAGAAAATACAAAGCACATATGCAGATAATAGCAAAAAAAAGGTACATTACATAATAAAATACAGTAAAATAGAGAAAATACAAAAACATTAGTGATAGTAGTTATAAAAATAAACCCTATTTAACTTTCCTCATTGTCCCAGTGGATACAAAAAATATTACAACCTGGGACAGCTTGTAATATTTTTCTTTTCTTTTCTTTTTCTTTTCTTTTCTTTTCTTTTTTTCTTTTATTTCTGGTAAAGGGAAACACAAGAAATGCCGACATGTCTGGTTTTCTAACAGATGTATTTTTGTTCCTGTACAGAATATTTTATAGTGTTGCAATACCTCTCACATGCTTAGGCCATGCAACAGAAGATTCAGTTGATTTTTTTTTCCTTTTTGAAAAATAAAGATTGTAAAAAAATGTGAGTATTTGTCTGTTTTTCTATGAGTGTTGAGAGCAATTGTCTGTGCACCGCTAATTCAGTTGTTAAAGTCGCAGTTCGTCCTTTGTTGTTTAAAGACCTGGCACTGGAGACAAATAGACTGGGGAGCAGTGGTCTATACAGGTTCTTCCATAGCCTTGTGAGCACTCCAGCTCTCCATCCACGGTTCAGGTTATGGTCTCTCCTTCAATGGTTGTTGGGGAAGGCGATCCACAGAGATCCCGGTTCTCTTTTGATCTCCATCGAGATTTTGTGTGTGTAATGTAAAGTACACAAGACCATAGATTGGTGCACCATTCCGATGTAAATAAACAATCCAGAAGAAAAAAGAATTTTGAAATACACAGCACAGTTTCGGTCCATGCAAACATCACTAACACCTTTAAAAAGCAGTTCAGTTTAAAAGAGCTCACAGTCGAAACTGAAACGGCTCAGCAGATTGAATCTACAAAAGATCAGAAACCTCAAGATTGGATAATAAAAGGTTTTATTATAACTCAGGTAGCTTTGTCTGGCTCTGGCAGCTGGTTCTTCTGTGGAAGAGAGAAAACAGAGGTGAGAATCCCTGAATGACTATAAGTGGAAGGATTTATAAGCACAGGAACATAGCAGCGGAAGTCACAAGATAAAAAGCAGGAATTCTCGAAACAAAAGCTCCGGGTGACAGTTGAACTGATAATCTGGAGTGCAAACTGGATTGTTACAGAGCTCAAATACTCGACTCAGGTTGGGGATTCCTTGAAGTCTGGTGTTCCCTTCCAACTTGCAACCAGGGAAAAAGAGTTGGTCCAGAATCCAAATCTAAAAGAAAAATCCAAGATCCGAAAACCGTGAAAACCACAAGGCAGAGACAAGTCTGGGGCAGGCAGGTACAAAAACCCTACAGGAGGGAGAAACGGGTCATAAACAAGAAGCACAAACAGACTGAGCGGAGCTACATGCACACAGAAGAGAACTCTGACATGATCCAGCAGTGAGAAGTAACAGGACTGCTGCTTAAATACGGAGCAACACAGGTGGGGAGCATCAGCTGCATTGAGGATAGATGCCTTCAGAAGCAGCTGGGAAAAGCCAGTCTCAGCCTAAGATCATGACAGCAGCATCCTCGTGCACAGTCATCTTGGCTAAATGATGATGATGTGCTCCAATCTGAGTGCTGTATGCTTCTAGCTAAATCTATTTCATGACAGATTTTCTGCAGCAGTTTTGGAAAAGCTGCTGATAAAAAAATGTAGATTAGCTCTGACATAGGGCTGCAAGCATGAAAGGAAAAAAAACTTTGATTGGTATGCAATGTTTTGCATAAGAAAACATGACTTTACAAAAATGCATTTTGCTCAAATCCTATTTTCCATTCTAGGTGAGTCAAAGTCCTCTTATGTGGTTGTATAGTTGTGGATTTTGAGGAAATTGTTTTAGAAAGCTGGCATACAGTCTAATTTGAACAAAACCTGATGATGCATTCATTATGTTTCTCATTGCTCACTCATTCAGCTTTTGACCATTGTGACAAATCATGTGACAAAACCAACCATCTGGTGTCAGCAAGTGAACTGGAAGATTTAATACAGTACATTTCTATCTTGCGAATGTGTGTTTGACCTTCAGCATAAACAGTGTTTTCCTCATCTGACAGATCACTCTAACCACACGAGGTCTCAAGCCACCTGTGTCCTGTAAACTATTTTAGAGGTGTGGGTACCAGATGTCCTGGAAGAGGCATCATGTAACATGAAAACACCATTCACTGTGGGAAACAGTTATGAAAAAGCAGTTTATTTTAGCTTAATGTTCTAATCTTCACAATGATAACATATCGTTTTCCATTATCAGCACAAACAAAACAAAAACACAGACATGTTTACCCTTTTTATCATTTACAAATATTTCTCTTCATAAATCTCTTTATCATCTTCTGTCAAATGTTTACTTTTGCCTTCTGTGTTTAACAGACGACATTCACCAAATCAAACATGCTGCTGTATTTAACTTAAAGGGTATTTTAACATTATAAAATGACTGTTTTACATATATTCCTCAGATAAATGGACAGTCTATTAGTGTGTCACATTTATTATGGATTCTTTCATGTTCCCAATTGCTGAGTTAATGCTGAGGAGTTCATGGTTGACTCAGTAACTGCAGAGTGTCCAGAACCTGTAGCTGCAAAGAAAATCTAAGCTTTCCACTCAATGCTTGACAGTTGATTCATGCAGATATGCTTGTTTTTTTTTTTGTTTTTTTTTATTAAACGTAGAAATGCATTATAGCTAAACATCTCCACTTCTGGAGATTTGGACATCTATTAGAGGGACACTGTTCCAGAGGTCTAGTGGTTTGATCAGAACTTATTTGAGAAAAAAATGAGCATTTTCTCTTGACTACTTTTACAAACAAGTCATACTTGTTCAGTTTTTATCTAATTGTTATTTCATACATTTTAACAGCTAACGAACAAACCGAGGCCTGTAGAGTCTGAGATGTAGCTAATTCAAATGATCCTGGGGTGAACTTGTAGGGACATCCAGTTTTGGGAAGATTGGAAACTATATTGAATGTTTTCCAGTTGTAAATAATTTTCTGATGGTAGAATGATGGACTCCAAATTATTTGGAAATGGCTTTATAACTCTTCCCAGAGTGAAAGGTAGCAGTCATTTCTAAGATCATTACGGAGATCACTAGCATTGTGTTAACATACACCTAAATGGTCCAAACCAGCAACATCTCCTTTGATAGTAGATCCATAACATATAATTGCAGGTTGTAATACAACAAAATTCTAAAAAAAAAAGTACCGTTAACCTAGGCCGTAGATGGCAGCGAGCAACAGTGGACAGCTCAGAATATTTTAGTGTGGAAAAGATCTGAAAGTTAGGCACCAACCCTTCCTCAACCCTGCTTTGGAATGATATGGACATTTTCTATAGAAGGCATAGCAATGGATGGGCGGAGGATCTGGACCTTTATATTTTCATGAGGTGATATGAATAAGAGCTTTGATCATGTAGTTGTTCTTATGAAGAGTTTCATCTTGCAGCCAAATGCACAAAATGATACAATCAGGCCAAGTAATTTCAGAATGCGTTCTCAATGAATCCCAGATAAATCTAACAACAACATTGTATGTGAAGAGCACATTTAATTTAGTACTTTTTCTGTTTTGTTTTGCTCTGGGGGTTCCCTCCTGAGTTTAAAATTGATGTTCTTTGTGGTGTACTTTTGGATTCTTTGTAAGTCTTAGACATTCATTTTGATGGACTGTCATTGATGATAGTGTTATACTGTGTAATATGTCATGCTCCAATGTATTTGGTTCTTAATTGAATATTGAAGCTTTGATCTATACCCTTTTAATTGCTTCTGTGTATTTGTAGGTTCCCAAAGTAATTCAATTCATTTCTGCATCGGTTCCCTGTTAGTCTTAATGAGCTTTGTACATTATTTCAGTATGATTGACTGCAGAAAGAATGAAAATTAACTATTAAACTCACTTCATTCTTTGCTACAGTTTATACCCATGTGTTTTTATATTTTCTTCATCTCATAACTCTGTGGAACAAATGAGAGTTAAGTATAATTTGAATTGGTAATCTCCCTCATACAACCTTTTAGAACCACAGGGCTCGATAGACTGTTGGATCCATATGATTTTAATCAGGTGTGTTGGAGCAGGGAAATATCTAAAGCTTGCAGGACTGTGGCCTTGAGGACCAGTGTACCTTACCCCTGTGTGTCTGTGGGTTTTGGTTCTTGGTTTAAAACCCTTCGTTGTTTTTGGGCTTTGTCCTGTTTCCCGGTTTTATTTTATTGAGTGTAGTCCCTTGTGTTCTCTGTTACCTTTACTTCCTGCTCCCTTGTTATCACACCTGGTTTCTATTGCTTATTGCCTCATCTGCTTCTTTTTTGTAATACGTTCCCCCCAGTACCTAAGCTTAGGTTTTCCTTTGTCCTTTGCCAGATCATTGTTGTTTGTTGTCTCTTCATGTTTGTCTCCTGTGCAATCTGTGTTTCTGGTTTCCAGCCTGGATTTTTGGTTTCAATAAACCTTTCAATAATGCATCTGTCTGCCTCCCGCCTCACCTGCATTTGGGTCCACTTCCTCCAGAAACTGCGACACCCTGATCTAAAGGCTCTGTTTTGTACTACAGAGTGGCTGAAAACAGATGAGCATGTGTTAACAGCAACTTTATTTTTACATGCTGTACTTTTAGTTGCAGACATACACAGTAGATTGCCAGAACTTTTGGTTAATTTGAGGAACTTTATGTAAAAGGTCACAGTTAAATCTAAAATGAAAAGCAAGTGAAATGATTCATAGTAAGAAATCTGACCAAGACATACAAATGCAACAACAAAGGAAAAGCCAAATGATGACCAAAAACACTGGGAACAATACTGACACAGAAAATTAAGATCTATAAAACAGAATTTGGTCTGCCTAGAAAATGTTTCTTTTTAAATGATATTTTGTAGTTGTAAGCATTTATTATTAAACATAGTGGAAATTATAAATATGGTAAGTTGCTTTTAATAATTTCCCACAAAAGGCATTTGAAGCATTCCGTCTTGTTTTAGAGATTAGAAAAGTTATTTTTTTTTACAAGAAAGAAAATGTCTACAGCTTTACTCCTGATGGGGGAAAATTGCTCTGTGCAAACAGGATGTTAGCAAAATTGCATGTTTATGTTCCGTATCAGGTATAAAACAAAACAACTGAAATAAGAACGGTATGTACTGGATTTTATAAAGAGCCGGTAATTACAGAGCTTTGCACTTAGTCTAATTGATCTGTTTAGTAAAAGTGATCAGTGGGGGAATTTTGGAGCCACAGGTTTCAATGTGTCGAAACTTTAATGCCATGTGGTTACAGCAGCTCGAGCCAATCAATAATTTCACATTGACATTCAAAGTAAAAGTGACAAATCCATGAAACATTCTCTCCAGAGAGATTGTAGCAAATAGTGAGAAGGTGTGTGTCTGTGGGTGTGTGTGTGTGTGTTTGAGTGTGCCGATATAAATCAAGATTTACATGTTTGGGAGGGTGTCTACCTGTGATTTGAGTCTAAGTGTGTATTTATATATCTCCATACTGCCTCTGTGCTCCAATGTGTGTCACAGAGCGTGAGAGAAAATAGAGCTTGTATTTTGTATGATGGTCTCTGTCTGTGTTGTTCACCCTACCAGTGTAGACTGTGTGACCAGCGACAGAGAGCTTTAACATGTGCTGACAGCTAATCAATAGCAGATAGTGTTTTTCAGCTTTTAGGGAGGGCTATTTATAACAGACTGCACCATCACTCTCCAAAGCAAATCAGATATTTCCATGGAATGAACCAAGTGCTGCACAATCATGCTTCACAAGAGTTTGTGCATGAGTAGACTGCATCTATGTGTAGAATGATAAGAATGTTGTAGGATTATTCTAAGAATGAACATTTTCACTACACTTAAGTTCTCGTTTTCATTCATTCATTCATGAAAAGCGCTGGTGTCTTGGCCTTTCACAATATTGCACAGTAACGTCATAGTATTTGCACTGTAATCGCGTTCTAATCACGATGCAGACTGGATTCTCACTGCAAATGTCATACTCTTCTCCATCATTTCAGCCATCACACAAGCTATTCTTCTCTGCCAGACAGATATGAATGATATGAATATTTAATTCCACATGCACATACTTTATATGTGAATTTATCTAAGGTATGCGAAACACTTCAAACAACAACCCACATGCTCATTAAAGAAGAGTTACACATTCTCTAGGAACCTGAAGTGGACTCCTCACATAGACTGCAGCAGGGGTTGTACTTCCTGTGACAGCTTAGGAAGTTTAACCTGCCACGGGAGCTGCTGATCACCTTTTACACTGCCATCATCCAGTCTGTTCTCTGCACTTCCATCACTGTCTGGTTTGGATCAGCCACCAAGCTGGACAGGCAGAGACTGCAAAGGAGAATGACGTCTGCAGAGAGGATAATTGGGGTCGAGCTACCCTCCATCCAGGACTTGTATGTGTCCAGGGTTGGGAAATGGGCGGGTGACATCTCTGTCAAAGCACTGAAAGCCAAGACCACCAGACACAGACAGTTTATTCCCCCAGGCTATTGCTCTTATGAACAATAATGCATGCTGATGCATATTTGTACATACCTGCACATACCTGCTCTACCTCAACCTGTCAGTACTATGTAAATACTATTTTGATGTTATGCTTATAGCTATATTGCTTCTATTTTTTATATTCTATTTGTTCTTATTGTAAATTACCTTTAATTATTCTTTTACTTTTGTACTGAAAATACAATGAGAGCAAGAATTCACCACAGTCAAATTCCTTGTTCGTGTGTACAGAATTGGCAAAGTGTATCTTGAATATATATATATATATATTCAAGATACATTTTCAAGGTTAACTCCCACAGTGCAGAAAAAACAAAACAAACTACTTTAAAAAGTCTGTTTCTTTGGACAGGTTTCAAAAGTTAATGTGATGAGTCTGGTTGACATTTTGGACCCCAACTTCTTCTTTTCCTTTTCAGCTGTTCCCTTCAGGGGTTTCCACAGCCTCCATTAAACCTTATTCTCTTTATCCTCTTTCTCTTACTAACTTCATGTCCTCTCTTTCACTCCATCCAGATCCATACATCTACTCTTTGGTTTCTTCTAGGCCTCCTGCCTGGTCGTTCGAACCTCAGCATCCTTATACCTATATGTCCGCTATCCCTCCACTGTACATGCCCAAACCATTTTTGTCCAAAACATCTAACATGTGCCGTCTGATGTACTCATCCCTGATCTAATCTATTCTCATCCCTCACAAAGAGAACCTCAACATTATAATCTCTGCTGCCTCCAGTTCTGCCTCCTGTCTTTTCATCCGGGCCACAGTCTCCAAACCAAACATTTTGGACGTACACAGGTGACTGAAACTCTAAAGGACCTTGGTCACTTTGGAGTAATTTGTTTCTTCCTGCCATTGCTAACACTTAAATGTTCTGTTTCATTCAAGAGAGTGTAGAGTTGTTGATGTTTTTCAGAATAGATGTAGATATGATAGATATGTGTAGATTTGATCAGACCTGGTGCTATGGGTTTGGGCCCTAGTGGGTAAAGGCCTGCCCATTTACAAATCAGGCTCTTCCATTTAGGAACTAGTCTTTTTTATTTCAATTTATAAACTTAAAAATATTATTTTTATTTATAATCATTAACATTTATTATTATACAGGTAGTAAAATATCAAAATAAGTATCAGTTTCTGTTTGTGCAAGGCAGCAACCCCTGCATGCGTCCTGCCTTCTCTTCTTCCAAAGACATCATCCGCAGCTCTATTAAACTCAACCCGACTCTGAGCCTTCCTGATCATTTACACATTTACATTTTTACCGACAGTATTTTCTTTTTACTATGATAGGTTATTTTCTGCAGCAGATGGTTCCTTGATGTTTAACAGAGTTGAAGTTGCACAAAAAATTAAAAAGGGGAAGGTTTGTTTGGGCTCTCATAGCGTTTCTCTATAATGAACATATGTAAAGTACTTGTGCAGATTAGTTACCGAGTGTTCCATCACGATTCCTCTTTGCCTGGGATGTAAAAGTTTGTGGAGTGACAAGAGCATGATGAAAGCATTTTTGCTGCGATGAGCGTCTGGATTGTTTTGCGTGAAATGTAATCCGTGGTGCTGAACGAATCTCTCATAATATCACTGTTTAGACACTCTGGCTAACTGAGCTCAGCCTCAATCTGTCATTTAAGCATAAAATGTGATTATTGATTTAGATTTCAACACTGACTTTGCTATTCATAGATTAAATGTTCTACTTTCTGTTTAATCTTTCACAGCTGGATAAAATGTTAAGTGTGGTAGAGGAAAACAATTTTTTTAGAAAGGTATTTCATACATGGACTGCTTTGATATGGGTCAAATATTAAATGATTAAACTGGAGTTTTTCCATAATAGAGTCATAGTTCACTTGATAAAAATCACCCACCCACAAAGATCAGTTGCCTGACTTGTTACTATCTCCTGGCACTGGGAGCGAATATGATAATTAAAATCTCTTGCTTTGTGGGTCACAAGACACTGGGGATGAATCAGTATTTACAATATACTGAGCTGCATTTAAGAGCGGCACGATAAATGTTTTTCTGAATATCTTTGAAAAGTAATAAAACTACAGAATTTCACGGGTTTACACAATCCAAGCTACATGCATTGGTGTTTTCTGCTGGTTTGCAGAGCAAATGTTGGACTGTTCCTTCTCTTGTGCGTTTATGCATGCACGGGGTGGAGGTGGGGGAGTTGCTGTCATGAAAGCACTTATGTCAGGAGCAGTTTAACAGCACAATTCTGATGCAAGAAGACAATCTGTTGACTGAGAGAAGGAAGATGTTCCTCAGTGATAAACTTTTTTCTCTTTCTCACACCCTTGCTGCCCTGCTTTTTCCTCCCTCTGCCACGTTCTTTCCTCACCCTGCTCCAGATTCTCCCTCCACTCTTCTACTCAACCCTACATTAAGTCCCTTCCACTCTGTTAATTTCCCATCCGCAGCCCTTCCTTTACCCCCCACTTCACCTCCACCAACCAGTGTTGTGGCAGCTGTCATGTCACCTTGTTTCACTGAACAACGGACTCCCTGCAATTACCAGGTGGACTAAATCATAAATCTTGAATGTGTTGACACCCCTGCTTATGAGGAGCGACATTCGAATGAGGCATCAGCCTGCAAATTGCTTCAGTTTTCTCCAAGAAGCAGTCAATATGCTGTTCGACAAGCCAGCCAATCACGCAGGTTTCAGGGGAAAAAAATGATTGAAAAAGTTTTGTTCTCAGTGCAAGTCAGCCAGGCCTTCCATAAATCTGACATCAACCAGTCAGCCGACTGTTTAAACCCCTGATGTATTGCAAGAACTGTTGTCAGATTCAGACAATTAGCCATAAAGTAATCCAATTAAAGAGTCACACAGGAGATATGTAACATAATGGTGTCCAAACTGTGTGTTTATAGGCTGGGGGCAGCGAACCATTGTGCCCACAAGTGGCACAGCAATTTTTCTTAATAAGCCAATATCACTTTCTATTATAGTGGCGCCAGAAAATAATTAAACCAAGAATAAAATGATAAATTACAGTTGCCTCAATTCTGCCAGTTAATTCTCTAGTTGACTTATGCACAGGGATTGTACACAAGTAAACACTTTTATCGTTCTAGTTAGTAGTCATGTTGTAGCCAAATGGTGCTCATATACATTCTGTAATTAATATAAAACAAGTGATACCAGTAGCTATGGCAGTGTCCTGAGAGCCCTGTTCCCTTTCTTTTTCTTTTAATTGGAGGAAGCATCATTTTGCTAACAAAAACAAGATTATAATTATAAACAAACAAATAAAAATTGGCACTCTTTTATTTTTTCTCTAGTTGGTCCACCCGTCACATAAGAAATGTATTACCCAGACACGCAGTCATCCAGGAGTAACCAGTCAGCTGCAGGCCAGCCAGCTATCATCCAGCCATCCAGTCATCATCTATGTTGCATGCCCATTAAACTGGGTCAGTATTAACAAGACCCATGCTGCTGCTGCGGGAGCTCCAGCCCCTGAAGCTGACTTCTTGTGACAGGACCTACATTACATAAGGAAGAAGAGACTGTGGAGCCAGCGAGGCATCTATGATGGATTTGTTTGTATTTACGTTTGTGGTTTACGATATTTCTGTTAAGGCAGTTCACCAGCTCATATAACATGCAGCATGCATGGAGACAAACACTGTGCTGTTGCATAAGGTTGAACAACAGTTTCTGTTTAGGAATATTAAATCAGGATGATTACTTCTTCATGGAGAATAGTCTTTTAGTCTCTGGGGATATTATGTTAGAGGCGTGACTCTAAGACAGGGCAAGGTCTGCTTTTTCATTCTGGATTGAAATATATTTTGACTGACAGATTATGATAAAATTCTCAACAGATGTTCTTGATATCCAGAAAATGGTTGGGGTCTGGTAAACCAATCATTTTTCATCTTATCAAGATGCAAGATTTTATTTGCCATTTGTAAGCATATTCGGTCTGGGTACATTGTAATTCTTTAGCAGAGCTTGAAGTTAAGATAATAATAAAAAAGATAAAAGGTTATGTGGACACACAAGACCACCAAAAGCAATAAATGATAAAAAAAAGTGTTATAATTGTACAACGGTTTTTAAAAAAAAAATGTGCAGGAGCAATAAGGAATACTGATTTACAACTATTAATTGTGCTATTGGTGTTATGATATTGCACATATCATATCATCATGATATTTTTTTAGTCCTTACTTTGTTGTTGCAATCAGTCTGACTGTGGTAGAAAAAAGGCTGTTGTGGAAATGTGTGTGTGTGATCAGACTGCTCTGCTGCGTCTCAGACTCTATACTGAATGTTTATGTCCATTCAGGGTGTGACCTGGGTGATGACCGTCTCTGATGATTTTTTTTTTCTTTACATGGGGTCAATTGAAGGAAGGTCAGTCATGACAATCCTCATTATGTTCTTCATTCTACTCAACTTACAAAAGCCAGTTTTTGATCTTTATATTAACACAACTGAGTAAAACAACAAACTGTGTCCACCACAACAAATCCACCACTTGACTATGTTGGAATTATTGCCAGCTTGTAATTTCCCTTTATCTATTATGTGGCACCACTTTACCTTATCAATGTTATAATGATTATTCAATGTAAATGATACAATATTACTTTAAGTATCAGAATGATTTGGATAATTAGACCTGGTTAAATACTGCTCACATTAACAGATGAGTTCAGTATCCTGGGAACAATACAGTCCCTTTTTTACTAATATAAACTTTGACTGGAGTCATTGACCCTTTTAAGGTTGTTGTATCATTTTATATGTTCAAGATAATCCTTCTGGAAGCAGAAACTTTTAACTTTTGACTTTAAGCTTTTCCAGGGTAGTGTTGCTATTGCACAGTGAACACATTGAATCAACATCACTGAAGTCACTTTATCTTTCAAACTTCTGCAATCTCAAATAGTTTTCAAGGATAACATCTGAAAGAAGAAGAAACGCTGTAAGAATTAAATTATTGGGAAAAAAAACTTGCAGAGATCACAGATAAATGACTTACTTTATATCTTTGCTGACAGACATGTCTGTCTTCTGACTGTGTGGATTGATAGTGTTGACTGATAACAAATAAACTCAGAGAGGACAAACAAATGGAGGGTTAGCAGAACCATACCTTTTCTGTATTTAAAAATCTGCTCTGGATCCAATATTCAGTTTGTACATATGGGCTACAGCAGTAACACAATACAAGCAGAGGAAGACAACAGGATGTGTCCTTTGTATAAATTTCCTATCGGTAATGGAGACATAATGATTTTTCATTTCACATGATTTTCAACTGATGAAAAATATGAATATTTTTTTTCTTATTTCTGCCAAGAGATCAACATAAAGATTACACACTGGAACTTCAGATATAATAACAGGGACGCATGTGCTGTACTCATTGCTCAGGTGCATGTGCACAGCTTGTTTGGTTAAACACCAGCTATGTTTACACACAAATATTATTAAGTGTGATTGAAATCATTCCGATTAGTGTTTCAAACTTAAGCATTTACATGAACATTAAACGCAGAGATCGGAAAAGTTGAGTGTTTACATGTCCCAGGGCTTTAAAGCAAAATGAAAGTGATGTTGTAAAAAGTAGGTCTGGGTGCTATTCTATACAAGATATAATTATAAAAAAAAGAAAGAGTTTCTTTTTTTCCAAACTTTGTTCGCTACAACACAGCATATTGACTGACCTCTAATTGTCTATCAAAAAGAGAGTAAAAGTGGACCTGCAGAGCTCCATTCATTCAGTACACGCAGTACTGATCTGATCAAAGTGTTTATATTAGGCATTTTTTATTCAGATTGAACTAATCTGAATAAAAATTACTGTTTAGAACAGAGTGATACTTTTTTGGGAAAAATTATACCATTCCATTTTTATTTCTGAAGCACTTTAAAAAAACACAACAGATTACCAAAGTGCTGTACAATAAGTGTAAGAGAGAAAAAAGAGCCTATATATAGCACAAATGAAGAACAAGAATTACAAACACACGCACACAAATATTTGGTGACAAATATCTGAACGCAAATATTTCACATCAGGGTTTTGGGGGGAAAAGGTGAAAGAATGAACAGAAGAACCATAATTATCCATGGATTGGCTTGCCAACATGGTCCTAAAGTAAAATATTTTAAAGGCAAGTGGCATTTGTGTATGTGCAGAATGTGTTCAGATACCAAGTATAACTACCTCAGTATTCCCTAACCATGGGGATTTTCTTGTGTTATATACATGGCAGACCAAATGCGTTGTCAGCGTCAAGAACGCTCTTGACGCTCAAAGTTGGACGCTTGACGCTCGTAAATCAGACGCTTGAACATTT
>JBBBVU010000016.1:14937570-14958762 GCA_037177055.1 Atherinosoma microstoma
GTATGTAAAGCACCTTGAATTGTCCTGTACATGAAATGTGCTATACAAATAAACTTGCCTTGCCTTGCCTTGCCTTAGTTCATACTAAATAATCAAATAAAAAATTGTGAAAGTTCACAATATCTGTTACTGCAATTTTGTTGTTTGGATAAAATTTGTATTGTGAAAAATATTCCTTAAATTATATCCCTCCATAATTTTTTAGTAGCTAAGGGATCGGTTTCTCACAATCTGGTTAATAACACAGGAATATAGTGTGTTATGTTGATTTTTCTAAGAAATTTGTCCACCAGAGGCTTGTGTATTTGAGGGTTCTGCCCTCAGTTGGCAGTACCCTTTGTGCTACTTGGACTGCATTCTTTTAGATGGAGACTTCAGAAGTTGTACCTCCACTCAGGGTGTCACATCTCTATAAATGTGTATGGCCACTGCAATCACTTTTCATTTCAACTCATTCTTCTGCTCAATTTTTTCAATGACTCTGGAACTTTTTGACCTTCCTGTTTTCCTTCCTGATGCTACTATCAGCAGAAAATGGCCACATTTATCCCCACTGCATTTTTCTGCACAGTGTCTATGGACACTATGTCTGATTGGTCATCCAACACCTTATCTGTCAGGGACTTGCTCTCTCAAATGAACTTAATTGTGTTGTTCTCACTGTCTTTCGGTGATGTGTCCCAGTGAGACTCTGGGATTTATGCCAAAATCTCCACACATAGGTCCCAGTGCAATATCACGGGCACTTGATTATGCATCTCAGCGTAGTCTGCCCTACCTACACTTTCACATCCTTTTTCTGTGTGATAAACAGTTTAATCTTTGCACAGCCTGCACTTTGTTCTTGTCTTTAGTGGTAGACTGTTGCCTTTATAGATCTGGCACTTAGGGATGTCTTTTTCCCTTCTTTTTTTTTGTACACCCACAATCAGTCTTGTTACATCCTTGAGGCTAGCGATGTCTAGCCACAGGTAGGATTTCTTGATGTCAACCACTTTATCAATTTGCCAATGAAACATCCCATGGAGGAGCTTGGTCTCACGTGGTGCTTACTTTTCATCGCACTCCATCTTCCACTGCCTCAGGCACTTTTCAGCAGTAAAATTATCCTTCTTTCATTCTGGACAGTGGTTTTGACACAAGCTAATCCTCAACTTATATCCTTTGTTCTTAGAAGCTCACAGTGTTGGCCTTTGGGTTTTATGTCTCCACATCAGTGGCATATATCTCTTCCCATGGCCACAAAGCCTATCCATAAAAAGGAAAACGCTTTACTTTCACTAAACAAGAAGTAGATAGCAGAATTAGAGAAATGCAATCCCACTTTAAAAGGAAATGCAGGAAGCTCACAGCATAAGAAATGTCTGGGTCTGTAAGCTACAGAAACATCTGCTGCAAACATCAGGAGATCTAAATTAAGTTGGAGTGGAAGAGGTTTGCCTTAATTTACTTTGGAAGAGTTAAAAATATGCCACTGTGATGATATGGTATAATTTTTTCTAGTTTGACTTGATTTGAGGAAATTTTTTTCATGTTTGGAGTGTATCACTGCAACAGGAAAACGTTTTAGTGGCTCACTCCAAAATGGTAAATTTTAAGTATCCCATAATATACATCTACATTGTGGTATTTTAAAAATGCACACTAGAATTATCATAATGTATATATACAGCATTTTTACAGAAGCAAATGGCAATTCAAGTTCATAATTGGAACTGCTCACATGAAGAAAAATACTGCTCATTTTAATATTAAATTATATTGTCCACATAAATGGATTCATAACACAACAAACGTTATGTATTTTATTTTTTTCCTTTAGTATTTAAATTCCTTTAAATGAACAACATGTCTATGTGGGTAGAGATATACTTCACGTAGGCTGGTAGAAAAACTGATATATGGATTGGATTAAATTAAAACATTTTTTACTACATTAATGCCACCATGAAGTGGGTGTTATATTAACATAGATAATACTTGAGTAGGATGATGCAGAAAACTGACAGACTACTCCAATTCAAAGTATTCCTGTTCCTTCTCTGTTTTTTGATTCCCATTGGAAAAGTTCAAGGCCCAATCCTATTTCTCTTTTTTAGCCCTACCCCTTCCCCTTCCCTCTCTCCTTGCCCCTTAAAACGGAGCTACAAGGGGGAAGGCTGAAAGTTAACCCCTACAAATTAGGACACCCCTTCAACAATAGCATCATCATCAGTAGTCACCGCTGGCTATGCTAGTAAGTGATTTTTTTCGTGTGTATTTTATGAAGAAAATTACCATTACACATTGAAACAGCATTAAACTAAACAATACAATGGTTGTCCTGCTTTTTAAAACGTTATTAATTGAGAAAATACTTGCATTTGTGCATTTCTTTGGACTCGGTTGGAGTCATTCTGAGAGATTTTTCATTCCCCTTCGTTTGAAGTGAGCTCCTGAAGAATCTTCATTCGAAGGGGTAGATAGTGCTACCACTTTCCCCTACCCCTCGGTCCTAACGGGAATTGGGACGCCCTACCCCTACACATGAACGCACAAAGCGGAGGGGTAGGGTCAAGAGATGAAATGGGATTGGGCCCAAGTTACATGTCTATTTTAAGGTTCTGCCGCACTTTCTCATACACATGGAAGTTATTTGATCATTTTCAGAGGAAGTGATCACATGATATGTTTCAATGAATATTGTTACATCATTAAGGCTCTGACTTGTTCAATGAATGTTATGTGCTTGAGATGGTTTGCCAAACTAAAGTACATATTTATTTCATCCAAAAAGACAAACATCTGCAAGTCTTGTTTAATTCTCTCTTATATTCTCAGCCATGTTATCATAACTGTGTTAGACCCGATAAATTCTGCATTCTGGAATCCATGTGGAATATTGATAATTATATCTGGAGCATCAATTTACTTAAATGTGTTACAACAGATAATCTCTCAGGTATTTTCATATGCATTTGATATTTGGCTTCCAATTTGTCTGGTTTTGTTTTATGACTGCATATTGATCCACTTATCACTAGCATATTTACTTCTTTAATCTGCATTTACTGTATTTTTCTAAGTGGTTGACTTTTTTTTTGTCCCCATAGCAGGTGTGCATTTAAGTGTCAATTAAGATTTTTTTCACAATAAACCACATTTAATCCTTAGAACCCTGAGGGCATTGTAATTGTTTTTGTTTGCTATTTTGTATCCAATGCCATAAGATTTCCAGTGTTTTATACACACTTGCCAGCTCTGCACGAAATGTGTCCTTCTCTTTGTGTGTGTTCTCTTCACCATTAAAGGAGTGGTGCATTGCGTTTTGCATGAATCATTATGCTATGGTTGAAAGTATTCAAATATGAGTAGTTTCAAAGCTAGGTTATGCAGTCCTTTCAGTCTGTTTCTGAGACTAAAAAGTCCATCTATTTTAATTTTTTGGATCTTTTTAAAAAGAGGCTCAAAACCCACCTTTTCAGCTTAGCTTTTAATTGAATTTTTCTTTTTATCTTATTTAATCTATTTAGTTATTATTTTGAATCTGATTTTATGATGTACTATTTATGTATTTACATATTACTCATGTTTGATTTGATTGTTCTTACTCCTGCTCTTAGGTTTATTTTTATTCATTTATTTATTTTATTCAGTTTTATTTTGATCTTTTTTCCAGTGTTCTCCTCATGGGGATCCTCCACGTCGGGAGCTATGCCTATGGGGTCGTCGTTGCGGGGTCGCCTTGATCGGGGTGGTTGGCTGGGTTCTGCGCTGCAGTCCTATGGCTGTGGTGGTTTTATGCTCCTCACATGTGGAACAAACTCCCAGAAAGCTGCAGGTCTGCTGAAACTTGGTGGGGACTCCTAGTGAGGATGGGTCCCTAAGATATCGTTTCCTCACAGTGGTGTCAAGCCATTTATCTTTTAGCTCAAATGATATTTTACAATCGTTTCAGTTAGAGACAGAAATTAGAAGGAAGATTTTTAATTTTTAATTTTATGCAAAGAGGGGGGGCATCATGTGTTTGCGTTGGGTGTTTGTGTATGTGCATGTGTATGTGTGCGTGTGAGTGATGATGAATGTGTGAAAAAGAGTATGATCAGGTGTGTGCTACTGATTTTGATGTTTTATACTTATTTTTTAAATAGTTTTTATGATGTGAAGCACTTTGTGATGCATCATGTATGAAAGGTGCTATATAAATAAAGTTTGATTTGATTTGATCTTTTCATGACAGTTTTCCTGCAATGCAAAAATGTGCATGTTTCAAGTTGTTCATTTATCTTGTTCTATAATAATAATAATAATAATAAGTCAGTGGTCTAGATTTAGGCCCCCTTGACACAATGATGCTGAGAGTGAAATGCAAAAGGTTTTGTTGAGTTTTGGTCTCATAAAAGTTTAGCCTTTTCAAGCAAAACTTACATCTTGTGCAACATTTATGCCATTAGTGAAGATGCATAGATTACATGAGCCAGATAATCATTACACTTCTAAGCAAATGGAGGGTTACCCAAAGACACCTCTGGATAAGACCTGGGAGAACAAGTGTTGTGTCTTCTTCACCATCGACTATAATCCTGGCAGTGCCGTTTGTGTTTTCCGCCTGCATAGAGATAGTTTTTGGGGGGGAAGTTTTGGGTTTTATGTGGAAATGTGTAAACAGGGACTTATATAACACTTTTTAAGACACCCAAAGCATTAAATCCATTATTTGTTCACTTCACAGTCACAATGGTGATGGCAGCTACATGTTCAACTACAGCTGCCCTGGGATAGACTCAGAGGAACGTGGCTCCAACAATCTCTCCAACCACCACCAAACAACAGCATTAACCACTGCACCACCATGCAAGCAGGTTGAGATGTGAAAAGTGAGGAGATGTTTACACAAGAAAAGATGTCCTAAATCAATGATCAGAAAATAACCAGTTGACAAAATATAGAAGTACATCTGAAATATCAGAACATTTTATACCTTATCAAGACAGACTTAATTTTGTTCCACGTGGTGAAATTTAACTGCAAAAAAAACCAACAAACAAAACAGTTTAAAAAAAAAAAAAAAAAAATCTGTTATTTGCTGCATAGCCTCCACCTTCATCCAGGGTCATGTTTGAGATGACCAGCCATTACAATTTAACATGTGTGGTGTTACCATCCCATGCTGCTGCAGTGACAAAGATAAAAAAAAAAATGTTTGATCAAAACTTGTTAGTATTCATACCAATTTAGCCGTGATATCCGATACAGCTGCTGCTTTGCCTGTCACTCAGGCAGCAAACTGTCTTTAAATGTAAGCGCATCTGATGTGTCTGCCAAAAGAATAAAAAAAAAATACCTCATTTGCTGATATAAAGCTCAAAATGCTCCCAAACGGTGTTTTTTTTTTTTTTTGTGGGCTCCATATCGCAGCGGCTTGAAGAATTGTGCTTTCAAAGATTTATTTCCTTGTTTCATCCTGTTCCTCTCAGTTTCTGCTTGTCAGAATTCAAATACTTTTCAAAATAACCGTTTAAATAATTTATTTTCTGCAGGTTAAATGTTGCATTTGTTTGACTGAACTGTCCTAAAAAAAAAAAAAAGAAAAAAAAAAAAAAAAGAAAAAAAAAGGAAAAGCACACTGCTGACTATTTGGCCCAAGTCAAAAGGGCATGATGGATGACAGGGCCATAACTAATAAAGTGTCTTGTGAACGATCCATCTACTTAAAGTCTCCAAATTTGGCATTCTAAGGTCATCCCCATGATGAGAATTCTACATCATGTACTTCACACCAACACTTCAAATTTGCACACACAGGCAGCAAAACACTTCCATGAACACTTTAGGTGACCAGTCACAGACATTGCTTTCTGTCATGGTTTTAGTGAGCTGCCTGACCCACATGCAACACTCGGGAGAAAATAGAAGTTTAAAGGTGTTTATTACAGCAGTCTTAGTCCGGGGTGAGTTCTGGAAACGTGGGAGAGGTGAGTGAGATCCAAGGGGGTCCAGAAATGGTGAGATCCAAGTGGGTCCAGAGATGGTGTGCAGAAGTAAGTTGGATCCAGGAGTCACAGAGGAAGCTGATCCAGGAGTCACAGAGGAAGCTGATCCAGGAGTCAGAGCTTTTTGTTTAAAGAAGGACACAGGGGTTAGTTCAAAGAACTTTGTCTAAGGCACAAATGATCTCAGAGGGCTTGGAGTTTTACCACGAGGGTTAACAATCAGGCACTGAAGAGCTGGCAGCAGACTCCTCTTATCCTCCCCTGATGACTTTGATGAGATGCAGGTGTGCAGCTGCACACCTGCTGGAGATTTCATCCTCCTGCAAGCTGCACTCCAGGAGGACCTCTGGTGGACATCAGCGGAGGACACCCTGGATCCCAACACTTTCATTCTGGAGTCATTAACTGTGTCGACCCTTGTGACGGAGTGACCGCCGTCTCCATCAGTAAACTGACTCATGCAACACTTATGCATACCGGCAAAAGAGGGCTGGGGATTGTATTATTTTGTGGCTGGATTGTAAAATTGGTTACACCTGGGAAATGTGTAATGAGGAGGATGACGTTAGCCTGTAGTGACGTCACTCCAGGATCATTTTGGGATGTTAATATTTTGTGTAAGTATGTCATGGAAAATTCTCCCGGGAAGTGTGTAATGAGGTGTGTATTGTGTGTTGGTATTCATGTTTTATTGTTGTTGTTAATTGGTGACATGTGTAACGCACAGCTGATCAAGCATTGGGGAAGCACATATAGGCGGGGCCAAGACTTTATAGGGGAGGGAAAAAAAGGTCAGGAGAAGAGTGGAGAGTGAAGGAGACTGGAGACTAGCGACCGTGAGTTTAAGAAAGCTGTGCGTTGTTGTACATAAATTGTATATAGCTCACTGCATCATGGTATCGCACCTGGAACTGGGGAGTAAAGATCACAATAAAGCTCCCAAAAAGGATAAAGTATGGTCAGCCTGATTTCTTTGAGGACGGAGGAAATCCGGTCCAGGTGGGGCCTTGAACCCAGCCCCATCACAACCCTATCAACACTTTTAGACCCCAGATTTAAAATCACTCAGGGTCCGTAATTTCTCCAAATGCGTTGAAGCAGTCAATAGACTGAAATCGTAATGCATGGCTGTAAATGGCTGCACATTGACTGAGCCATAGCCTGGACCTTCTTCACAGCAGATGTCAGTACCCACTTCAGGTGTGTTATTCAGTTTTATCCGTTCATTGGTGCATTCATTGGCTTGCAAATCATGTACCGATTTGTAATTGATGCTTAAAAACTGAAATGCCAATTTGTTAATTCTTAGATGACCTGTGGCAGCAGCTGGATGACGAAGTTGGCAGGCAGACCACAGACGCTCCAGCCAATTCAATTATTGAGGTCCAGAGATACCTGGCAGAGAGCAAAATCCCAGTATCACACGACCCTTTAAAATATCGGGAACACCAAAAGCACACATACCTAAACCTGTTCTGGTTATCCCTACAATTTTTAGGCACCCCAGCCTCATCAGTGCCATGTGAGCATGTGTTATCTAAAGCTGGAGAACTTGCATTTTAATAAAAAAAAAAAAAACATAATTATCTGAATGCCAAGACAGTGGGAAAAAAAAAATCAAAATCAAAAAACGAACAAAAAAACGTACCTGACTCAAAGAGTTTCTTATGTTCCTCTTTCCTGATATTGCCATCATTCAGGATGGCTACACCAATCCATGATCATAGTGGACCTCATTTATCAAATAAACGTTCAACGGAAATCTGTGCTCACTACCATTTCCACGCAAGGTTTGGTATTTATCAATTTGGATGTGAGTGTAGGATACATTCAAATCTCACGACAGGTCGGAGATTGTGTACATAAGTTTGAGTAAGTGTCGATTTACAGTGCAGCACAGCAGATCCAGAAAATAATTACTAAACAAAAATCAAACCGTCATCTAAGCATGAGCAGTCTCATATTCAGAACTCAGAATTAACCCATTTGCAAAAGAACAAATTAAAATGGATTCTCAAAACAAATAAACTAAAATAGCCTACTGACACCGCTTGGATTGCACACTGACGCTCCAAAAAAAAAAAATGATTTGGGGAAAATAAGATAAACAGCCTAAAGCCACACATGAAAATTTGCATAACTTTGACAAATAAAATCATGAAGCCTTGCTGGTCACTGACTATTTTTCTAAAATTACGTGAGGATCATTTCTATGTAGTTCGGTCACATGTGGTCATTCTGACCACACAGCATTTTGCGCTGTTCTATTTTTAGATTCCTGACATTATGGATCAGATTATATGGAAGTATTGTGTAAAAAGGTTGGTATCCAGAGATGATCAAAGATGTATTTCACAACATACGGGACTTAGAAGGAAAAAATGACCACATCATCTTCATGAAGTTCACTGAAACCCAAACATCTGAAAGGGGTTTCTGCAGCAGCTGCAGAGGAATGTTTAGCAGAGTTTATGACAGGAACGGCAAGCAAGGCAAGCAGAAAAACCAGAGGCGCCTGCAAGTGCTTGGGGCCCCGAGCCAGAATGGGACCCTTGAGGGCTGATCAACTTTAGATTACAGAGCAGCAACAATAAGCAGAGTTATGACTACAACAACCGCGTCGGGTCTATGCAGTATTCCCTGAAGGGGCCCCACCCTCGCTCTTGCTCTGGCAGTCGCAGCAAGTAACAGCGTGTCTTACCAAAACAAGTGAGCCGGCGGTCTTTCAAAATTAGAAGAGTATATCCATCAGGCAGTGAAAAACGAAAGAAAAAAAAACAGAGGAGCAGAAAAGACTCCAAGAAAGTGGTAAGCAGCAGAGATAATACAGTTGCTAACTTGCTAAATGAGCTTGGAACAGCTCAGTCTTTTCTGCTCCTGTTGAGTCTTGCAGTAAAAACACCTGCAATCAAGTTGTTCACTTTGCAGGCAGGCTAAAAACAGCTAACTTGGACTTTTTTTCTGTAGCTCTCAAATGAAATATATGTCCAGCTAAACTTAATTGTTAAGCTAAGAATGCCAAGAAATGTAGATAATGTAAGGTGCATGGATGGAAGTTATTATTGTATAATCTGCACCACCAGATTGTTTGAATATTACTTTACTATCCATATGTGATAAGCAGACTTTATGCTTCTTAACACTGTATTTATGTAATGTATCACGCTGTAAATGTAAACCGAACCTGGGGAAACAATGCAGTCTTTAGTTTAATATTCTGCTTTTGATCATTTTAGATGTTTAGCCTACTTCTTAGGGGATTTAATTGAAGTCTAAACACAGTGGTCAAAATGCCCCAGCTGGTGGCCATTTCAGTGTTAAAGAAGAGCTTTGTGCATGTACGACGTGAGCGTGTCTTCAGGGACTGAACAGATCTCCTCATGGGGACTTATGACTGGCTGATCAGTCGACTCCTGTCTCACTGGGCAAGGCCTCTGAACCACGAATAATTAAGGCGAGACATGGCAGGCAAAAACTCATCATTTTTTCATCACCTGGTCAATTTTGTTTTTTCTTCCTTAACCTGTCTTCTTTCAAACTAGTGGAAAGAAAATATCAAAATACACATTTTAGGTGTTTATTTCAAAACACCTTGTTTACATGTATACCCAAATCACTGCAAAATTCACCTGCACATGGTCATGTTTAGCATCGTTTTGAAGCTCTGGTTCTGCTCTATGTAGTTATCTCATCCAAACCTGATATTTCCCCTTGTATTAGCAACTACAACTGATTGTAAAAGGAAGGATTTTATGCTAAGCACAACCTCTCATTAGCTGGTCTGAAATTTGGATGATGTCATTGGCTGATATTGGTCATGACATGGCTAAATTCCTGTTTGTCTTTTCGTGGGATTTGCAAAATCAAAATGCTGAAATAAACACGTATAAAATGTTTTAAGCGAAGACGACAGCAACTGTCATCCACAAGAAGACACGAGACAGGAGAAACTATGAGATCAGAGCGCAAAATACAGAAGTGCATCGGCACGGAAGCTGTCACTGGGTAAACAGGAGTGTGGTGATAGGAGAGCTGATGAGTGTGCAACGCAGCAGTGGCTTATAGCTCATATAGCATGTTTAAATGAGCTGATCGGTGAATTAATTTGCCCCAATTGTGCAGGGACAGGACTCAAGAGTACAAATTGATCCACAAAATCACAATTTTTGTAGTAGTTTGATTCTAAAGTTTGGTATCCATGAGGAGAATCACTACGGCAAAAGTGTTTTCACGCCCAACGTCTTTGGGATGCGACCAGACATGATGTTGCCTTTGACATAAATGGTGCTCTTGGCCCATGAGGTGGGGAAAGTATTAGGAATCCCTACACTTCATTTAAAAACCTACCAGAACACAGCAGGACAGTGACAGGTAAGAGGAAATAAATATCTCCATCTGACAGCATAAATGTAATTGTGTATTCAATGAATAAGTGAAATGACCTTCAGTATTTTGTATCTTAGAAACATATACTTTTCCTTTCTATGACCGAGGTGTGGTATATTTATTACTTTAAGCTTCTCTCCCCTGTTTCCAGAACAAACAGTTTTTTCATTGGTACATTTTTACAACTGAAAAAAGAAATATTCTCATATGTCAATAATGTCTGACTAAATAATCAGGGAGTGAGGCACTTGGTATTCTTTGTAGTTGCAGAAGTTGAAAGAGGCCTGCAGTCACTCCACAGGACCAGGGAACAGATCAGGCAGGCTTATGCAGATCTTGACCCAGAATTAGCATTAGAGTTGCTGGGGGAAGATGCAGATGCAGTTATCAACACAAGTGTTTCTTTTGATAACATTTGGCAGAAGAGAGTCTTTAGTTCTCATTATGGGATAGGTGTTTGTATTGACCTGCTGATAGGAGTACATCCTTTCCTCATATTGTCATGCATGTGCTCAAAAAGAAAATGCCAGGAGAGGGAAAAAAAATAGCTGAGCAAGAGTTTGAAAGCTGGACAGAGACACACAAAGACTGTGCAAAACAATCAGCACTAGTTGCAGTACACCGAGATGCTTTCTGATGGAGATGAGCATTTAAGGATGTGTTTGCACTGAACAAATACCCTGGGTATGAAAACATAAAGCTGGATTGGATCAACCATACCCACAAGTGGATAGCACTGAGAAAAACCCCATGCACACAAGATGCAGTCCCTCCTGATGCTGGTATAGAAGATATAGAAGAGCAAAGGAGAATGGCAGAACACCTGATGGCCATAAACACCATGCCGGTAACTTTATAAAGAAGGAGGTGGGAAAGAAGTTAATCCCTGTGCACCACCGCAATTCAAGTGACCGATTGTTGCAGCGAATGCAGCATGGGGGCACTCAAAATGGAGTGCCTCAACTCCCTCTTATGGGTACATTGTCCAAAAACTGTCTATGTGGGCAAAAGCAGGATTGAGGCAGCAGCTAGTATGGCCACTTCTACTTTTAATGAAGGTGCATCTGCCATGGAAAATCTGTGGCTTCAGCGCACAATCATTACTGTCAATGCTATAAGAGAATCTCAAAATCTGAAGCTGTCACGAACAACATGGCAAAACAGGAGCACAAGCGTCACTGTTTGAGGAGGAAGTGGACTCATATGCAGGCTGACGAGGCAGACAGGTGCAATGATCAAATGTTTATTGAAAAACCAACTTAAGAAAAACCAGGCTGGAAACCAGAAACACAGATAACACAGGAGACCAACGTGGAGAGACAAAAATGATCTGGCAAAGGACAAATACTGGAGGGAACTAATTACAAACTAGAAGCGGGTGAGGCAATAATCAAAATAAACCAGGTGTGATAACGAGGGAGCAGGAAGTAAAGGTAACACAGAAAACAAGGGACCAAACTCAACAAAATCAAACAGGAAACGATACGGAATCAAAAAACAACAAGGGACTATAAATCAAGAACCAAAACCCAAAGACCATGACAGCAAGATTCTGAGCACAACTAAAAACCTGAAAAGACATCAGCAGAAAATGGATGATGGGCCTACATATGGAGCAGGCATGGACAGAAGGAATATGTGTCCTGTCTGGTTTATGCAGGGCAGATAAAACACCAATGAACTCAACAGGCAAGTAGCAGCATTGCATGTGTGTGTGAATGTGCTTCTGTGGCTCTGTTCAGGCTGTATGCATGTTGTGTTGTACATTTGTCAGATTTGATGGATTGTTGATGTTCTACATTAGTGTTCCTATGAATTTGATTTGATATGCCTGTAAATAGCATTTTATAACAAAAATTTGTTGAATTTTACAATCCAAAACTTTAAAGGCCATTTTGTCTAAATGAGTTTTTCCTCACATCTTGTCTTCAGCAGCACTTACAAACTACAAACTTTCCAGTTAAGGTTCTGTCATTATGAGGTATTAATATCAGAAATAATTCAAATATTCTATCTGCCTTCTCAGTTACAATCTTAGATAAAATAATCTATGTCACATGCACAGTTATACATAGTACAATGCACAGTGAAACGTGTTTTGTGCCTGTAGCTATATCAAATATTACAAAAAAAAATCCACACATCACAGCACACAAGATAAAAGTAAGTATATACTGTATCATTAAAAAGTTAAAATCTAAAATGAATAAGATTAAATCTAAAATAATATCTGACATATAGAAATTTGTTATTTACAAAGTGCACATTTCCAGCTAAACTGCTGTAAGGTGCAGCTGCAGTACGGTACATAAGTAGTCCAGTTTAGGGCTCGGAGTTGAGCAGACAGATGGCTTGTGGGTAGCACCGGCCTGATGGGAGCAGGGAGAAGAGGGTCCGGGTGGCAAGGCTGTCTGATGATCTTCTTAGTCCTTAGTCTGCAGCATTTAGTGTAAATGTCATGCAGGTTGGGGAGAGTGGTTCTGATGGTCTGAATGGACCACCCTCTTAAGGGTCAAGAAGTCCTTTCTGGTGCAGTTTCCCATCCATGCTTACTCATGTATGTATTTCACTGTGAATACTGACATTAAATGATACCTTATGAACACATGACTAAATCACAAAACAGTAACTGAATCATGGATTAAAGTCAGGAGCAAATTCCAAATCTATGTACATTGTGCAAAAATAAAATCAAAAGAGGGGAATGGGTCAGCTGGTGTTGGTTTCAAAGCTGCAGCCTGTAATGGTGTCTGTGTTGAAGCTACAGATGGTACTGGGGCAGCGGCAGGTGAGCTAGCTGTCCATTAAGGAGGTGGATGAGGGCACATCACATGTAGAAATATCCTATTTTTGAATTGCACCACAATTTAATATATTTTTTCCTGCAGTCCAACAAATCAAGGTTAAACTAAGATAATGTTGTGACACTTTAGATCTTTTGTCTGAATTTTACTACTGTAAAAGAAGTGGGCTATCAAATAAGCATATAATCTAGCTTTGATTTTATAAAATGAACTTGTATGAGAGTGCACAATTTAAATCAGCATAATGCAGGACCTTTGCTCTGCAATGTTAATTATACCATTTGAGTGAATTAAAAGCATTTATTACCTATTATGAGCAGATCCTCATTTTAGATATTGTGTAGACAGGTACTGCATTTCAACATATCAAAGTTGTGAAATATCAAAGTACATCAACATTTCTTCAGGGCTTTTGCAGCTTTGTAATGCATTAATGTAAAATTTTGTAGAGTTATTTTTATACTGGTGTAACCTTTTCTCCCATGTGTACTTTAACCCCCCCTCTATCTTGAAAACTTTGTACCGAAGAGACCCAGCGGTATGCTGTAAAATTATTTGACCCGGGGGAGCATAAAGAGAACAGAGGAGGTGTGGAGGGAAGCTGAGTAGAAGGAGGAGAGGAGATTGAGCCACACTACTCCTGCTGGCAGGCAAACCTATAGTGCATCCACACCATCATCCTGCGTCCTCCTCCGGTTTCCCATTTCTCTGCCTGTTCTGTCTCTTTTTTTTTTTTTGTCTATTGCCTCAGTTTCCCTTTCACCTGCTGTTTGCACCGCAGCCAAGTTTTGGGTCACTTCAGATATCACATTGTGTCAAAGCACTGAAACGTTTACATCAAATTACAGAGCACCCCCTGGAAAAACACAGGTACAAGTTTATACGTAACTGTGCACACACTGTTGTGCGACCCACTGATACACCTATCCCTTGTCCCTTTTCTGGCTTTGCTGGTGACAGATGGGCTGAAGTCTGTGTTTCCTGTTAGGAACCACTTGAGATTAAAAGCAAAAAGTGAACTGCAAAGCATTGTGTGTGTCTGCATGTGCACAGTCAGGTGTTGGATAAGGTTCACCCACAAAGTGGCCCTGAGAACTATTATCTACCTAAATACTGGTCCCACACAGTAGCCAACTGCCTAACGTTACCATTTGATTTAAAGCTGGCAAACAAATCACACCATTTCTGGTAGGATCCATTCAAATGTCTTGTACAGGCAACAAGTTGTCATTATCACGTTAATTGTAAGATACACAATATAAAATAATTCAAATATTGGCAGTTGAAGAACTAAGTGATTAAATCATATGTGTTGGAGTAGGAATGATATTCTCAGAGGCTAGCAAGCCCCCTTAAGTGGTTTAGTATTCTTTGGTTTATAATAATTGTGAGTAGAGCGTGAGTAGAGAAATTATTTGCCATTGCCATTGCTATTGCCAAATAAATTGCCATAGAGTGAGAGCCTCTTTGTATTTGCTGTACTGAATCTAAAGAAACTGTCAAATTAAAAAAAATCGAGGTCTATTTGCTGACAATACTCACTGCTTAAAGCCATTTTTCAACCATTTAAAGTTTTATTGCATTCATTTTAATGATTTGTAGCTTGGTAACTAGAAATCAGTGTTGTAGTGAAACAGCGGCAGCCTCTCAGTGTCATCTGATACTATCAATGCTGCCCCATTTATTGAACTTCCAAAATTCCCACTAAAAACATTGACTCCAGAATCAGCGACACTGACACAGGAAGACTCCCGATCCAGTCTGACTGGATCCAGTCCGCATGCAGAGCTCAAATCCTCAGCATTATGGTGCATTTTCAGGAAACAGACATGAAATGGAAACATTTAAACTGTGACTATGAGCAAAACAACCATGAGAAGGCTGCTTCTCTTCCCCAATGGACCTGAAACATGTTAGATTATTTAATACAAAAAGCTCATAGGCCTTGACTTTGTCTATTTTCATGTATATTTCAGTGATATACAGCAGGTTTTTCTCTTTCTCTTTGTAGTTTGCAGTGACAACAATAAAGCACTTTAATATTTTGGCCGGGTTTTTATGTCATGATGGAAACTTTTGATCACACTTACTTACAGGGATTTAAAAAAGAAGATTAAGATTAAAAATCTTTTTATACTGGATCCTTTATTAAACTCATTTCACTTATTTATTATTTACTAATTTATTTAATCAAAATGGACTTCATGCATTGGAATAAAACCCCAGCAGTGCATTAATTAACTACTTTTGCACAAGCAAATGCTGAAAATGTTTTACATCCAATTTAAAAACTAAATGCTCTATTGCCTTCTGCAAATAGTTTTACATTCCAATTTTACTTCAATGAAAGTTTATAATCTTTTTTATGTTATTTCTCAGTATTGAAATAGTATAGCCTATGTGTATATGTTTGATCATCTGTGATGTTACCCTTACTCTGACCAATAGACTGTGTGCTGACCTTACATCCAGCATTTCAGGTCTTTAAAGGTTACACAAATGACTTAGACTGTGAATAATATCATAATGGTGACTTAATTTGGGTAAATACTTTCCACAAAACTGAAGGGGAACAAAACCAAAAAGCTTGATTTTTTTATACTCAGTCAAGCAATCTCTGATATTTTGTTTTACTAAACCAGATAAATCATTGAAAGATCTTTATCCGAAGAATAACATCAAATTATGACTGCTATCATGGATGTGCTGGAGAGGGAGTGCGGAGGCCTGCTGGAGAACTTTGTGGGATGGTGCAGGTCTGCAGCTGAACAACGCAAAGATTAAGAGGATGGTGGTGGACTTCAGGAGGAAGAGGCCCATCTCTAGCCTATTTCCATTGAAGGTTCAGACATAGTTCCTGAGGAGACTAGGGTCCTTAAACATTTCCAAGAAACTGCTGATGATGTTTTACCAGTCTGTTGTGTCTACTGGTCTCTTTTATGACGTGGTCTGTTGGACTCTCTGGTGTCAGTGGAAGAAAAGAATTGACCCAAGAATGTCCATCCTGGACAACACACAGCACCCACCGCCATCTCTCCTGAATCACCCATTTATCAAACATGTTGCTGCTGCTGCTGATTTCAAAACATTCCAAATTTTCCAACTCTTGTCCGTCTCCTTCTCTCCTGCCTTCCTTTTTTCATAAGGTACCTCTCTGCTGCCCCATTCATCTTTTTATTCCAAGTCCATTTTGCCTCCACATTCTTCTGCATCTCAGCTGTTCTGCCTCCATGCACTTTGCTCATGTTGATAATTGAAAAATACTGTATATATATCACCGTCATTTTGACCAATCACCATTACTTTGACCAGCACACACTGTTTTGTCTGTGTAAAGGTGTCAGTACCAGGCAGACAGATCAGTGTAATGTACCATGATTTATTTATTTTATTTATTTTTGATGAGCAGGTCAGTCAGTCAGATCCCTTTTGGCCCAGTTCACTGGGAATTGTCCCCCTCCTCCTGTGGGCCAGTCCGGGCCTGTCTTTTGGCCATTTTAATCTAGATCTTTGAAAAATCTAAGTTACAAATAAGCCATAGATCTGACTGAGAATCACAGAACAGTCCATCACATTACACATGTTATCACTTGTTTTACTCTAAATAAGACCATGATTTGATCAAAAATGGACATGACGCTCTATTAAATTAGGTGGGAATCAACTGATCAAGACCATAAATCAATTTTAAAAGAGATCATTGATGTTGCTATTGTAATTTTCTCACAGAATTCAGCAAATCTGGAGAAATCTAACCCTGTTGAGCATTCGATAAATTGCAGGCTGGACGCACCTCAGCATTGGCTGTTTTTTCAGGCCTGGAGGAACCACGAGCCTATGAGTATGTCCACCTAGTCAAAAACAGTTTTCCTGGGGAATAAGTGAGGATTTTATAAGAGCTTTGGGAAAAGACAATTACACATAAAATAAATAAATCTCACTTTACTCTTATTAAGCAATGAAACTGCAACAGTTTGGAAAATATTCTACAAAATTCTGATGGACTGAGGGCACATTACTGTACGTTCATCATATTTCATTACATACTGTTTCAGGAAAAATGTTATTCATTCAAGAATAAAAAAAAAAGTCACAACTGCTAAATCCAACAAGATTTATTGGAGGACCTACAGGATCGCTACCCCAATGCAGTCCTCTCCCTCCATCTTCAGACCTTTGATTTGAATAAAAACTCCTTCATGGGAAAAAAAAACAAAAAAAGGATTTAAACTGCAACATTAGTACAAGGCTGTAGGAGGTAGTTCTATTGTTTATGTGGTACTGTTTTTATCTATTCAGAGGACATGTACTCAACCATCAGACCGATTAAGATGTCACACCTTATTATTTCTGTTACAGTTGCCTGAAGCCTACCCAAACTCTGAATAACAGATTGCCAGTGAAAACCAGGTCAAAGACATAAAGAAACACTCATGGGAAATAATAATTTTTCTTCTTCATCTTCTTGCTCCATCATTTTTTGGTAAGGACTGATGGACTGTAAAAAGAAAAAAAGAAAAAAGAAATCCTCTACAATGATGCAAACCAGTTTGGAAAATAATATGTTGTATTTCATATATACATTTGAGTGATGTGCAAAATATCACCTTTTTGACAGTCATTGTCCTGTGTTTAGCAGTAGTTAAAAAATCTGTAGGGACAAAGAGGTGACCAATTCAAATACACTTGCATTCAGTGATGTGACATTACGTTTGGAATGCTTTATACCCTGATTATAAAGGGTAAATAATGCAGTTATGTCCAATTTGATTACACCCACACACACATTCTATTAAGTCTAAGTTCATTAAACACTCAGATTTGCTCAAGAGCTACATTCTCACAGGAGACATGTATAATCCCTCTGGAGTAAATACCACATGAACCAGCATCATTTTCCCATGGAGGATTTAAAAAGCAATCAGGAAAGGGTCAAAGAAAAGTCACATTCATCCAGTCAAAGCAGTAAATGGGAAATACAAGACAGAGCAATTCTGAAAAGACAGGCTGTGGAAAGTGAGAGCAGATTAAAAAAAGATCTAACAGCTACAATGAAATCAGATCACAATATAAACTAAAGCGACAAATTGATGCCATTTTTAAAATAAGAAATTTTCACCATGAGAGCTGTTCGGGAGCAGGGCTAGACAGCTCGTCTGCCCCTGCGTGCTGCATAGCCTTCAAGCAGGGTCAAAAAAAGACTAAATCTAAAAAAGAAATTTTGAAGTTGTGAAACATTTTCCCCTCACAGCTATTATCTTGCCCGTTCTTGTGCTCAGCTTGACCACTATCCTGAGGTTAACGCCACCAAATGTGCAACCTTTCCTAAAGGAATGTATTAAAAAATGTCAATTTTCAGCCTTGATATCATTGTTTCTACGATCTGTTGAGGAAATTGTGTTCTTTGTTTTCCCTTCTTGCCTTGCCTTCTTGCCACTGTGCCAAAGAAACAATAAACAATAAAAAACAATATAAAGAATCGTGAGTGATTGCCTTAGTCTACAGAGGCAGGCAAAAGTGAAATAATCTTTGGTAGCCTCTCTAGCTTCTCTAACTCTGCACAGCAAGTGCCCAACAAAACTGTAGATTTAGTATATCTTTGGCTTAATCCTTAATCCTGTTGTGTTTGTTTTTTTGTGGTCAGATATAAAAACCACAAGGAAGTTTGCATCAATCCTGGCTCCAATTAAAGAAAAAATAAATTCTTCATGAATATTCATGCCATAATGTGTTAAGTTCAAGAGGTAAAAACACAAAAGCAATGAAGCAAAACATCCCTTTTTTTCTACCTTTATGCCCTAAACAGGCAAAAGACGGATTGCTGGTATAAAGCAATACACCATCCTATGAAGGTGCTGACTAAAACAAATCAAAGAGACACACCTGTGACCCTCTAGTAAACTAGAACGAGCAGATAATTGAGGTGTCACAGTGCAGCCTCTCTGTGCCCTGGGGCATGACTTGACAAATGCCAAAAACCCCTGATAAAACAACACGAATCAAAAGGTGCAATGTTCCATTGCAAAAACATATTACTATTTCTATGTGTATTGTCCTTCAGTATGCTATAAAAACACATAAATAATTCCTAACAAAACTTCATGAACATGAAAATATGATATAGTGTCAGAGAATATCAGAGCAATTGTAACAGACAAGGGAAAGCTGGGGGGAGACACCTGCTAAGATTTTAACGAAGCCTGAAGGAAAAGAAATGGAAATCACAGATCTTTTCATTCTTTGTTAAACATGTTAAAGAAGATAAAGGGGAAGAAAACTTCGGGAGGAAGTATGAGGACAAGTTGAAATTGTAACTAAATAAATGGAAAAAAGAATTAACATAAGTAAAAGCAACATTTGGTGTGACAACACTCTACCAACAAGTTTTCAAAGTGGATACACATTCTTGTGAGCATCCTCTTTTAATCTATTTTCAATGGATGTAAATCCAGCTTCTGTGTTTCAATATCATTCAAACTGATTTCTGAAAAGTTGTTTCATGGGAAATGCACATTAGGTATTTTGTTTCAAAAGGCGAGTGTGAAACATGAACACACGAAAATGTAGCATGTGCACGATAAACAGAGCATTTAAGCACGAGACAAGCGAGTAGAATAGCACCCTCAAATAAACACAGACATTGTGAAATAAGGTCAAGGTCAGTGAAGAGCCAAAGCTATTGAAGCTGACCAGTCAGGGAATTGACCGCCATCATAATCTCAAAAGCTCAGCAGTCAAGCAAGCAAGGGTGGAGCAATTGAGCATGCTTTGAGACGGTTGAGTGCACGCTTATCACCACCATGTACTGATTGGGTCTTATTTGCAAATACAGTGGGTTGATAGTCCCTCACAAGCATTCTTGTTGGCTGCAAGTACTGTTTTGTTTGCTGTGCTGAAATGCCACCTTGAGATGTATGTTTTTACTTGTGTGTGTGCACCAATTTTGCATGTGCTCTGTTTTCACACGCACATGTTTTGAAAGAAAATAAATGGAAGGAGTAGAGCCCAAATGCAGGGTGAAGACACAGGAGGCAGGCAGATAAAGGAATCAATGGTTTAATGAAGAAAACAAAGGCGTTGTACAGAGAGGATAGCTGGGTCCGCTCCGTTTACCGCCAGGGTGACCAAGTGGCTACCCAGGTGGGCGGAGTTCTGCGCTCAGATCTGATGGCATGTTCAGCGAGAACGCCTCATATAACCACATGTGTGGAACAAACGTATCAGCTGGTTTCCAGATAAACTTTAAAAAAATGTCCAACTTGATAAATAATGTTGATGTGTTTAATGTGTTGATGCTGTTCAGCTGCTCTAAGCGCCAGTAATGTTCCAGTCTAACGCCTTTTTCTTTTTTAGCGAGCAGAATGATGGTCTGTCTGCTGAATTCTGTTTTTGTTTATTTGTTTTGAATAATGGTTTATTACTGCATTTACATAATATTGTAAATGACTGGAGGGGACAGACAGAGAACAGAAAAGAATGGGAAAATACAGCAGACAAAAAAAAAAGAGGAGACAAAGATACACAAGACAGAAAACAATGTAATCCAACCACAGACTCTACAACCTCACACACGTACAAAAACACAACAAAGACCCTCCCATGGCCCCCGCAGGTGGACAAAGTCAGCCTGAAAACTCACCTGATCAGCCTGGCTTTAAACTAATTAAACATCTTTTCATTAATTTCTTTCTTCTTTTTTTTAACCTATGTTTTAGATGGTTTTATTGCTTTACTGATTTTATTAATTTTATCAATTTACTTATTTATTTTATTCTACTTTGTACTTATGTATCTATTTTTTGGTGATATCATTTTTAGGTTCCTGGTTTTTCCTCATGATAGCTATTCCTTACTGTGTCGATGGGTGCGTTGGGGTGACATGACAAACCACTTTTTTGTTGTGTTTTTTTTGTACAGCACTTTGAATTACAGACTATGAAAAGTGCAATATAAATATTGATTGATTGATTGATTGATTGATTGATTGATTGATTGATTGATTGATTGATTGATTGATTGATTGATTGATT
>JBBBVU010000016.1:14958862-14968936 GCA_037177055.1 Atherinosoma microstoma
CATTAAATATCTTGTCTTTGTAGTGTATTCAATTGAATATAGGTTGAAAAGGATTTGCAGATCATTGTATTCTGTTTTTCATTTACGTTTAACACAACGTCCCAACTTCATTGGAATTTGGCTTTGTAGATTAATTAAATTAAAAACAAATCAAAAAATTTATTTTAAAAATAATCTATACTACAACTTTAAGCTTTCATCAAAAACACAGATACTTACTATGTTGAAGCCGAACCTGTTTGTCTTCTGTTTATTGTTGGAACTTTTACATTCTTTGTTTAATTTTGCAATTCCAAAAATGAGCATCAGTGCACATCATACAGACTTGAAAAAAAAATCATTAAAACATTTTATTGAGCATCATCTGTATAATGCAAAATTGTTACCTTCTTTTAACATTGCAATAACCGTGTAAACGTTTAATAAATGAGAAAGAAAGCAAAGGTTTCAGATGATGTCATGGAAAACACTGTAAGAAATGACAAAGCTGATGTGTTGTCATGGTGTCTGTTAAAAAAAGAACCAGCTGCAGAAACTCTGTTTAATCATTTATCTTGCATCAAGAAGAAGCTCATGGAGTTTTAATCCTTGAAAACCAACCAGATGTGTATGGATTAACCTCAGAGTGAGTAATGTCACCGTGCTTGTAACAATGATTTTCTTCCCAAAGCCATCTTGCTGGTTTTTCCAGATGACTCCGATGGATAGCTCCTCCTGCATGCTCTGGACTCCAGTCATGCTGGACTCCAATTATCTTCTTCAGAGAATTTCCTGGGAGTCCCTGACCTACCTCCAAACATTAAACTAAATGGCCGTGTGACTTGAAATGACTGAACAAAGAGCAAGATAGTAGGATCAATAGTGAGACAAAACATTCCGGTTTCTCCTAATAAACCTGTGTAAGCAATTTGTTAGTAATGTTTCTCAAGTGTAGATATTGCTTCCCTATAAGTACATAACCATTATCATACCCCTTATTAAGAAAATTCCACAGCAGCTGTAATGTCAGATAGTAAATGCTGCACCAACTGTATCAGCACATTTTTTTTCTATCACACATGAATTTTATGCCAAGCACCTTCATCTTAATGGACTCTCCACAGAGACCCGCAGCAGGTATAAATGGACCACTGGTGCTCCTTTGTCCAAACAGTTGATCCACAGAACAACTGTAAGCATGTAACAGATCAAACATTCCTAAATTCCCATGAGCACACATTACCTCCCTGAACTACAGTTATATACCTACTGTATTTCATACCTTTACTTTGAAAAGATGAAAGCTCTCCCAGTCCAAACACTAGAAAAAAGAAAAGAGAAGAAAAAAGAAAATATTTAATTTTGCCTACCTGGCAAAATTTATTTGAATTAATTGCATCTCAGAGCAACTTTATCTTCTCGGCTGTGGCTGGGCGGGTTGTGTGTACATGTGAGTGTGAGCATTATTGGTACATGTGTGTCGGTCTATGTGGAACAAATGCAGCTCATTCATCATCCCTGATACTTGTTCAGCTAATGAATATAACCTTCGTCGCACATAAGGGACAAGACATGGGTTCATACATAGTGCCTCCAAAGACACACAAAATCCTCAGAGGCCACACATGTACCATAGTCATAAGTCCTATGCCAGATTATGGCCCGATACATCCCACAGAAAATCCAAACTCTCCCTCCAACTCTCTTACACTGTAATTCACTGTGTTTTAGCAATAACCAACAGTTATTTATTGCCTTAGTTTATATTGTTTTGTTCAATAGCCAGCAGTTAATACTGTTGTTCAGAGTTAAGACTGAACTTACACTTTAATTTTAGCTTTCTCTCGCCGATCCTCTCCTCCTGCCTTATCCAATTTATCCACTTTCACAAAATCCTGATCCTTCCTCACATTACAAGTACTTTCACGTCACAAGCACTGCACTGAGACCTACATACCAAAATGACTTAAAGTCACTCTGTTTACCCCTCACTGTTGGGTTGCTTCAGTTTCTCAGTCTAGAATTTGGTTATTTTTTTGAAAAACATTTATATATTCCACATTAATAGTTTACTATGCATTTTTAGTCATCATAAGAGGGAAAAACCATGAATCTGGCTGAGATCAATCTGTTCGCTCTCTGTAAATCTGTTGCCAATACAATCTATTGACTTTTATGCTGTTTCAATTTTAAAATGCAAATTGCATCACATGCAGAGCTTCTATTTCCATCCTCTTTTTTAAGATACCCATACTGAGCATGAATAGGATGAGGAATATGTAATCGCTACCACATTTTGGATGCTTATTTGTGGATAACCATACTAGAGAGATATCTTTGTGAATTATATCAGGACTCTTTGGCTTCAACGTTGTTGTTTCATCCATATCGAAGCTTAGCGTGACTATCCCGTTTACCTTTCATCAAAAGACAGTATACACTTTGAAAGAGTCACTAATCTATCACAGGGCTAGTTTATCACTAAGCTGAGGATACAGAGCCAAAGATAATAATAATAATAATAATAATAATAATACCACTTACCAATGAGAGCTGTCATTTCATCACAAAATCTCCTCCAAACCCTGGGTCCAATCCTAAATATGGATGTTCCTTGGAGACATACAACTCACCTAAACATGGTACAGTAGACCTGACCTTGGAGGCTATACTCTGTAGCACTCAAAAGGACAACAGGAAATCCCACAATATCCCATTGCAATCAAATAATAAATTATTTGCTGCAAAGTTGACCTGCACAATAACAGGATTGTGGTTTTGACTTTGTGACCAATTGGTGCATAACAAAGTCCCTAATTCAGCTATGATACAAAGACTTGCAACTTCCAGGAGTTTTCAGATGTAGGATGTTCTGACCTGATGAACTGCAGGATGTGTCAAAGCGGTGTTGTGGACTGGTGTGAACTGATTCATCTGCAACTCCACACCACCAATGCTCTAGTGGTATTTAGTATTTCCACTACTGCTCCTCTCTCTGGGAAGTGAGAGATGGTGGAGACAGTATCAGACTACAGATATCTGGGAGTTTATGTGGCTAGAAATTGAGCCTGTGGTGACCACTGTCATTTGGATATTGTCAAATAATCCCATCATGGACAATAACTTTAATCATTTTTGGATAAATGTTACAGGAAGTCATTCCCTCCAGTCACAATCCACATATAAAACTCCTCTCTCTGCTTGATTTGAATCTTCTTTATTTTGCATCCTCCAATGGTGAGAAGCTGTTACAAAGGAGTTTTTTTGTAAGGGTCAATAAAGTTCTTTGATTCTGATTCACCATGACTGACAAAAAGATTTTAACTTGCACTTTAGATGTCATTTGTTGTCATGTCAAGCGAGTCCCTTTTTGTTTTACTTTTGTTTCTCTTTCTGCTTAAGTGTGCATGTTGTAACATTTTCAGAGCTCATGCAGCTGTGTGGTACTACAGCTGTCACAACGGGGGGAAAAAATCCTGTCAACTATAACCAGCAGGTCAAGCAACCACCATGCTTAAGAAATGTCCAAGCAAGGCCTGAAAATTTTCCTCCTTTTTGTTTTATGCATCCACAAACATAATTGTATGTATTTGTATGTAAGTCACTTTAAAATCATTTAATTTACTGTTTAGGTAGGTTGAGTAATCAAAACTGCTTGGTTAGTTTTTTGGAAAACCTCTTGGTTAGCATACAAATATTGCACTATATCAGTTTTTACAAGTACAGCCCCCAAAATATGCCAAAACAGGAAAAAGCAATCCAGTAAATATGTCATTACAATCTACCAGTAGTTCCTTATGATTGTTCAGTGTAAAATAAAGTTTGCAAAATGCTTTTGATTTGTAAGGAAGCTCACACTGATCCACAAAACAGTATTTCAGAAATCTCTATGAATCTATAGATAATTTCCATGTGGGTAAATAAGAAGACATATATATTTTGATTCACTACCTCTTCTTTTTCTTTTTTCTTCTTTGTTTTTCGTTGGTGAAGTTGAATCAGGGCAGAAGGATTAGCAACAGGGACATTGTAGAGATGCAAGTGAATATAGTGAATGGAAGTAGTGGAAAAGATAAGGCTGGGTTTTAGGATGCTCATTTGGAAGTTCTTTTTATTATTATTATCTTTTTTGCTTGAGGTCGTCCCCCTTTAAACCAAGTCAAGATTGAACATGTGCTGAGGGTTTCTTTGATGGTTGCTTGTCAGAATTAGAACAATGTGCTCAGAAAGCTATTAACCGAATCTTAATCTTTTGGGCTTTTTGGAAATACATGAAAAAAAAAAAAGTCTTGTCAATGGAAGCCATCAATGTTTTTGTTGACAGTAATCCCATTTACTGCAATGAAAAAAAAAGAAGAAGTTTGAAACAAGTGTTTTAATATTATTTTTTATTTTTTCCCTCGAGATTCTTGATCAAAAACAAACTTTCAAGATGAGCCAACAAATCTAAAAATCTAAATTCTTTACTTGAAGACATACCTTCTTTATACAGTAATTATTGAGGGTTACATATCAAGAAAATGCTTTATTTCTCTATGAAAGTGGGTTGCATTGGTGGGTTGAAATATGCAAATCCACCCAGCCATAACATTTCCATCGTTCCCTTGACCTACTTCTTGCCTATGAGCATCATCTCTCAACCAGCCTAATGAGAGAGGATATACACCAGGTGGAGGAAGGTGATACATGACAAATGGATCACATGAGCATTTGCCTCAAATAGGGTTGGATGTAGTAGTGATAACTATGCAGGATTCATTCTGTTGGGACTTGCTGGACTACTCGTGTTTCTTGCAATGGTAGTTTATCATATGGACCAGAGATTTTTTTGTGTTAATAAGCCATCCAGTTTCCTGAGTTTTAATCAGAACTGTGATTGGCTGACAACATGGCACTGGTGTGGAAATATTCTGAAATGGCTGCTGAAAATGACTTCGTCAGACTTGTTATTGGACAAAGATTGAAGCAGAGAATGACACTGGTGTGGTTTTGCTTGGGAGTATGGAAAGTTGAAGGGTGCACAACACATCATGAGTTCATTGTTTTATGAGAAAGTTTTCAATTGTGAATGAGCAAAATGTTCAGTTATGACATAGGCAACTGAATTAACTGCCTTCAAAGATCAAGTGTTTAGAGAAAGAAAACCACCATTATTGTTTCACACAGATGTTAAAAGCTTCACATACGCAGTATAGGGAGAAGAGAGGGATATTTTTGCTCTTATTTTGCTTTGGTATCATTAAGTAATTATGAAGCCCCGGAGACATCTGTACTTCTTTAGTCATAGTGTTACATAACAGCCGGCTTTCACGCCTACTGCATAAACTAAGGAGGAAATTTAGTTTCCACGGTGGACTTGAAGAAAGAATATTATGAAAACGTCTTATTTTTTCCTAAAGATTTCCTGTTAAATTTTTTTTATGAGAATGTCTTTGGACATCCATTTATCCAGGTAGAAGGTTTTTCCTAAAAATACTTTATTTTTAAGAATATTGGACTTAAAAAACATGAGATTGGCTGGCATGAGATTTTGATGAGAATATTGCCAAAACAACATGAATAAATCAGACTTTGGGATTTGCATGAGGTCAGTCATTAATATTTCAAGGGTCCAAACTGAAATTAAATTACACCTAATCATTCTTTTAACTAAAGACGCTTCTGCTGGGTAATTACTCAAAGGAACGTATTGGACTTCACCCAATGGAAATTGCCCTAGAATTAATTCTTGATGTGAAATCATGCTATATAGAAATAACTAAGTTAGAGTTAACTGTTTTGCTCATATTGGCTGGGTCATTGAAGGTTCAAAGCAGACATGGCTTGATCATGGAGCACAGACATGAAAAAATGCTTTTTAGATGATTAATAATCATTTAGTCTGGTGATGTACAGGAAATGAAGACAAAAACATTATGAATTGGAATTTGAAAAGAGGACATTGGTAACTAATACAATAAGAACAGGATCAAAGTCCTAGAGAGATGCACTTCTTGTAATAATAAGTTAGGAATATAGAGAGGGACAGAAAAAGCGCATAAAACCTCCACAACAAAGCTTTTAGCATCAGTGAAGGCCTGACCCACCTGAGCTCGAGTCTGTTTGTACTCCTGACATTAGGGAAAGGGAAATGAAAACAATGTGGATGAGAAACACAAAGATCCAAATGAGAAATACTTTATTAATAGAGTCACTTACTTCTCAAAATGGTGGCCTTCACTGCTCCCCTCACCAGAACACTGCACAGATTAGCTGTTAATTAATGATAGAATTTATTCATATCATGTCATTTGACTGTAAAAGCACTTGTTTTTATCCCTTGAAATGTAAAACATCTGTCACATATTTATGACTATTTTTGAGCAGGTAAAGGGGTTGATTATAAAGAAAATCTACATTTCACATGGAGATAGTCACAAAATAACATTTTCCTCTTTTCCCTCCCCTTTCCAACTGGCCAAAGAGACTCTCCTCTTCCCCAAAACATGCAAATGTGGGGCATTTGCATCCAGGCAGATATGTAACCTCTTGTGGTCATGGGAGCGCCTGCGTATGGATAAAAAGATGCTCATGTCAATGATGATAGGTAGCACTGTAAAAGAAAATGCATTTTTCCCTAAATCATGATTCATGTGAAGCCCACATATAAATAAATTTGTATTTAGGGATAAATACTTGTTTGTCAGTTGTTGTTTTTTTTGTTTGTTTGTTTGTTTGCATCCACACCACATAGTCTGTTGCACTCGATTCGATTGGGGCTTGATAACGATTGGGGTTTGCAACATTCTTTCGGTCTGTGTTCACGCTATACTTCCTCAACCAAACCAGACTTTTTGAATAATGTATTACTGTATTCACTAGGAGTGACGCTGCCTCAAGAATTACTGAAAGAGAGGACAAGATAAAAAACAAAGAAGAAAACTTAGTGGTTATCTGTTGGTTAATACAGGACTACCTCTGTTTCCACTACATAAGGGCAAAACAGGGAACTGCATCAAATCCTTGCAGTCTTGGTTGACCATATTTCTAACAGAACTTTTTCCTCATGGTTCCACATTTGACTGTTTCTCCAGGCTATTGTCCTACAAGCCTGCATGCTTTGGGTGCATATACCCACAATGCCCTGCATTGTACCTGCCATCCCTTTTGGGTCGTTGTCCACTTCCTGTATTTGGCTCACTTGAAGTGGACTGAAACCTCCATTCGTTTACAGGCCAACCAGAGTTTGGTTCATTGATTTGCATCAGAATTGGTTTGTATACTCACATCTCCCCAATTAAACAGGACTTTCCAAGTACACAAACTCGATTCAGAGGCAAGGCAAGTTTCATGTACAAGACAATTCAAGGTGCATTACATAAAACATTAGAAGCATTACAGCATGGTGCAGAAAGCATTAAGAAGTATTGAAAACAAACTTTGAAATAAAAAACCCTCAAAGAAGATAGGATAAAATGGAAGAAATAAAAGTTAATTATCAGTTGTTTCCATAAAAGGCGGCAAATAGAAATGTTTTTAACCCTGATTTAAATCTGCTGGGGAGATGCAGAGGGGTGATGGCACCCAAAAATCGTAAATAGTTGCTGTGTCATTTATTGCAGATCATATTTTCATATTCAGTTGATAAAAAAGATTGAAAAGGTTAAAATCAGTAGCTGATAATGGAATCTTTGTTTTTTGTTTTTGTTTTTTGTTTAGTTTTTTAGGAAAACATTAATTAATCTTTGATTAGAGCTTAACTTCAGATCCTGTCAGATTTTATGTTTTGGCATCAGGGTAATTTAGTTGGCTAGTTAGATGTCAAACCAATGTGGAATGTTAAGGCAGATTGAGACGGTGTACTGTAGGGGATCTGTGCGCTGCGTGTAGACAACACAGGCCATCGCTGGCCTCATCACAAATTAAGACAACAGTGAGTATAGAAATCTGAACAAGGATTTTGTGGACTGGTGCCAGCAGAACTGCCTCCAGATCAATGCAGGGAAAAGCAGTTAACATCCAAGGAACAGACATTAAAATAGTGGACTAGATAAATACCTGGGTGTTCACCTGAACAACACACTGAATTGGACTGATAACACCAAGGCTCTATAAAAAGGGTGATAGTCGGCTGTATCTGCTTTGGAAGCTGAAATCCTATGGGGTGCATAAGACCCTGCTAAGAACATTGTAGTGGTAGCATCAGCCATCTCCTATGGAGTATTCTACTGGGGCAGCAGCATTTCAGCTGCAGACAGAAAAATACTTAATAAACTGGTGAATAAAGTCAGCTCTGTGCTGGGGTGCTCCTTAGATGCAGTAGAGGTAGTGAGTGAGAGGAGAATGATGGCCAAGCTATTATCTATGATAGACAATGCTCTCCACCCTATGCATTGTTGAACACCTCCCTCAGCAACAGAATCCTCCATCCACAGTGTCTGAAGGAGAGACACCACAGGTCATTAATTCCTGTGGCTGTCAGACTGGCCAATCAGCTGCTCCCAGTAGTTCATGCTGTACCATCACTTTACACCTTTTTATATTTAACCTGTATGCACAAACATGTCTTTGTATCCATTCTATTCTATTCTACAATCATTTAGCAGACGCTTTTATCCAGAGCGACTTACATCTGAGTACACCCGTGATGCCAACACTGGGGGCAAGGAGGGTTAAGTGTCTTGCCCAAGGACACAACGACAATTGACTGGGAGCAGGATTTGAGCTGCCAATCTTCTGGTTATTGGACGACCTGCTCTACCACCTGAGCCACTGCCCCCCTGGTATCCACCAGGGAAAAATATAACAGAGAGTGTATGTGAGAGTGTGGGTTAGTAAAGGAAAGAAGAAAAGTTTAAAGAGAAGACTGCATACACAACCAGAACTATTTCGGACTCCAGTAAGATCAAGAGGCATGGTTGTAAATGCGACTTCCAGGCCCGCAACTCTGGATTCACAACCAGTCCACTCGGGAGTGAGATGATCATTCATAGTGAAAAATGCTCCACAAATCACAGCAAACAACAAAAAAGCAGCAACACTATCTCAGGACCCTGTAGTCCAGTTTTGGATAAAGGATTTAAAGTTCAATCTACAGCAAAACAAGATAATGGGACGCAGTGGTCCCGCTTCAAATGCAATATGAGCACACTAACAGCATAATGATCAATAAAAAAAAATAAAAAAAAACACACAATACTAAATTGTCTCTGTCCATACACAAAAGCCTCTTACTTGGGACAGCTCTTGGTAGCACACAGAGTGTGTGTTCCCTCAGGAAAGAAACATTGATGTTCCTGTGTGCTCAAATGGGTCTCTTGACGTAACAAGAGCTGCAATGGAAAGACCGGGAGTGTCTCTGTGCACAGAACTTTATAGCTTGGGTGTTGTCTTTTATTTCATTTCTGCAGGTCAAATTCTTAATTATTACAGAAAACTTAAGTAACAAATGCTAACTTAGCAAAAGAGCCCAGGGCCCTGCCCATAGTGTATCATTCATTAATTGTATGAAAAGTTACATGGAACGGGTGCTACATATTTTAAGTCCCCTAACCAACTGATGTTACTGACTTAGGCAGAAACAGTTCTAGAGTCTCTTGGGGCCCAAGGAAAAATTACACAAGGGGCCCTCCAAATAGCATTCATCACCCTTTTGATATTGTATACTTATAACAATAACATGCAAATATCATCTAAAAATCTTCTATTGTTACCTCCACAGTCTGACGTATGATGTGCTGAGGGTCCAAGCCATGAGTTTTCCCAGGACAAGCTGGGACCCTGTTTATTACTAGAAGGCTCCAAAATATCTGTACAGGAAAAATGTAGCTCTGTCAAAACACAGAGAGTGGCACTCCAGGATTTCAAACATACCTTGTGAGCCACAGCAGGCCCCCAAACGCAAGTCAAACAATGCTAAACCCCTGAAGTTAGCTTTCTTATCGAGTCAGCTCCTGCATACTTCAGCTTTATCAGCGAGGTCAGGGAGAACAGAAGAGGAGGTGGTGTAGCTGTTTTATTCAATGAGTCATTACTATGTTAAAAAGTTATCTCTAGGAAATTTCAACTGTTTTGAACATGTGGCCGTACAACTGAACAGCTCATCTAGAGTCATGT
>JBBBVU010000016.1:14980211-14994150 GCA_037177055.1 Atherinosoma microstoma
TGTGCAACAGGATTCTGTGATCTACAGTATCAAACGCAGCGCTGAGATCCAGCAAAACCAGGACTGAAACTTGACCAAAATCAGTATTCAACCTAATGTCATTTAACACTTTGACCAGAGCTGTTTCAGTGAAAGTGAAAGATGACATGTTGGAACAGAAATACAACTGTTTTGTACTGTAGCAAAACATTAGGGGCAAGGAAGAAACTGCTGTGAGCGCACAATCATAAATCAAATAATTTTCAGCATAATGATAACATTTAGGTTTTTGTTTGTTTTGTTTCCTTTTTATTTTTCATTTCCCAAGTGACACACCTCACACCAGAGATTGGTTTTAACAGTAAGGTGTGGCATTGAGAAACCATGGGGCAGGCTAACAATACCAATTTCCTAAAAGAGTGGTTCAAATTAAAGTAAGTCTAACAACAAAGTACCTCAGTTTAAAAAAAAAAATGTAATTAGAAATCTTGACATCATCTATAGAAAATGAGACAAATATGCAGACTAGGAGAAGTGGGAGGCCAGCACCAAAATTAGATGAAATGATGCACAAACCAACAACAGATTATTGTGAAATATCTTCTGTTAGGAAGTCTGTTTTGGTAAAGTATAGCATCATTTTGGGCATTTTAGGTTTCTTTTTCCCTTCTTTTTTATTTGTTTTTGACAGGAATTTGACCATCTTAATTCTTCTAATGGCAGTCATTTATTTGTCTGATTGAAAACATCATGGAGCTCTTAAAGAGAAGCTTTAGAACACTAGTTAGATTGAATTCTTGCATATTCATTGTACCAAAGCCTTATTTCTTCAAAAATAAAACTGTTTGCATATCCACTTACCTGTAAGATTATAAATGATATGAAGGAAGAAGTTTTTAGAAATTATTCTGTAGATTGCAGTGATTGACAGGACTGTCTTTATTGAGTTTCATTGCTCTGATTCATTTAAATCTACATAAAATGAGATGACTAATATAAACAGGAATAATTCTGGATTTTGAGGCAACATCTTCTAACCATGCAAATGCAAAGATATGCAATAAATTTAAGAGCACTTGACAAAATTCTCAAAACAAGAACTAAATTACATCTTATTCAGTACAACGTAGGACACAAAAACATGATAGCAATGACTTTCAGACTAAAGGTTTTTAGAATGAAATATGTTTATGATTTCTGCTACTGAGAAATATATTATCTTTTCCATTTTGAGACACTTTCTCCCCATAGGCTTTCTTTTACCTAAACCTTTACCAACTATTTCAAAATTTTTCAACTTTGAGATACCAAACTGACCTCCCTTGAGAAGTCACCGTTGTCAGTGTCAGTGTCAGTGGGAACTCTTTTGATGAGGCCACAGTGGAAGGTAATGCAATTCAGCCCAATCATTACTGTTGGATAATCTCTCCTGAGGGAATTCGATCAAGTACAGCAAGGCTTCTGCTGGCCTAAATCAGCCCTTTCTGTTTTACGCCAGAATCCTCACAGCCTCATCAATCAAGCTTAATCACTTCCACTTAAATAATGCTCTCTGTTATCTGCATGGTAGCTCTATAAAGCCAGGAGTAAGAATTTACACTGATACTGAGCTCCTGTGTGGTTTTGTGTCTGTAGGGCTAAGCTACAAATGTGATCTCTTATCTATAGTCTGGGATTGACCAGGCTAATACAGAAAATCCATAAACCGATTGAGAGTGCATTTGCAGCATGCAGATGTATTAACTGAAACCAGACAGAAATGCATTATTCCTCTTAAAAGAGGGGGACATAAATCCTGTCATCTTACTACACCACCTGCTGCTAATATTTGTCCATGTGACAACCTAGATACACAGACGTCATATGTTTAGTTAACCGTTTCCACTCCTAGCTTGTCACATACTGACGACTGGTTTTTGAAATAACACACATCACACAAAACATTAGTTTTGGTGGTACAGGGTTCACAAAGATGTTATTGTAACTGTTGGGATGACAATGCTGGATAAGGTTATGCTGGAAAAAAGTTATTGTGCATTTTAACACATTACCATTATTATTTACCGATATCAACCAAGAACTTTTAATGCCTTACTTTAAGAATGTAGAGTTTGTTTACTGGTGCGGCACAATTTCAACGTGCACATTACTTATTGCTGCATAAGGATAACTAACAATAAGCAGCTTTAAGGGCAGTTCTGGACATTGAAAGTAATGGTAAGGGGTACCCCATGAGATGAAAACTGATGCAAAAGCTGTCTGACCAAGTGTCAGGAATGACATACACATATGGCAAAAACGAAACGCAAAAAGCAGTAAACTGACAGCATGACTCTAAACCCCCTTATTATGGGCCATCATCCATGCCTGTCAGTGGATATCATGATAAAATTTTACATTATAGTAACTTTTTTTTATCCACCTACACTTATCCACCTTAACCACCTACACTTCCAACAGCTGGTTAACTGGTTTTATAAGAGGTAAGGTTGATAGAGATGAAAGGTCATAAGTTTTCATATGTATTCCCCCAAATTAAGAATTTGAAATTGTAGGTGTTTTCCTTTTTAGTCCTTCCATCACGCAAAGAGAAATTATGATTGCCATATTTCATCCAAACTTGTTTTTCTGCACAATTTATGTAAATAGAACCAAGAACACTCATTTAGAAAATATCATGTTTTGTAAATGAGGAAATAAATCTGAACAGATGTCTGACGGCACAGTGCAGACATATTGCTTTATAATAACTGTATACATTTTTGCCAGATGATAGAATATTTTTATTTAAAAAAAAAAAAAAACTGAACTTTCATTAGTATAAAGATGGCCTGGATGGGCAGTAACATTCATCATAAAAACCATTTGTAGTAAATGGAATTTGATGATTGTTTACTTTTTATTACTTTTTTAAATCAGTTTTTATATCTGCTTTAAAATATGACAATTAAAATCTATACTTAAGTAATCAAAATGTCACGTCCAAAACATTTTGTTTTGGTAAGTTTTAGTTTGTAACCAAAGTAAATTTTTACTTTCAGGTTCCCATTTTTACATGTGATGTAAAATAACATGAAAATCCTGTAGCTGTGAAAAACCATAACATAGCCAATTTTTAAAGAAAATTAAGTTTAATTTCCCATAAAAAAAAAACCATAGTTTACTGATACTACATACCATAAAGACTGGAATTAGTAGCCCTGCAGTACAGGACAGAGCTGTTGTTTTCAGCTACTGGGTTTTATTTAATGGAACAAAAATAATAATATAACATATAAAATCTTTTGAGAAAGAAATAATCAACCAAGCATAAAATTCCTTACTTTTTGTGATAAGTTTATATTCTAAACTAACATAGCCAGCAATAGTAGCTGTTGGTTGTCAGTGTTTTAGCAGGTAAAAGAAAAGAAAAGAAAAGAAAGAAACTTTATTAAGCTTGTGTAGCTAAGCTATACCACAGTATTGTGTATATAAGCTAAAGTTGGTCTTTGTTTTCAATTTTATCCATTTTGACTTTTATGCATCTTATCACTTTGAGAAAGAAAAGACAGTTTTACCGTAAAATACCACTTAAGTCATTTGAGCTTTAGCAATATAAAATGTTACCAAATGATTCCCACTCAGGATGGAAGGCAAAAGTTGCTGAGAAGATAGCTTTCTATTTAGCTAGTGTGAAGAAGTCATATCTGGAAAAGCTGGTCATCTTCAGAGATTTGCCAAGCCAGTTGCCAAAGCCAGTCATTAAATCTTCTTGTCAAAATGAGTCCATGCCCTTAGGACTGATTCGTTGGAGCAATTTGACACAGAAGTAGACTGTTTTTAAAAAATCAAATGATGTGACTTAGGTATTTACAGGCATTCACTGCAAGGTTATAAAATATCTGGCGGCATACTGCACAAAACTACAATGATAAAAGAAAACAAACAAATGAAAAGAGGAAATGAAAAGCAACAGTTCCCATATCAAGATCTAACTTTTTGTTCACACAGCCATTTGACTTGAACATTTGGACACTGTTTAATTTGATGCTTGGAGAGAGGCATTTTGCCTTTTCAATCCAACATAACATCTTGGGGCACTTTCTAAAATGACAACACTTTACTGAAACCATCAAATAGCTCAACCTGTGCTCGCAGAACTAAGGTCACAAAATAGATCAGTTGATTTCTGTCATTAAAGTGGACTCATGGCATTTTGCGCTACAGAAGCACAGGACCGTCTTGGTGAAAAAGCTGTTTGTTTTCATCGGAGGTTTTATAAATGTATCTCTCCCTGCCTCTACCAATCTACCAATGAACTCCCTTTCCCAATGCTGTCATTTTGACACCTGTGCCTTATTCTCCTTCTTTCTCCTCACACTCCATCTGTCTTGCCGTTTTCTTGGATTGACAAAAGATTAACAAGAGACATTTAGATGAAAGGAGAATTTGTCAGGGCAAGATTTACGATTAAAGCCCACATTGATTAGGATTTGCAGCTTTTCTGCAAAACAAATGACAGGAAGTAGCACTTTATTATCTGTAGAGTCTCCATTAAATTCTCCAAAATGTGTTTATGAAAGGACAACTTCATCTTGTGCACGTCTCTATGTTTTGTGTGAGGTTACTGAACCTAGAAATAGCCTGCAATATCTAATATTTCCTTCAATGTGTTGCTGATGGTAATGTCGCTTGTTTCAGCCAGTGGGTCTATTCACTATACCCCCGTCAAAAAAGTGTAGCTGATATGCTTTCACAGTTTCTGCATGTGTAACCCGACAATAAATCTCCTGAAGCAGAATGCAATGACTGCAAGAGAGTGTCAGCGAGAATGAGCGATGCTGTTACGTGAGCTGTATGTGTGAGTGTGAAGAGACACTAGGCAACAATCAAAGAGTCAACATTAGGCAGGGTTTCAAACACAGCAGGCAAAATAAACATGTTAGTAAGTACAAAAGCCATATACTGCCATTAACTGCTCTCTCTTCTGTCATTCATCTGCTTTACTTCCATCCTTTCAACCGTGGTTGAGTTGACGTGCCTGTTTATATCCCCATCGGGGCAGTCCAGTGACACAATATATTCTCTCAGCCATCAGCCAACAGCCTATTACAGCCGAGGAGGATCTAACCTAATTCTAACCTTCACTGTAAACTTTGAAAAAAGCTCTCTCTCCCCTTGTGAGGATCAGTTTAGTCTGTTTGGTAACAGAAGGTCCCCACTGGTTGGGGAGCAGCCAGATTAAAATCTCCACCACTGCATATAAACAAACACACACATCGGGACACAAAAAGACAATAAAGGACAGAGAGTTTGATGACAAATATACAAACATGGTCCTAATCATTGGCATATGTCCTTGGGGGCTTTTATTTTCTTATATACAAGCCTCTTTTGTCTAAGTTGCATTCATAACCAGCTTCTTAGGGTTGTTTTTTTAAGTGTGTGGGAAATGTACGATCTACACTTATCAAGTATTATTTATGATGCAGGACAGTGTGTCCCACATATATCTCCCTCTGGCCAGTTCCCATTTATAAATTGCCCCTTTTAGAATTAAGACATGTCAAGATATTGCTGATATATGCTGTTTAATTCAGTGTACTGTGTTTCATAGGTGTTTATACATATACCACAAATCACTGTAACCTATGAAAAATGTATATCTCTATAGATTTTGATAGTACTAATGGTTTCTGTCCCTTTTTTTCTCAGACATCTCCAAAATCTGTCGTCAGCGTAGGCCATAAGGGAAGTCTGTCTTCCTCCATCTTGATAGCAAGTGTGTGTATACCTCTCCATCGAGTCATCCAGCTGCGTGGTAAATATCTGTGCAGCACACTGTTGTATCAGAAAGATACTGATATGGCTGATATCGGTTGATTTGTTTGCTTACATGATAAATGAAAGATACAAAACCACAAAACCAATCATACATGGGTAATGAAATGTCAACACTGGTGAAGAAAGCCAATGATAGCTTGTAGATGAATTCTAGTTTAGCCAAAGTTAGATTTAGGAAAGAAACACAAAACATAACAAAATTAAAGTTAAGCTCAAAATTATTCATATGCATGCAAAATTTTGATTCAGACAATGTTTTTATCACTTCTGTTTGGTGTGACTCATTTGTCAAATCAATTAATTAATATTAAGTTAAAGATTTTAATTGTATTTTATACTGTGTAAAACCATATTTTCTTCCCTTTTCGCTGTTCCCTTTAGAGACACAACTTGAGTTTTTTTCTTGAGTTTTTTGGGGAATGGTGGCCTAGTGGTTAGAGAGCTGGACTTGGGGCTTGATGACTTAAATTCAAGAGGATTTGCTAATCCATTCATATTACATACAAGATTGAATCCAAGCTCAATTTTAGCAAGGGTGATCATTCCACACAAGACCCAGACCATTCAGCTCTCTAATGCATTTCTGGGCAAAGGGAGACTCTGTAAATATTTATTTGGGGGTGTGTAAAAAGGAAAGAAAAAGACTCACAATACTGGAACACAGGTCAAAAGGACAATAGTCCCACAAAATGAGTTTATCTCACTTCCATCCCTGCAACCCCCCAGTGTGCACTGAGATGCCGGCAGATCCTGTATCTGGAACATCTGTGTCAAATCTAAAGCCTGTACAAATATCAGAGGTTCAGAAACTTCAAAATGACACACCACTGATGACTGGTTAGATCTGGTCTCAAAAAGCCAAGCTTAGGAGCTATTTCAGTCCATTTGGTCAAACTTACTCTGAATTAATTTGGAATGTAGCTAAGAAAATTATCTCTGATCTTAAAGTAAATGATGTCTCATTAATCTATTAATCAATTGCAGAATGTTTTTTGTTTATTTGCTTAAATTGAATTTGTTATAACTTGTGACAAAAAGTTACTAATGTCACATGTCTGCCATGCAAATGCAGGGCAAATGTATTTCACAGAGATAAACCACAGTTGTGATGTATTAAGATGGCGATAGCCTGCAAATATAGGCCAGTGCCACAGCCGAGATAGGCCTCTGAGATAATAAATCATCAAACAATGAAAAAGTGCACTGACAGCAATGTGAAGATCACATTTTTCTTTGCATTGAAGTGCAAAACAAACATGAATTTCTACATTATATTGTTTTTGTGCTATAAGACACAGCTCTTTTAATAAGCAAAACCTGATGTTTGTGGTGGAAAGGAATATACATTAAATGGGCTTATACTGCATGGTTATTTGGAAGGGAAAAAAGTGGATCAATGACTTGACATAAATACAGCGTCTTGATACTGTACGGACCAAAAAGGTAGAAGGGAGTGATGGTCAGTGTTTGTAGGTGGACTGTGGAATTAGATTTAAGATTAACACAAACTTTGTCACATGGAGCTGAGCTGATGGAATGCAGGATTTTTTCTTTATCTTTTATACTTAAAATGTTACTTTGTTTTACTTGCTGTTTTATAAAAGCATTTTCAAAGAACTAAGCAGTATGCACTTAGCTTATAACAGTATGTTACAAATTGCGTTGTCAGCTATTCATATCACCGTCACGTTGCTCGACTTGTGAAACACGCACTGTAAAGCCTGCAGGGTACAGGATCATGGCAACCATTCATGATGTTGCTGTAATGGGCTTGTCCCCTTTGGGTTAGTGACTGGTTGTAGCCCTCAGAGTTCTGAAAGCAAATGCTTGCAGTGGCAAAGGATTTATCAGGCTGGTATGTATAAAAAATAAAACAAACAAATAAACAAAAAACAACAGTAAACATAAACTCACGCATGTATGTAACGAGGACCACAGATGAGTTGTTGTTATTGTATGTCTTTTGGAGAATAATCATGCTTTCAATCTACAATACAGCTGGAAAAGCCAGAAAGTGATAAATCACAAAGACAGATTTTCCTTTTTCTCTTTAAGGGGATCAAAACAACTTTCAAAAGGTTACAGGAGCCTTAGTTGGATTTTTTTTTTGCAAATGTACATCACTTTTGCAGGTGGAGAATGATCTCTTATTCCATCTCAAGTTAGAAAAAGGAGAAAAACATGACAGATGTATTAAACAAGGGAAGGCAAATGTAAACAGTATGAAAACAAGGTTGTAGAATGACAAAGAATAAAAGTAGCGGTGCTGGGTCTGTGGGTGTTCTGTCAAAAAGTCACCACTTCTATTCAACAAACAACAGCACTTAAATGCTGATTCTTAACTTTTAGATTATTATTTTTTATTCATATCCAAAAATACAGGAGAGAAAGCCTATTCAAAGAACATGAATCAATAGATAACACTTAGTGACAGTTTCACAAACTGCTGTGAGATTATGTTTAACCAGCACACTTCAAAATCTGTGCTGTAAATTGGGAAAGAGAAACAGGGCCAAGCAATTGCATTCTTTTTGATTTAAAGACTGTGTTTAATTGCCATTTTTCAGAAAACATATTTAACATGAACATGACTCTATAATACATTTCATAGCATTTGAACTCAGGTGAAAAAAAATCTAGAAAGAATGAGAGGAAAAAGTATCAATTCAGTTTCAAAATACAGCATAAAATGAAGCATTGTTCCAGGACCCTTCAATTCCAAACATTGCTGTTCAAAGGCGGAGAATAGTTCTGCGTCACTGAGGCAAAGAGGCACTTTGAGGAGGAGAAACTTAGGTAGCAGTGGGACTGCTGAACCTGAGTCCTGTTTTATTTCTCCCCTGCTGAGACCTGTGCTTCAGGGTTTAAAGGAAGCTGACATAATATGCATGGCTAGAACTTGGAGAGAGAAAATTGGCTGTCACAGCAATTAAACATGCCTTTGCTGTGTCTGCCGAGATTTTTAAAGGTGTAGAACCCGTGTGAAGAAAAAAGAAACAACTACTGATGTTGTTAACTGATTTGAGTATATTTCTAGCTACATTAAAGGCGTGATTTCAGGATAGATTGTTTATCCATGTAATGTACAACTTATTCTGTAAGGTTTTCCTGTTCAAACTATTACTGTAATGAAGAAGCCCTCTCTATACACTCTTGAGTGGAGTTTCAACTCATGCAGGAGGTTCAGGCAGCCTTATTAAAGGCAAGACTATGATGTTTTTGTGCTACTCCTGATAGAATATACATTGTACAAAGCAGTGGGTCCCTTTGTTGTTGTGATCTATTCAACTTGTGGATCACATTTCTCAAATAATATATTGTATGACTAATTTGTTAAGACCAGCATGGTATTGAAATACAATTAACCCATCAGGAGGGCTAGGCTGGCCGTCTGGAAAGCTCTGTAATTCCATGACAGGAACTGTGTGTATGCAAAAAGGGAAAAATGTGCACATTTATTAAGTTTAATATATGGAAGTTTTATGCTCATGTATTTCATAAATGTATCGGCTGCATTTCCAGTCACATCTGTAGACAAGAATGGGCATAGATATTCCCTCATTTACTGCATCAGTATCCACATGAAACACAGCATCACAGCTGCAGACATGAAAAATAAGAACGTGAGATTGATGCTCTTGAGGAAGAAAGAAAGTGGTCAGGTTACAAACAAAAAGCACAAAACCACCGCAGCTCACACAAGGACAACAGGACGGGTTTAAAGGAGGAGGAAGGCTGGCAATTCCTGTTTTATCAGCAACAACTGAACCCACAGGCTGTATACTGGGTCGTATTGGACTGTTCTCATAAAAAGATGAAGTTGTTGCACGCCAAGTCATGTTGACTTTTATTAGTATGTATTTTCATTGTTTTGCATTAGCCAGCGTGATCTCATTGCCATGAGATCATACTGGTCATACAACCTTGAGTGGAACTAAAGATGGAGACGTATCTGTACAGATTGTGCCTGGTATGTTGGTCACAAAAGCCTTGGAAGCATTAGGCAGGGAACGATACGAGTATTGTTTTGCTCCGGGAAGTAAGAATGATCTCTTAGTGTTGGATCTGTTGCAATCAAATTAGTAAAACTCTTGTAACAATGCCATCCTTAAGCATCACCCACAGTTAAATAAGAATAATGGAAAAAAATATATCTGAAAAATAAATGAAAAGATACTATAAAAAACTAACTTTTATGAAGTAAAGTAGTGAGTTCTGTCAAATTGTTTGGTTATTGTGAAATTCTGTTGTCTATGTCTTCCTCTCCATTTTCACTTGATCATATCAGGCAATGATCAACTCTGCAAAATGTGAGCACATTCTCAACACACATCCCTCCAGTTTATGGTGAGGAAAATGTAAAGCCTTTATGTTGTTTTTAATGCATCTGGCCTCTGGTGTTGGCGCTGGTGATTTATAGCTGGAAAATAAAAACTATGAAATAAAAAGTTATTTTCATTAGATGTTCAGTTTTTACCCTGATTAATGATTTATTCATTAACTTTTCTGCTATGTCATTTTGCTTTTGTAGCTAAGAACTAATAGACTTATGATATTTTACATTCACTTCCTGCTTTAAATACTGGATTTGTGATTAAAAACACAGCTTTTTATGAAGTATGTGTGAAGCCGTTACATGTGGAAATGATGACATTAAAGGCATTTGGTCCAGAAATGTTTATCTGTTTTTCACAAAAACATAATGTCAATAATTTTATTCTAATAACCAGGCTGGGGATTTGACCTTCTCCAAAGGAAAAACCAAACTAGCTTGTGAAAAACTGCCTTGAATATACATTTTGTGACTTTGCCTTAAGGTACAAACAAGCAATGTGTAACATGAGGGAAAGGTCTGTGGTTGTTTCCTGTAAGTGGATGGTAATATTGTTATTTATGTCTTTGTTTTTAGTTTCTGGCTTTAAATTGCCTCTAACAACTATTGTTTCTCTCACTTCCTTTGCCCAAGGGGAGTCAGAAGACTAGTCTAGGTCCCCTTCAGGAAGAAATGTATCTGGAGGGTAAAAGTGCAATGAACACAGTATAAGATTATAAATTAATATGATAACAGAGACTGAAGTTCATGCAAGAATACATATGCATTAATTTATTTTAGAAAACAAGTCAAAATGTGCGATAATTGATATTGAATATGCGGCAGACAGAGGACATTAGGCTTGGTGACTGTGGTAAAAAGACAAAAGTTTTTCTTTACAAATCCTTGTTTGCAGGAAAGGTTGGAATTACAATATAAATGCAAACAATCTTTAGTGAACTTCTGATGTGCTGAGACTTTAGGTTCAGGTAACAACTGCCACTTTTATTCATGTCTAATCTGTAAACATACATTTGCGTCAATGAAATTTGGATAGTGTGAATAATAATGATAAAAAGAAGTTAAATGTGTTTGACCAATTGACCAATCATTTCCACTGTTTCTTATAAATGTAAGAATTTTTTTATGAAAGTTTTTTTTTTTGGGGGGGGGGGTGGCAGGTAGAATTTATCCAGGGGAGAAAATGCAGATGTCAGTCAATAGGTTTTATTTTATTTGTTCTTATTTTATGGTGCTTAACAGAATCCCTCAGAGTTTATGTACAGTTTTGTTCCCTGTTCGTGTTTCATGCCTTGTTTCAGTTTCGACTAGCACACACCTGTGTTACATTAGCCATTGCCTCCCTGAGATATCAGGTTGCTTTTGTTCTGTTTTTGCTTCCCTTTCCTGTTGCCAGACAGACTTCCTTTGTAGAGCTTTTTGATCTATTCGAGTAAATAAAGTTAGCCAATTATAAGCTTCTGAGCCTGCATTTGGGCCCAAATCACTCTGATAACAAACCCTGAGATCAGAAATGTTGTTGGTTTTCCATAACATTTTGTATCATCTAAAACAGGGCACACCAGCTGAGCCTCATGAGGGTTGGTATGAATTGCATCACAAACAGGGAAGCAAAGAGAAAACAGGTGCTCAGTGTAGCACAGAACATAGCAAACACAGCACTGTTCAGAAGCAGAGAAATAGCAGCAGCTGCACACAGTCACACGGTCAGCACCCATAGAGCAGGAGACAGATTAAAGCATCTGCACATTTATCCATGTATATAAAATCACATCATCATCATCGCCTTGTAGTCCATGGTTACTGAATACATTTTACGAAGGCACAAACTGAAAAGGGGGCATAAGGAGCAAGGTTTTAAAATGCCATGAAGCAACATTTAGTTACATTATAGTAACCCATAATTAATCAGAAGCTGACGTTTTACAGTTAACATGATGATACCATATCAATAACCCCCAACATTTATAGATCGGAGAGATCTGGGTGGTTTTTAGGATTCCAATCAAACAGGCAGAACAGTCAATTGTCAAAAGTTAAATGTAATTGCTTACCAGAAACACCACAATGTATGATTTGGAGGTGACTGTCAAACCCCGAAAAAATTAACTATTCAGTCATTCATGAATAAATGAATGAAAAAAATTGGTAAGTTACTGTCTGCTTAATGCAAAAGAGAATGTTTAATAAGTGTTAAATTGCATAGATACTTAATCTAATCTTTAAAACAATAGTGTGGCTTAGGCAGGGCTGGAAATACCTACAGTATTCCTCTTGGTATAACACGCTTGAAAAAAATCTGCAAAAGGAAAAGGAGGAACTGAGCATGTTAGTTAGATATACAGCTTTTTAAAATTAGGAGAAACAACTGCTTTGACGTACTCCATGCAGTAAAAAGCTTTCTGCTTACTGGTGATTGATTTGTAATTTTGTGAAAATTGTGGTAAATTTAGTCACATATGTCCTGAAAGTCTATCAAAATACCTGCACATAAAAGAGAACTTTTTATTCTGTGCTAATAGATGCATGCACAAAGTATAATAGACATTGCATACAAGCAAATCACACGTACCATCAGATAAAACTCCCTCTTAAAGTGCATTAAAGCCTAGTTATTTATATTTTTCCCTTTCCTGAACATGTAGCTCACATTTTACAAAACTGCTCGCATTGATGCCCCCAGAAGTCTGTCTGCATCATTTCATACACGACTACATCTCCACCAGGGGGTGTTACAAGTAACTTCAGGTAAAACTTCATATTTATTCATAGCTATATTATCAGAACCTATTCATGTTTTATCAAGATCAGCAAGCAGACCTTCAAAATTGGACAAAAAGTGCGCAAAAAGGCACTTAGGACATCAAGGGGCAGCTGGAGTTTCCTTAGCTTTGGCCTCTGAACATGATTGTGCAGAAATAAGAAGACAGTTCATCATATTAAAGTAATTAAACAAACTAAAACTAAATTGGATGAAGTATAACAGGATAACAAATGGTCTGAAAAGCACATGAGTCAGCAAAGTATCATTCCAAAAAAAAGATATGTTTTTATGTTTGGCCCAACACAGCTTAGCCTTTGGATTCAATACTGATATGAAAGAGGCACAAATGCAAAGATGGAAAGGCAAAGACAAATTCTGCAAAATTTTGCTGCAGAAAAAGAGTTCAGGCAAGTCAAAACACAAACATGATATTGAGATGCAGGAAACTGGAGAGATGTGACACAGAATACAAAGAAAAAATTGGCAAGATAGGATGTAGAGTGTGCTGAAGGAGTAGATTAGTGGCGTGGAATCAGGTTAGCAAAATAGCCAGAAAGATCAAGGGATGCACCATCCAGGAAAGGTGGGCAGAAAGTAGATCGTGGAAACAAAACAACCAAAGCAATTGATAACCCATACAAAATGAATTACAAAACCACAAAAACATGGCAGGAAATCCATTTCCTCTAGAATTTCTGAGGGAAACTATTCATTGAATAAAAAATAAAGGTTAAATATTTTCTTCTGCCTCTAATTTATGCTACATTACCAACACAGTTTCCCACTAGAATGTTTAATAGCTACATTGGTCCACAGCCAAAATCCTTTCCAAGCTACAAAACTATTATGAAATTAAATATACTTTATTTATCCCTCTTAGAGGGAAATTATTGTTGTAGCAGGGTATTATTATTTTATTTAATTTTTTAATTTTTAATTTTTTTAAATAATAATAATGATACAAAAAAAATTAATTTGAAGATGAAGATAGGGCCTTGTTCCGGAGGGTGATGGCTGCTGGCAGGAATGATCTCCGGTAC
>JBBBVU010000016.1:15005272-15016446 GCA_037177055.1 Atherinosoma microstoma
AAGAAAGAAAGAAAGAAAGAAAGAAAGAAAGAAAGAAAGAAAGAAAGAAAGAAAGAAAGAAAGAAAGAAAGAAAGCAAGCAAGCAAGAAAGAAAGCAAGAAAGAAAGAGGAACTTAGCTGCTGGGCAGCCAGTAGTCAATTATTAACTCCACAATTATCAAGTATCTTATAAATAATTAATGGTAGGTTCATGAAAAAAACGATCTATGAAACAGATCAGGAACAACTTAATAATTAATTAATTGTAAAAAAAAAAAAAAATTAAAAGCATTTCCCCCCTGATAATTGATGCAAATGTCTCTTAATATGGAAAAAGGTATAAATAAAGTTGGGGGGGCGTATTATTTCCATAGTAGAATTTATCATTTTGACCTGCTACAGAATGGACTGAGTTACATATTAATTATGTTTAGCTCATGGATATCAGTGAATGGACTATACTGAGCATTTTCTTCATGATTTCTTCATGAGCCCACTAACTGAACTTAACATTCATTTATGAATACTTAAAAATATTTTTCTCCACTCCAGAGGTGAAACAATACTTATCAATTTGTTAAGGTCAGTAGGAAGTGTATTTAGAGTCTAGATTTATCTACATCACATTTCTTTAGGGACACTGAAGGGTTTGGTAATAGCTCGTATATTATTATCATACCTGCACAGAAACAGTTATGTTCAGGTAATCGTTAAAGAATAAAATACCTGATGATTCATTAATACAGGATCTGCTTCCTGGTGATTAATCGTGTGCGGGAATGCTTTAAACCCTGGTCCTTAAAGGCAACTGTCCTCCAGGTTTTATATGTTTCCCTCTTCCAACATGCCTGGCTAAAATTGGATCTAACAGCTTATGAAGTTCTGTGACTCATTCCTTGTTTCAACAGAAGGAACATCTAAAACTTGCAGTACACTGGCCCTCGAGGACCAAGGTTCCCCACCACTGAAGCCTGACCCTATTGCATTTATATCATTTTGCAACAAAAGCACCTTCTTCAAACTTTGGCACACAACTATTCTTTTGTCATATAAATGTGGTTCAAATGCAGCCCGTTTCAGTCATTTCATATGTTGGCAAGCTTTTTCATAGTTTTTTATAACATTTCCTATTTTGTACTACTAAAGGATGACTGCCTCCATTGCGCTTTTACCCCAATCCCTATTATTAGTTATTTTAATGGTTTAAAATAACATGCAAATGCCAATAAATAACACAAGAAAGGTGCCCAAAGCACTTTGAGTTGTCTTGTACTTGTGCTGTCTAATATAACCTGCCACGCCTTGTCTGCCATGCCATGCAAAAGTGACTGGCTATTTAAATGTATGCCATGAGATGACTATGCTCAAATACCAAAATGATCTGTCTGGCAGTACAATGATCGCTATAAATTTTTTAAATTAGTGCAATGTTTCCAAAAATATTGAGTATAAAAATCAACATGAATAAACACATTTTTCAATAGAGTTGAATGGGAGAAAATTTTGAAGGATACTAAAGAATCTGCCTTCTCTTTAGATTTTTTTTTTCTTTTTCTGTTTTTTTTTTAAATGAAAACATTAAAAATAAGCAGATATCTTAGGCTCCAGCTCCCCTACAATCCCCGAAATGCATTAAGTGGGCATTTGAATTATATGAATGAATGGACAAAGGAAATGTACACCACCATACCGTTAAACACCACACAAATAAGCCAAGAGTTATGTTCATTCTCCTGTGGTTGTGGTTAAATTTGAGTATGTTTTCTGTCTGAGAATATTGCACCCAATGTCACCGTGGCAACCTCAATTGTAACTTGGAATGTTTGTCATGCAAATCCAGTTATTAAGCAGTTGCCAAGAAACAATTATTTCTCCAGATATTCCATATTTTAGTTATCTGTGATGTGATCCAGTATTAGGAAATAATATTAGCGATCTATCAATAATTTGAAGTTGTTGAACATTCAGACTTGTTTTCATATTTAATGTGTGAACAAAAGTCATGTCCTCGTACATTTTTCATTTAATTCCTGGGATTTTAAGTGCTGTTCACCTCATCATAGAAGTGGTAGCTTACATCATTATTTGCTTCTTGACAAACTAACAACCACTCTCAGCCTTAACTGTCTATCATAATACAACCTAATTATTAAAGAAAGTATTTTCTTCCTTTTAACATCTGGAGAACATGCCCAGATATTAATGTTCTCATCTTTACTTGATGCATATACTGAACGACAGGAAAGAAGTTTCATAAGTGACTTCTACCTCTGTCAATTCACCCGATATATAAAGCATTGCTTTGATGAATAATTCTGTCAGACAGTTTAACTCAGAGGTCATGAGTTTGTCAAGACTTCCTATGGAAGTCATATTGATTTATATTAAATTCTGCCTTGAGGTTGAATGTTGATGAAACAGCTTCCAACCATGTAAGATAAGAGACATAGAAGCAGAGTTGGAAGACTTATTGTTCCACTGTGCAGAGGCACAAAATGAAAAACTCAAGCTGTTGATTATTTTGCACATTACAAATCCTGATTTGGTTGGGCAAGTCCCTCTTACAAATTTGACTAATTTCACCTCTTAAAAAGAAACTACCACCATCAATTTAAAAAGAAACTACCTTATTTTGTTGAAGTTGAGCAAAGAGGACGGAACGATGTTTGTACCCACATTTAAATTCACAAAAGAGGTGGAGGAAGTCACAGAGGAAGAGGATGTGTCAACTGTCAAGTGGCTGTCAGGTTATGTAAATGCAGGGGCAAAGGCAGGAACACAGTGAGGACACCACGATCAGGGAGCTGGAAAAAAATATGCGTCACTGTTCAAAATCAATCGCAATTGATCCTCTGCAGTGGCATAATCTTCCAATACCCGCCGAGAATCAAAGTTACACTACCCCCTCACATCTGAACACCTCTCTTAAGCAAACACACCAAAAACACACATGGAAAAAAAACATACATACATGTTTATTTTACAAGAAGGACACATTTTTTCTTCTTTTTTTTTTTGTACAAACTGTAAACTAAATAATTTTGCAGGTTATAATCTTTGACATCACTTTCATGGATGAACACCAGAAACATGTAAATAAATGAATATATAAACAGTCAGTTACTGTTTCGTCTTACTGTAGATTTTAATCCCACACTGGAGAAAACATACAGTATGTAAGTCTGCTACACACATTAAGGATTCTGAAAGATAAAAAGCACTTGTGTTCATCACCACTACATTTTGAACATCATTATACAATACTCTATCCCTGCACTCCCTAACCCTTAATACTGCCATTGACTTTTTTTTTTCACTTATATGAAGCTCTGTCACTGAATTGAGGTTGAGGTAGGGACTCCGTCATTGCTCTAGACAGTTGAGTGAGGTGAAACATCATCATTAAAATGGCTCCACGATCCCAGCGCCTGGGAGTGTTGCTCAGACCTACATCTGCTGGTCCACTCAGTGAAGGAAAAGGAGGCGGAGGAATTCTGAACTGTCATATTTGCTTAAGTTGTCATACGTCATGTTACTACACTGATTGAGAGAACATGTACTGTCACTGTAGCTCCCCCAAAGGAACTCAAAGCCTGGAGGAAACGCTCCATATCCAAACAAAACATTTTGCTTCTGGGACTTTTTTGCCTAACATCGCCCCTTCTCCAAAATCAAAGCAGTGGCAGCTGCAAAGATGACTCACCGAGTTGACAAGGTGAAGGCTTGGGGACTGGGGAGGGGGGGAGGGAGGGGTTACAGGGAGCCATAATACAGCAAAGATCCTCTCAACTCTCAGCTGGAGGTTTCTATAAATGTATACAAACAGCATTTATGAAAAACATCTGGTAAACCTGTAAATGCCAATGACGTCACAAAAAATGGCAGATTAATCTGTCAGCTTCAGTCTGTCAGCTTCAGACCAGTACTCCCCCCTTCCTGTCCCCGTACCCCCCCCACACACACACACACACACACACACATACACACTGTTTCAGCTTACCAAACACTGGTTAAATTACAGCATATGCTACAGTACGGCCACATTCAGCCAGAAGTAAGAATTTTGGCAAACAAAACAAAACTAACAAACATTAACAATAGATTTAATAGCAAAATGACCCAGTGTAGCTTTGATTCAGCACTTTGACAGATTACAGAAAGGAAACAGTGGATTGTGTCTGTTTAATAATAAATTCAATCTGTGTTAACATTGAGAATGCTCATCAGGTCGACAGAGGCAGCCAAGAGAAAAGAGAAAGAGATAAAGGAGGAAGGAGGTGTGGAGAGTTCAGGGGGGGTGGGGTGGAGGGGCAGTCCTCCCCAAGGCAGTTTCCTTTCATGTGCGATCCTGACATATTATACACACTTCACGTTTTATCGCATCTTTGAGCTGGCATGTGTTTGGAAATAATTATGGAGTAAATTTAGAGGAACTGGTGCAGAGTGAGAAGGAAGGGTGGTTGAGCTGATATGGCTGAATATTTGTAAAAAAAAAAAAAAAAAGACATAGGGCGGAGAGTAAAGAGGGACATTACAGCATGTGGCACTTGCAAGCTTCAGCACTTGCAACATTAAATGAAATCATAAGCAAAGGGTGCTAATCCAAATTGCACTCCACAAACATCAAACTCCAGACTGATGGAGCAGCATGTGGGAGGTTACGGGGAGGCTAAGAGGACAATGAGGTGCTTTTGTGACAGGCCAAGCCACATATTGAGCTAAAAGCTCCCCCCCCCCCGCTTTGCTGCCATCTAGATAGCATTGGATTTTCCAGCGCAGGAAAATCAAATGCTTCATTCAAGACCAATTGCTTTCTATTGGATAGGCTCTTCCTTTCTCTGATGTGCAAGTTTCACGCCTTTGTGGACACAAACAACATGCAGCAAACACTCAGCATACGATGTTCTCAGCAACACCAAAATAACAGAAAGAGTTGGCGGGTAGATTTCAACCTGAAAGCTAATTATGTCCGACTGTGAGAGCGATGTGTGTCACACTAAATGTATGTCACTTAAACTCAACCTACATGAAAGTGACAATACATTCTGGCTTACAAAATGTAACATTGCATCAACATTACCTTACATTATTCTTATTATTTTACAATGGGCACTGTTATGATAATTCTACAATAGGAAGTACTATCATTTCTCTTTTTTTTCTTGTTTGGTTCCGGTATGACTAGTAATGTCTTAATGTATTACAAAAGGTTTAAGTTAAATTAGCCATGAAATTTGAAATTGTGTGGGATATTGCGAATATGCAAATATGGCGCAGTGAATAAATAGCAGCTTAAAAGTAGCATTCTGTAATGAGAGCTAACATGATTTAATTTTAACTGCACCACTTGTGATCATAATCTTTGTGGTGTTTTCATCTTCAAAATGCCGCTGTGCTAAGACGGAAAATATGTCCGATACCTTGGGGGGTAATCCTCATCGTGGTGTCTCGTCTGTGACTCCACCTCTGCAAACGGAGCGACTGTCACACCGCATGCTCCACATTGCCACTACAGCACAGTATGGCTCCCAGCGTGAGCAATTTACAAAATCGGATATCTGCAAGTTTGCAAAAGGTCACTAAGTGTCACTTGTATTCCGGCTGAGTGAACCTGCTGCTCTGCCTCCTCAACACAGGAAGTTTCACTTTGCCTGTTTACATTCCCTTTCCTTTGTTTTCTCTTAATTATGAACTGATTGCATTTGCCAAGATGATGATCACTTCTTTAAGTGTGCAGAGGAAGGACTTAAAATGGAGGACTGCCGAAGGAGATGGTGGGGAGGGTGCAGACAGAAAGATAAACATTAAAGGAAAGTATAGTGCAGGTGCAATGGACCCCGTTGAAAGAGAAAATGGGAAGGAGGAGGGAGGGTGTAATGAAAAAAAAAGGGGATTTGCAGACTGAGGAAAGGCGAACAGGGAAACAGAGAGGAGAGGAGACTGGATAGCTTTGCTGATGAGTGGCAGGAAGAGAGATGAAGTCAATGAAAATAAGACAGCCAGGAGAAGAGTAGAAGAGGAGAAGGTTCAAGCGAGACAGTCTGTTAAGTCCCAGCTGACTGTGGATCAATCAAAAATGTGATACAGGGATAGAAAGCAGACCGTAGCAGTGACTTTCTCCATTTTCCTGTCTTTCTCTCTTTCATATACACATCAGCTGGACCTCTGAATGAATGAGATTTGCAGGATTATAGAGGAGTGGGAGGTTAAAAATGAATATTTATACAAAATAAAAATCAAACTTACTTATTTCCCCCACTTCCTTATTTTAGCTTCACTTGGAGCATTGTTACTTTGGACTTTGAGGTAATTTTAAATAGAATGGATCACCACTGCAATACATGTGTCATTACAAATGACTAATTGCAAATAATAATTGCAAAAATGCAGCTAATTTTACTGCACCAATACACCCACATTGTTTTCTCCTTCATGGAACACATACAAATCTCCTACCTACATGATATTTGACTAATACTACACTTTCCTCCACTGTATATACTGTGTTTAAGTTCTTCCGGAGTAGTACTGTACAGTATACACATGCAAATGTATACATCTTTGTGAGCATTGAAAAGATGAATACATGTGCACTGGTGTTCTGCTTTATTATACAAGTTATCAACATTTATCATCAAATGTATCAATTTCATCAATAAATGCTGAAAGTATTTTGCAGATAGTTATATCCAGGATAAAGTGCCTTTACTTTAAAACATTCTGAAGATTTTTCCATGTGGATGTTCGAGAGTCTGAAGGTCCCATCACTGGTTCCCTGTCAGGCATGTTCTTAGAGACATTGTCTCTAAATGTTGTTTTTCTATTCTCCTGTGTAAGCTTTCTCTCATACATGCTTCACTGTACTCGGATCCATCGTTGAGCCACCATTTTCTCAACATGACATGGCTTTATGCTGCCCATTCTGTGTTATGGGATTGATCTTTTCCAGTGTGACCTCAGTATCGCTGTCTAAATTTCCAGAGATGGCTGGGGAGGGTTTCTCTAGGGTATTGTTTACCATTCCCACCTCCATCTCCCCTCCGTATCCATCTTTCTTCTGGAATTCCTCCTCCTGACACAAGATGCTGTGGGGGATGACATAGCTGGCTGAATTGTTGCCCTCCTTTGGGATGTGACTCTTGGGCTGATACTGACTGTTGGGGTTTGAGGTAGGGCCACCCATGTTGTTGTTAATGCTGACGATCTCGATGGCGTTGCTCCCCGGACAGAGCCGGTGGCAACCCAGGAGGATAGAGAAGGCCTTGCGGAAGTCGGCGTTGAAGGCATAGATGATGGGGTTAAGTGAGGAGTTTGCCCAGCCAAACCATACAAACACATCAAAAGTGGTGGAGCTGATACAGGGGAAGTCTGTGGACCCCTCTGGCAAGTGAGGTTCACAGAACGGAACCATGCAGTTCAGAATGAAGAAGGGCAACCAGCAGCACACAAACACACCCATGATGACTGACAGTGTCTTTAAGACTTTGGTTTCTCGTTTGAATGACATTTTAAATGAGCTCTCACTTTCTATGCTTGAACTATTCCCCATGCTGCTGTGGCGGTTTTTGGCACTCTCTGCTGCCCGCTCCAGGGCAGATATTCTCCTAATCTGTTTTTGGGCAATGCGGTAGATCCGGGTGTACGTTACGATCATTATCGCCACAGGGATGTAGAAGCTGATTAGGGAGGATGAGATTGCGTAAGTCCTGTTAAGGCTGGAGTCACAGTTGTCAGGAGGCAGACCGTTGGGGTACGTCCCATTCAGCTCCGCATAGCTGGTGGTCTGAGCTTTGTGCCAGTTAAGCTGAACGGGGATGAAGGAGATAAGGACGGATAGGGTCCATGCTACACTGATCATAAGACATGCCACTTTAGGGGTCATCTTGCGTTCATAGCGGAACGGGCTCGAGATGGCCCAGTAACGATCTACGCTAATCACACACAGGTTCAAGATGGAAGCAGTGGAACACATTATGTCAAAAGCCACCCAAACGTTGCAGAATGCTCCAAATGGCCAAAACCCCACGATCTCTGTTGCTGCCTTCCATGGCATGACCAAAATAGCTACTAGAAGGTCAGAGATGGCCAGTGAGATGACAAAGAAGTTGGTGACCTTCGACCTCAGGTGCCGGAACTTGGTGACGGCAGCACACACGAGGGTGTTGCCTAGCAGCGTGGTGAAGATGAGCAGGGAGAGGAAACATCCTGTCAGAACACGTTTGGACGAGTCTCTCTCTGGGGAAAGCTGCTTGCCATCTCGTACCGTTGAGAAATTCTGATCCATTGTTTATCTTGTGGTGCTAATACAGTGAGAGAGGGGGTGGGTGAGGGGGATATCAGCAGTCACCCCATCACACCCCCAGCCTGCAGCAGCTGTGCCTCTGAAACGGAGAGTTTTAGACGGACGGAGTCGCTGGTGGAGAGGTAAACTGTCTCGGCACCAGCTCTCCCACAGACTGGGTCATCCATAGGATCCTTTTCACAACCACCATTTTTGTTCAAGTGCTGCTATAAATATCTCAAAAATTTCTCTTCAGAAATTTCGCTCCCAAAAATGTGAGGTTCATAGATTCCTGTAGCAGCACCACAACCAGTCGACATTCTAGTTTGTCAAGGGAGAAGAATATTCCAGCTGTTGTTTGCATTTGTTCTTCCAGTCAGCACTGTCCTCATAAAAACAGTCTGAAGCAAAAGTAATAATGATCTTTAAAGAAAAGTTCTGACTTTTTCCCCTCTCATTGCATGCTGCAACTATCAAGCCTTCAGCAGATGTTCCACAGCAGAATGTTGCTGAGCTTTAAAGTCAAAAGAGGTTTGGCCAATCATTAGCCTTATATACCACCTCATCAATAACCTCTATTGATGGGTTTCGGGCTGCGTTTATCTGATTTGTTTAATGATCTTCGAGGCGTGTCCCTGTGATTATATTGGTCCCCATATTGACGCGGATCCACCCTGCTGCTAGAATGCTCTCTTTTATCTGAGTTTCTTTTTTCATTTTCTTTGAATGCGGCTCTCTTTTAGTAAATGACACACTTTCCAGCCAGTGTTTCCACCTGAGCGCTGTGCAAAGAGAAAAAAAAAACAATCATTCAGATGTCCTAACAATCCATTTGATGAGAGCGGAGGGAAAGATATTAAATGACAGATTCATTAGAGAAACATATCATTTGATATTCACGCTGATATGTTGCTGTAATCCACATGCGTTCTTGTTTTGTTTGGAGTTAGTTTGCGTGTCCATTTGCGTTAACGCAACACAGCCATCACTCCCCCCCTTCAAAAAACATTCGAGTCGTCCTGGCCACCCACCTAAATTATCTTTGGCAGTCCGATCCTGATGTTGACGTCCTTGAAACAGAGGCGCAGTTTATTTTTTCATCCTCAGTCTTTTATTGACAGCGTGCGCCTGGCTGCTTGGATGTGGATGGCTCCGGAAACGCTGAGGCGTCTTGGACTGGCTTAAAAACATTTGGATCAGAAAAAAACAAAAAAGCATATAGTGCCCATTCGCCAATTCCAAGCTTATATCCAGCTCGTGTCTTGATACCAAGTACAGAAAGAGCTCACCCTCTCTGTGATTTCTTCCATGGGAAGTCTGTCACGCTCTCCGTGTCCCCTTCTCAGGTGTTGCGCGAGTCTTCACTCTTTTCTTACAGCCTATATATATGTTTTGTATTTTTTTTTCTTTAGCCCATCCTTTGTTGTTCAATATTCAGTTAGGTTTCACTGTGATGTGAGTACCGTCTGACTGGCCGGCGGAGAGTGATAGGAATGACTCTGATCTCTCCAAGCGCGTTTTCACGCGCATTCCTCTCTCTCCACTCAGCTGCTGCTTCTGCTGTGCGACACGGTCTCTGCCACAACTGCTCGATGCAAGGAGATCGGAAGGGTAAAGCCACGCAAATTTATCCTTTACAGCTTATTGTTTGCTTAATAATGAGCCCTTTATTACTCAGATTTCTGTTAAATTTCCCCACAAATTAAATGACCTTTATAAAGCAAAACTGCGCAAAGACGGAAAACTTTTTTTTCACTCATTTTCTTAAATGATGGGAAAATCAGTCTCAAATCAAACATAGTTGGAGTCATATATCAATTACGCATTTTTCCAGTTTTATGCTCAACTATAAATTCCATGCTGAGTTTTTTACACTCCTAATAATGATGGCATTCCCTTGCTTTCCTTTGCAAATTACTTCCATCAATTCCATCCACTTCCATCACCCAAATATTACTATCATAAAGGTGCAGAATCAAAAGCTGAGCTTAAAATGAAGGTGCAAATGCAAACCAAGTTTAACTTGTTGCCAGCAAGAACAAGAGGCACAATGAGGCCATCTACTGGATGAAAATTTTCGGGAAGATGTGGGATCTGACAGACTGAGCTGAAGCATTGATATCCACCTAGAAATCATAACAAAGTCTGAATTAAATGAGTCGTTGCAGCAGGGAGACCCATGAATTCAGAGAGACACATATTCTTACTGATTGTATGCACTGGTAGCCTTTATTAGCTCATTTTATGGGGATGCAAAGAGTCACAAAGTAACTAGATGTCTCCCTTATGGGGACAAAAAGCAAGTCTCCATAATATGAATTGTTAAATTATATTATGGGGACTTGGTTCAGGATTAGTGTAAGTGAAATTAATGTCAGGCATGCAATATCCTCTGAAGTGATGGACTGTGTACGAGTCAGTGACACACTCAAACCCACCCACAGCGAGACAGTGAATTACAGCAGCCACTGCTAAGCTATCATGCCACTGGCTGCCTGGCAGGCCAGGCTAGTTTGAATATTAACTATTTAGTGAGATGAAATCCTCAATGGACTCTGTCCCCCTGTGTGTGCCTGTGTGGCTTTAGTGATGCATGTGTGCATGTATGACTTTGCATGTCTGTAAGTGCATGTGTGCATTTACAAAAGTATACACATGTATTTGTGTTTGTGAGTGTGTGAGTAATGCATGTAGACAAGCCAAGTGTAAGAGGCCTGGCAGACATAACGCCCACATTTCCCTGTAGCACTGAGCCGGGGTGTGCGTGCAACTGACAAAGTTCAAACCAAGACCACGTCACATACAAACACACTCAGTCTCGCTCATTCACTCTCTCGCTCATGCACACACACACACACACACACACACACACACACACACACACACACACACACACACACACACACACACACAC
>JBBBVU010000016.1:15016546-15027904 GCA_037177055.1 Atherinosoma microstoma
CACACACACACACACACACACACACACACACACACACACACACACACACACACACACACACACACACACACAACCATCCATGCAGGGTAATTTATGTCTGCTCTAAAAAGCAAACAAAACACAAAAAAAATAAAACTAAGTAGAATAGATATGATAAAATAAGTCATTTAGAGAATTGATGGGAAAGATAATGATCACTTATAGAAAAATTCACCTGCCAGCTTTAAAGAGCCCATATCATGCTTAATTAAAGGTTCATGGTGTTATTTTGGGGTCTATTTGTAAAAGTTTACATGCTATAGTGTTATAATGAGCTATATTTTCTCATACTGCACATTGCCGCAGAACCTCTGTCACCTTCTGCCTGAAATACTCCATTTAACCTTTTGGCTCTTCTTTGCTACTTCTCCTGAAAGACCCAGTCTGCTCTGATTGGTCTGAAATGGCAGAGGACATGGCAGTTGCTCATTCTTTGTTTGAGGCATTTTCCGCACTAACCATTAGGCAGGATTTCTCCAAAATAGGCTTCAGGAAAGAAATCCTGGTCAGCAAGGTGTCTCACACCAACTCAGCAGCAATGTCTCCTAAGGGAGAAAATAACTCCTATTTGGTGCTGATCTGGGACTTTATGGCTTTCCAGAACTTTTACATGACATTAAAAAAAAAATCCTGTCTAAATAGTCAACAAAGGTCATTTGTGTATACCCCACTGAACTCTAACAGCAAATGGAGCCAACGTCCATATCAGATGTTCATTTCATTCATTCATTTTCTGGACCGTTTTGTCCAATTCAGGGTCGCAGTGTGTTCATTTCTTTGTGCTTAAATGATGTGGAGAGATTCATTTTCAAGCCTTTGTACAGGAAATGCTGAAAACACTCGGCTTAATAAATGTCAGAAAGATTATTTATTTTGACATGAGACTAGGATTTATTTGGTAATAATGAATAATTTCCTTAATAGGTGTTTACTTCTAACCATCTCCTAATAAGGAGTAAGGAGGGGAGACATTGCGATGCAGAAATGGATGTACTTCTTTTTTTGGTTTTGGTTTTTTTTCCATTCAGTCTTTTCTTGAAGGGGTTAGGAGAAGAATGGTTAGGAGAAAAATATGGTTTCCACATGCCATTTTGTTGGTTGCCTGTGTTGTGTGTTGACAGGGCATTTAATATGAACTTGTCCACATTACCATGGTAAATTGTTATTAATTGTGGATATTTCATTTTAAATTGCTGTATGAATTTTTACCTAGGAAAAAAGAAGTAAAAGGAAATGTAAGAAAGTCACCCTTGTTTGTAAAACCAATATTCAAAAAAGTATCATTAAGTAAATTTTCTGCTTTTTTATGCCACGAGCAAATAAATGCTGGTATAAGTGAAAACAGTGAATTTACTAACTTTTTATAACACTGAACGAGACTTCTTGCTGCAGCAGGAAGTTATTTATGCGATTTATTAGCTCATGGTAGCTACTTGGTTTTTCTGACAGGAAATTAACTGGAGAAAATATTTCATAACCTGTCCGCAAAGGTTTCTCACCATGACTGTTTGGTCAGCGCTGATCTTTTTGAAAGGGTGAGTGCTATGCTTTAATTTTCAAGGATTTTGCTTAAATCCACATCAATTTTAGAATATTACCACAAGCAGGGATTCAACCAGTCAAGCCTCTATGGAAATTGCAAATATTCAAGATTGTAGGGGGTACAAATCTGCAGGGTATGGATCAAAGAAGCATTTTTGGCTTCGTAATTCATTTGAATATTAAAGACAGACAGCACACAAACACACACACACACACACACATAAGCTATATGTTTGTATTAGTGCTGACATAATGGATAGCTACTGCCAGAGGGGATGTAAGGCCAAGTTGCACTATCAGCACCACACAGATGAATAGACTCTAAATGAAAAATGTTTTTCATTCTTTCAAGTTATTAACTGTAATTAACCAACTAAATCAAGAGATTTTCCTGTGTATGAGGTGTTCTGCCTCCATTTGAATATTAAATACAGTACCTCTTTTCATATTTACCATCTATTTTTGAAGCTTCAGTCAGTTATTTTAATCTACAATAAACTAAGTAACACTAAATACCTGAAATTGTTTGAACGGCAGTTTGATAAAGTTAATGAAAATTCTTATAAGATTTGACAAAGTACATTTTTTATTTTTCTACTGATTGCTGTTTAACATTCTTAGGGGAAAAACATGCATGTACAGTATGACCTGTAACTCACCTGTAACTAAAATTTACATCTGAACGTGGGGGTGTTGTAGCTGAATGAACACCCTGCTCACTTTTCTATAAAATCCACACCTTTTATCTCATATCAGAGCTCACATAATTTATTTCTTATAATAATGAACAGGAAGATGACCTCACTATTTCACAGAATGCAGGAATAATTAATTTCTCTATGGCATTTAGAAGCAATAAAAGAACTGCAAAAATAATTTGAATTTTTAATTACATGTTCATGGTAATTTCATATTTTAATGGGAGACTGAGTTGGTTGAAAGCTGGCCATCTGTCAGAGAGGAATAATGAAGAGCTGTATTGTAATAAGGGTAAATGTCTGTAAAACAGAAAGGTGATTGCTGACTGTGTCATGTCTGAAAAGGGACTTTGCAGTGAGGTGATCGTTTTCTGGACACACTGGTTGCTCTTTATTGTACAAGAAATCAAATTTCCATGCGAATTAGATCATTTTCTGTGAAAATTACAAGCTGAAAAAGATTTTAATGACATGACTGAGTCATCATATCCCAATATTTTTGGAAAACATTGAAGTGTGTTTTCATAAATTACAGTTGAGAGAAGAGAGGGTACAATAATCTAGGAATATGATGTCTCTAAATCAAAAAAAGAAAAAAAGAAAGAGAGAGACCTGGCCTGCAGACTGCACACTGTCACTCACTCTTTCTTTCTCTCATCTAAATAGTCTTTGGCATTGTGACATGCAGTTCCCAGGCTGCTGCTATGGACATCCTGACACCCAGCATGCAGGAAACATGTTCCAGTCCCAACACTGAGACTGACCAAGTGACCCACATACAACTGCTATAATTACACCCAACTATCACTACATAATTATCCTCACTGTGAAAATCTGACGGAACATCTTCAACCTTAAGGATGTGGTTTGTGCTTGTGTGTATTTTTAAGTGAATGACATCCAATTTTGCAGCAGGAGGCCAAAAAATGCCCCCTCACTGATCTTATTGAGTCATCAGGGTCTTAATTACAGTTTTGCTCGAGATCCCCCAGCACTAAAAGGAATTTTACTTACACCAGTTATCAGATGATTTGGACAGCAGCAACAGCATGTGAAAATAAACAGATGCCAGGTTTAGAAGAGGTTCCTTTTGAGTGAGTACTAAGGCTATGCAGGGTTGAAAGGACAGGAATCTGGAAGCAGGAACTCCAAGGTTCAACAACAGACTGGTGACTGGAGGAAGAAGCCAAGCTTTATGTGCATGGGTTGCACATAAGGAGGATGGAGAACAGGTGTGCTGCAATCTCATCAGACACAGCTGCAGGTAGTGCGTGAGTGAGTGAGAGGGAGTGAACTGTCTCATGAGACAATCTTTTAAACAGTTGTAACTATTAAAGGATAATTGCTTTGTAAGTGTGTTTTACAAGATAACATTTCCGAAGAAAACATGACATTTAACAGTTTCAAGTTTAACATAACTAAATAAACTACTTAGTTTTTGTTGTTTTTTTGGAAGTATTTAATTGGAGTACTTCTGTATTCTCTTCATTGCTTATTGCAGGAATTTCCAGTGGCAAACATACCTGTCATCATTTCTTCTCCTGTCCTAAGTCTTGTTCAGTCTTGTCTCTTCATTTATAGAGAAAAACATTAACAGCAGCTGACATTAGGGCCATCTGTCAGCAGTTTAATTTGTTAAAGTAGGTTAATAAAGAAGTGGAGCACCAGTCACGCAAAACGTTAATCTCTAAGCATGCTGCTCAATACACATATTCCTATATCTATCTTAGTGAGGACGCTCATTCATATAATGTGCCCTCTGTAGTCCCTTATAGACTGGCTCTAAAGTGCAAAACACAACATTAAAATATAAAATCCAAAAGAAAAACATGCAATAAACTTTTCACTTAATGCACCATTTCACAAAACACAACAAGGCAATATCACAGAAACATGTGAAATAAGCACATCGTCCAGTCTTCACATTGCATGGAGGAGATACATAATGTATTTAAAATCCATGGTGGTGCCGTGCAAAGTGAAAAGCTTGTCCTTCATTGACTAAAGCATGTGAAGTTGTGTTCCTGTCACATCTGTCTGTCAGAGCAGCCTGTGTGGTTGCCAGAGTGACAAGTATTGCCTCAGGCGAGCTGACATCACATCTCTGTAGAAGGGTTGGATTTTCATTTATTTGAAGAACAGCAGAAATGCATTTATCTGGTTGTTTCCCAAATTCCAAGTCCAATTAAACTGCACAGACTGAGTACTTTTCTAACTTTAACCAAAATTCCAATTTTAACCAAACTGTGAGTGAAAGCAAATGTAACACACCTAAAAAAGGAAAACATAGACCTAATGAATGGTTCAAAGGAAGACTTGTGCTTGCATATCTTTGTTAAAGGCTTGCATTGGTTCTGCTCACCTGTCCCCACTTTACCTTGTCTGGTTTTTACTGGGTCTATATACTTGATAAATTTGCATGTCCAGAGCAACAAGTGAAGTCATCGTCCCCCACAGTCCTATATAAACCATGTGTACAGGATGAAAAATGTTATAATCAGATTTACATTGGCATTTTTCCCAAAAGTTGGCAAATGGCAAAATTTAGCAACAACCATTGTAGTCGCAAAACTGTCCCACCAAAAACATTTCTGATTGTGTCATGGGTTCTGTGTCATGGAAGTATTGCATCATCAAATGAAATCAAATCTTATTTTCAAAGCACTTTTATAAATGAGTAGCACAAAGTGCTTTACATAGTAAAATATACATAAAAACAACGTTTGCCAATAGAGAATATAAGATAACAATCAAATACACATACCTACCCTCTCACACACACATAAACACACACATACACTCAAAGCAACCTCCCGTCATATTCCCCCCTCTGTCTCTTAACATAATAGGAATATAATCTGGTTGACACTACCGTAAGGAAACAATATCTTGGGGATCCGTTCACACCAGGAGCCACCCATGACCGCAGAGGCCACCACCACAGGGTAAGCCTAGATCCGGGCAGACCAGGGTCCACACAACATCCATTAGGGTTGCAGTGCAGGACCCTCAGTCACCCAGATAAGAGCCATCCCCATGGCAACAATCCTGCAGACCAGCAGGCAAAACTCCCAGCTCTGAGGATCCCCATGAAGAAAACACTGGAGTTAAAAACGTAGAAAATCAATTAAACTTACTGAAAAAAACAATAAGAACAAATAAGAGTGAAATGTATAAAAATTTAAATAAAAGGAGCTCATGTGCTTTGATAAAATAAAATAAAAAGCCATAAAAAAACACAGAATTAAAAAGGTTTTTAAAAAAACATGCAGTTTTTAAATAGATAGTACATGATTAAGTAAAGTAAATAGAATAAAATGGATAGTAAAATAAAGTAGACTAAACAAAATTAAATAACAATTCAGTTAAAAGTTAAGCTGAGCTAAAACGATACGTATATCACAGTGTCCTCTGTAGTACATTCTGATGTCTCCTCTCCTCATTATTGTAGGAAGAAACTATGCCTCAATTTGCAAATTTGTAAAAATGCCGTGTTTTCAAGGCTGGAAAAACCACAATCTCACCCCTGTGTGCCAGATAATGATGTATATTCTTAGGTCAATAGAAGGGGATGATGGTGTACAATCTGTTTTCAACATAATTCCTTAAACCAAATAAACATTTGTTGTTTTTGTAAACAAGTATGTGAATACTTTACTGATTATTATTTTACAATGCAAAAGCAGTATTGAGTGTCGGTAGCTATTTTCTATCCTTTTATATTATATTTTCTATGTATATAGCTATCATCCTAGAAGCAAAATACAAAGATTTTGAATGTATGTTGACCTTCGGAAGCAGTTTTAAACAATAACACAGTAAACAAGTACAACATCCATTTGTGTGTCAAAGCAATGAAAAAAAAATCTGTATGGTTTAGTCCACTCTGACTTCTCATGTCCAGATTGATATGTGCAGGGTCAGACTCTCCCAGAGATGTCCCGGGGCATGCCATATGTTGGTAAAGTTCAAAGGATTAGGCATAGACGCAAGGATAAATCATTTCTGTCTTGGCGTGTGAGTGTGGCAGGAAACTGGCATCTGTTTGGAGATTAAAAATCATAGCGCCTTTTAAAGAATTTACATTTTATGAATTCTCATTGCTTGTGGGAATGGATTCATTTCTATTTGCCACATTTCTGTCTCTCGTTTTCTTTTTCATTTCACACACATGCCATGTAATATATGGCTTTCCATGATGTTCTGCACAAAATGCTGAATCCTTTTTCTTTTATTGAGAAGGCTTTGCAGATCAGCTTAAAAGCACACTGTTTTAAATCCAAGTCAGTGCAGCTGTAATCTGTTATAGAACTGATCGCAAGAAGTAAGAAGTTTGACCTTTGTGAACTGCATGTTTTGATTTAGTGATTTCTTGCCATATAACAGAACTAATGAAGCAAACATGCATGTTATGGTGTGAGAAAAGGAATCATATGATGTGTGCATCATCTGAAAACCTTATTCTGTTGAAGCTTTCATTGCTTGACAGGCTTAATATGCTAAGTTAAAAAGAGGATCTCGCATTGTGGCCTCTGGTAAACTAGAGTAGATATGAAATCTGTTGTCACCAAGAATTTCTGGGAAAAAGCAGCCCTAAGGGATAACAAGCAGTGAACACTGGAAAGAGAGAGAGAGAGAAAAAAATACCAGGGTAGTTATTTAGCGGAAAATGTAATCGGAAATGGCTTAGTGATTAAGAATAACCTTTCAAAAGATTAGTTCCCTGCATGATAGTCTTTTATAATAGCAGAATTTACTTGAACTGTTTCTAGCTCCAAGGGTATCAGAGTGAGAAAGAGACAATATCAGAGTGAGTCAACTTTTAGTTCTGCAGCATCTGACGTCATAAATCTTTCACTTGAGTTTATAATCATACAGTGTTTGGTAAGATTGAGATTACAGCCTATTTGTAAAAGTTCTACATTTACAGTGCCTTGCTAAAGAATTCACCCTTTTGGCATTTTACATGTTTTGTTACCTCACACCCTGGAAATCAAATGGATTGTTTGAGGGTTAGCATCGTTTAATTTACAGAACATGCCTACAACTTTAAAGATATGATTTTTTTTTTTTAATTGTCAAGAAAATAACAAATAGGACAAAATAACAGAAAATGTCAATGTGCATAACTATTCATTCCCCTAAATTCAGTACTTTATAGAGCCACCTTTTGCAGCAATCACAGCTGCAAGTTGTTTTTGATAAGTCTCTATGAGCTTAAGTTTGACCACAGATTCTCAATTGGATTGAGGTCTGGGCTTTGACGAGGCCCTTCCAGCACATTAATATGTTTCCCCTTAATCCACTCAAGAATGGCTTCAGCAGTATACTTTGGGTCATTATCCGGCTGGAAGGTGAACCTCCGTCCTAGTCTTGAATCCCTAACAGACTGGTACAGGTATTGCTAACGAAGATCCCTGTATTAAGCACCATCCATCTTTCCCTCAACTTGGACCAGTTTCCTGATCCCTAGTGCTAAAAAACATCCCCACAGCATGATGCTTCCACCCCCATGTTTCACTGTGGAGATGGTGCTCTCAGGGTGACGAGATATGTTGGGTGTGCATCAGACATAGCGTTTTCCTTGATGGCCAAAAGAAAATCATTTTAGTCCCATCTGACCAGAGCACCTTCCTCCATACATTTTGGGATCCTCCCACATGCCTCTTTGCTAACTCAAAACATGCCTTCTTATTTTTATTTGAGAGTAAAAGGCTTTCTTCTGGCCACTCTTCCATAAAGCAGCTCTATGGAGTGTACAGCTTATTGTGGTCCTTTAGACAGATACTATAGCGTCTGCTGTGGAATTCTGCAGCTCCTCCAGGGTTACCTTTGGTCTCTGTGCTGCCTCTCTGTGTAATGCCCTCTCTTGGCAGGTTTATTGTGGTGCCATGTTCTTTCCATTTGATTATGATGGATTTGATGATCTTTTTATAACCCAACCCTGACTTGTACTTCTCAACAACTTTGTCCCTGACTGGTTTGGAGAGTTCCTTGGTCTTCATGGTGGTGTTTGGTTAGCAGTGTCTCTTGCTTAGGTGTTGCAACCTCTCGGGTCTGTCAGAAAAGGTGTGTATATACTGACATGTGACACTTAGATTGCACACAGGTGGACTTCATTACACAAATTCTGTGACTTCTGAAGGTAACTGGTTGCACCAGAGCTTTTTAAGGGTCGTTCCATGCCAATTTTCTGTTTTGTCTTGTTTTAAGAATTCTTTTTTAATAATTATATATTTCTCATTTCACTTCAAAACTTAGACTATTTTGTACATTTCCATTTAATAAAATCCAAATAAGAAATATTTTAAATGAAATATTGTAATGTAACAAAATAGATATAAAGCCAAAGGAATTCTTTTGCAAGGCACTGTATAACAAAATATGCAGAATACAATAGAAGTGAGGACATCCCTGCTCCACTTAAATGTCAAATTAAATGGTATTGAAGTTGTTTCACTCCTCAGTAACTCCAGTACTTTTAAGGTGAATTATAGGCTAGGAACAGTGATGAAATGGTTATTTTTAAGTGAAATTTATGACTTTGTACTCTGAAAACCCAAAAGAGTTTCAGCTGATGATGCTGACACTCAGACAAGCTAAAATAAACCACACTATAAATAAAGCAGAACTCATTTTAACCAAACCAAAATGCTAAGATATGAAATTAAAAACACATTTTGCAGAGAATAAATATTTCAGCTGCTTTCCAGCTTTTGATTAAGTTTTCTCTTTTTTTAACATTGTTAAATCGTTCTTTACATGAATATGGTCAGCATGACTTCTATCCTGATCCACCAAAGGTCTTCGCTGATATAGCTCCATAGGCAGATAGAGACTCAATCTGGCAGTGATAATCTGGCAGTGAATCATCTATTAACCCTATCTCTAATGAAACCTTCTCAAACTGTAAGGTGAAAAATGAGGTGAGTTTTGGTAAGTATCCTCAACTTGAGCACCATAGCTCTACACAGAATCAATTCGCTAATCGTCTACAGATCATATCTCCTCCAACTCTGGTGCTCTGAGTAATGAAGCCCTATAACCTTCACAGTGTAGTACTGGCTGTTCATAAAATCAGTCCACTGTTTTCCATCAGTGCGTAAGTGCACATACAATCAGTAAAAATGCCACTAGATTGTTAATGTCCTTGAGTTTACTATAAATTTAATTCTCTGAGTTGGCGTATATCCCATCCATCATCTGCAATACTTTTCACAATCCAGTTTTTTTGTTGATCTCAAAAGTAATCTGCAAGTTCAGTAAGCAGTCCAAGTGAAATGTGATATTCAGGGAAGATGCATATCTGGAAAGACTGCAGATCTGTTTTGTATCTTACTTTTCTCTTTTTAATCATTTTTTTCCATGTCTTTTCCTTGTTTTCTGTATTGCTTTTTAAATTTTACATTACTAATTTGTTGTAAAGTGTTTTGTAACCTGGGTTTTAAAAGTTGTTGTATAAATCTTTTCTATTCGTTTTATGGCAAGATTGACAGCTGGGCAGCTATGATGTTAGAACACTGACAGCTCATATTGATACTGACAATAAAATTTGGTTTTGAAAAAAAAAATTGCTTGAAACTAAAACAGAAACATTAATATTGAATCATGACTTTTGAAATTTTGCATTGGTGCTGAAAACATTAATTGAGACTGAAAAAAGTTGTTCTGAAAGATTGAAATAGAATTATTAAGAAAATAACGCAAATTAAGCCTTAGAATATGTTTATTCTTAGCTGAAAAACAATGTTATATTATTCTGTTGTTCTAAAAAAAATCATCCTGAAAATGTATATTTATTCGCTTTCCTCAAAATTAAATAAATTTTTTAAAAGATGGATCGTTGATTTTAAATCTTCCAAAAAAATCCTGATAGAAGAATCAATGAAAAAGGGTTTCACACAGTTCAACACAGCATAGTTCTCAGTGGTTGCATATAATATGTGTCAATGCAACTTTGCTATATGAGATTCAATGTGATTTTAGTGCAAAAGTTTCATGACTGAAATTCAGACAGTGCTGCACATATTCCTGAAGGGATGCTTAAAAATGTTCAGACATTTATAAAGTACTGTTTGCTGTGTTATTTGAATTAATGGTGTGTCAGGGGACAAATTTGGCCAGATTATTTCTTCTTTCAAAACTCTTGTGATTTCTGCAGTATGCATTGGAACATTATCATGCAGGAACAAGTCTTCCTCTGCCAAACTCCTACACTAACTTGAAGTCTACTTCTTAGCAAGTATTTATTTATAGTATCTTGTCAAATTCATGGGGCTATCTATATCACATCTTCCCAAAACCTTCTTCAGCTCTTCATGTCCTATTTTTACCACTTGGCTTCTCTCTAACTGCAACTTAACAAGACTTCTGGCAAAGTTCAGGTCAAATATGGTGGACTTGACCAGTAAAAATGTATCTTGGCTTCATCTCACTAAAGAATACATTCCATATACGCATCAGTTTTTGGTTTTGATTTGTTTTTTTTGTTTTTTTTAAACAATGTTTTTCAACATATTTTGCAGTTTATTTTGCAGTTTTGTCCTGAGGAGCAAGCAAAATATTTCTTTCTCAGGCTGACATGCAGGGTGCACTGTCTGAGCTGTCACACAAACTCAATTTCCATTGTTAACTCTTGTGCCAAGTCTGAAGCACTTGCCAGTGTTCCTATCAAAACTAGTTTGTGCCAGTTGGTGCACTGTTTGTAGTGTAATTTCAGGAGATTGATCACAGTAGCTCTGTTTAGGGGTGAAACGTACAACCTGATTACTGCTCCAACTGTTTGATGACTCGTTTGGTCACCAGTCCTTATGTATTGCCTCCTTTCTTTGAGAAGACAAAACAATCAGTTATTTTTTTAACAGATTATATCTTTATACCTTTGGTGATTTTGTTTCCATTTGTAGTCATGATGCAGGTAAGCAGATAATCATTTTATAAACACGTTTGCAGAAATGGAAAATAGATGTGCTCAACTTGGTTTTAATGATCAAATGTTTTCTAACATGTGTCAGTGACCACACGTGTATTTGCTTTTTTGCTCCCACTTTTAAGGATGTATTTGATGTATTAATTATAT
>JBBBVU010000016.1:15046026-15056754 GCA_037177055.1 Atherinosoma microstoma
ATATATTATTTTATTTTATTTTTATTTTTTAAAGCACAAACCAGCACTAATGTAGCACAAACAATCGACAATGTGGGAGATGGGTAGATGGGTAGAGTGACGCCATCGTCCCATAATAAAGTTGTTATATCTTTAAAACCAAAGAACCACAAACAAAACAATTTTCAGCACTAACGCAACACAAACGATTGAGACCATTTTCCCTGTGTTTTGCGTGGGGTGCGGGTGGGGGCCAGCTTCACGCAGGTCCAGGGCGGAGCCTCCGCGAGAACGCGCAACCGGAAGTGAGTCGTTGCTTTACGTCACTTTCCCTAACAGCGCGAAAACTGTAGTTTCTCGTGTGAGCAGCAGTGAGTTTCAAAAGTGCAAACACTGTCCGAGGTGAGTTTAGTATGGAACACATATGAACTGTTGTACATTATTGCCTTGAGCAAAAGTAATGTTTGTGTGACTCAGCGGCGGCTCACCCTGTCTGTCAGTCAAACGCAGTGTAGCATGATAGCCAAACTTCGTCGTTAGCTAGCACGGTGGTTACCAGTAAATAGTTGTAGCTTTTTAGACATAAGCAAATGCATTGAGCACAAACATACGATGCATAAGTATTATCTTAATCGATGGCAACTTATGTGAACCTAATTAAGTAAGATTTGTTACGTATTGATTTGACATGCCGTTTTTAAAAATATGCATATTAAATGGGCAACTTGATATGCGATTGGCCAAAACCGAAATTGAACAATTACGAAAAACTTGATTTGATTATTCAGAATTATTGCAGAGTAAATGCTTTTGAGGAGTAAAGACAAATGACAGCAAAAGACTTGAGGTTTTACCATAAGGATGAGCTTTTTGCACTTTATTGCTTCACGCTCGACCGAAAATCAACTACTACTACTCCTGCCAGAAAAAATAAAGATTCGGAATATTTCCCCAAGATGTGGTACTAGAAGACATCCTGTATGTGATATAATTCTTTTTTTTAGCACAATACTCCCATCACATGGCTCTTAAGTCTTAACTCTTAAGGCCGCTGCTTCACCAAAGATTACCGAGTGGTAATCTGGCTTCTTCCTCATCTAGGTCTCGTCAAACACCATGTTTACAGTATTTGATGACAACACACCACTTTGAAAAGCCTTTAATAGGGTGTGGATGCTGCTAAACCTAAATGTGATGAAAATGAACCACATTAATGGATCAAGAATCTTTCTGGCTAACAAATGAAAAGCTTACGGCAGCAAATGTTACAAAGGGGACTAAATTAGTTCGGATATTTCCAAAGCAGAAAATGTTAGAAAATGGTAGTCTATTTTTTACTTATTTGTTACAGTGATAATCCACAATAAGTTAAAAAAAATATTTGTATATTCTGTTATTGGAACTCCTGCAAATATATGCAGCATCCTGAGGAAAACCATTTTCTTCATGTTTATGCATACAGTGAGTGCATTATTATTGACAAAAAAGTTGCTGCTGTGTGGAGTGGTTGATGTATAAATGGCTTGCAATTTGCAGAATTATAAATGAACAAGTTGAGCTGCAGCCCAAAAAATGATCACAGTAGGCAATTTTATTTACTTTTCGGCAAGTTTGCATGGCACGGCATGACTACTAATCACAAATTTTGCTAAAATATTTAGCAGTGTAGATTTGCAGCTGTAGGGAGGAAAAAGCAGACACCAAATACTGAAGTCAGCAGGTCCTATGATAACGTTGGCTCACACAATAAAACCCCTTGGGCTGTTTTATTAATCAGAAATGTCAGACTTTACTGTAATGCTGTGTTCTTTAACTGATCTTCACAGTGAATATAATTTGCACTGTCTTTCATTTTTATCACACTAGTCTTATGTTTCTGTCCTTTCTCTCTCAGGAAGCAAACATGTCAAAGATTGATAAGATGAGCATCTTGGGGGTGAGGAGCTTTGGGATTGAGGATAAAGACAAGCAAATAATCTCTTTCTTTACTCCTTTAACTGTTCTGGTGGGACCCAACGGAGCAGGGAAAACGGTATGAAAGCAAAAGTATTTCTGAATTTTACAAATGACAACTGAATGACAGTTTGATAAAGACATTTCACAATAAAAAAAATTCTGATGACCTGTATTTATTCTTGTACCATACAACATATATTTTTCAGACTATAATTGAATGCCTGAAGTATGCAACATCAGGAGAACTTCCCCCTGGATCTAAAGGAGGTGCTTTTGTTCACGATCCAAAGGTTAGTCCTTTAAACACAACGAAATATACATAACTTAATTTAAGATACTTTTAATGACAACAATGTGAAACATAACTCATCTAAACTTGCGCTTCTATCTAGCTCTAAAGCACTATAGTATAACATTTTCTGTACATGTTTAATATGTGTACTATGTAAAATTTTGTCTCCGGCCATGTCAGATAAAGATTGTCGAGATCATCTGTGCACTTGTATTAAAGTGATCCTACACATTTACAGGACGCCCATGAGACAGATGTGAGGGCTCAGATTAAACTCTTGTTCTCAGACGTCAATGGAGAGAAAGTTGCCATCCAGCGCTCCATGTCCTGTACTCAGAAGGCAAAAAACTACGCCTTTAAAAGCTTAGAGCAGGTCATTTGCAGAGAAAAGTAAGACACTGTTATTTTTTTTATCTTAAAGAGTAGCATGAAATTATGGGATTTAATATTAAGGGTACATGACAACTTTATCACCATATTTGAATTCTTTTTTTTTTTTTTTCAGAGATGGAAAAAAAGTGAGTTTGTCTTCCAAGTGTGGAGAGCTTGACCGGGAGATGATTTCTGCATTGGGTGTATCAAAGCCTGTACTGAATCACGTCATCTTCTGTCACCAAGAAGACTCAAACTGGCCACTTAGTGAAGGGAAAGCACTCAAAGAAAAGTTTGACTCCATCTTTGCTGCAACCAAGTAAATCCAACGTGTTCTGTCTTCTTTTTTGTTTCTTAAATGCAAAAGTATAACCTTACCTCAGTGGAATCAAAATTCAACTTGAACTTATATTAAAATAATGACATGATATGCACGCAATGCCAACATGGTGAGTCTTTTTCTCTGTTTTTGTCTTCTTCCCAGGTATATCAAAGCTCTGGAGACAATGCGTCAGCTGCGTCTCAAGCAAACTCAGACAGTCAAAGAATGCCAGGTGGAGCTGCGGTACCTGAAGCAGAACAAGGAGAAGGCTCGGCAGATCAAAGAGACTGTAGAAACCAAGGAGGCTCAGCTAGCTGCCTCAAAAAACAGTATCCAGCAGATAGAGAGCCAGATAGATCCACTTGAGGTGGGTTAACGGTGTATGTTTATCTTTATGGTGGCTTTGTTGCTTCGATGAATAATTATGTACTATGTGGATAGTTAAACCTGGGAAGCTGAGCCATTTCACTGGAAAATTAGCAATCCTCACTGAATTCTCCTAATCATTTTCAGAATCGACTGATGGATATTGACATGAAGCTTGGCAAAGTGATGAAACTGGACAATGACATTAAGGCCTTAGACAGCAGGAAGAAACAAATGGAAGAAGACAATAGAGAGCTGGAAGAAACAATGGAACAGGTAATGCAGTTTTATTTGATTTAGGTCACGTCTGACTTTTCCTTTTTGAAATGAAATGAAATGAAAGGCTTAAATGATTTGAGACCTGAATTTGAGTTGTAACACTGACTGTTTAAGTGTGCCAAGCTGTATTCATTGAATTTCAGAGTTACTCTGAGCCAGTGAAGTGTTTGTCTTGTAGGTGTTCGAGGGTTCAGACGAGGAGCTGCAGGACATTTACCAGAACCACCAGAGAACTGTGAGGGAGAAGGAGCGGAGGCTGACAGACTGCCAAAAGGAGCTGGAGAGAGCTGGTAGAGAGTGTCAGAGACTCAATAGAGTCAAGGCTGATCTCTTGGTAGAGCAAGGTAAAAAAATGTTAATCGGTTTCTTTTTAATAATTTGTTAGAATAAACAGATATTAACAGGTGAGAGAAGATGAGACCCAAACTTCTTTTGTGAAACTGTAGTAAAGTATTTCAAAAATGTATGTGATCTTTTATTGCATAACAAGCATAACTTAGTAGATACAGTCTCATTATTTTTGACCTTACAGTTCTTTTGGCAAAAGCTTTTATAAGTTAATATGACAAGTTGGTGAAAATTTAGTGAAAAGAGATGGATGTTAGAAATGTAAAAACAGGAAGAAAAGGTGAGATAAAAATGTTTTATGAAACGATTCATAGATAAATTTTCCCCTCAGGTCGTCTGCAGCTGGAAGCTGATCGTCACACCCAGAGCATAAAAAATCGTGACTCTCAGGTGAGAAGATGGAAGAAAAAATAATTAAAGAACAGAGTTGTGCTTTCACACTGTAATTACCACTAAGTTGTTTAAGATTTTGACATCTAGTTGTTTTCACAGAAGGTCAGCATGAATGTTATGTGATGTGAAGGAGTAGAGGATCTTCCTTTCATTTCTTTCATATGTGGTGTTTCACTTGTGTTTCACATGTGTTGCCTCTGTCTCACAGGTTCGCTCTTTATCATCCTTCCTGGAGATGGAGGGATATGACCGATCACCATTCACCTCGCTGCAGCTTGAGAGCTTCCATCAGCATGTCACACAGAGATTGAAGCAGGAAAAAGAGACGCTTAGTCAGGTTATGGTAAGAAATGCTCTTTTTAAAATAAAATGCCCCCAAAAAGAAACTAATCAACCACTTGAACGGTTTAAAAGAACCTATTTAAGAATACACTAGTCTTAATACCAATCTTAAAAATAATGCTGCACATTGCCACTTTTGTAAATGTGTTTAAAACCAAAAGATTTATCAGTAATGCAGTTAATATATAAAAGATATAAATGTGTTGTATGACATTTCTGTAAAGAGGTTGACAAGTCACTGTCACTATAAAGGACAGATAAATGGAATCCTTTATCATTTTGTTGAGCATCTTTCTAGTGAATTGCTGAATAGTTAACTCCACATCTTGTATTCTTTTTTTGTGTTTAAAGCATTTGATACTTGGAGCTCTTTGGTTCAAATGGATGAGAAAGAGCACTTACTGACCACACACATGTTGATGATAGCATGAGCAGAATTGTCTCCACCCTGCTTTATTATGATTGATGAAAATTTCAGGATATCACTCACCAACACATTTTGACAGCCAATCAAGCGTGCTGGTTCTTGTTACAAAATATGATGCTGGTTTGTTTTTAAGATTTAGCTTGACTATCTCTGAAAATAGTCTCAGTGGCTAATTATTCAGTCTGAAGCTCTAACACCTGAATCTGCATTTTTTACTTTTCATCTCAAAACACAGACCCTGTAAATTTGCACAAAAAAACTAACTTCTTGACAAAATACATCTTTATAACTCAAAAATTACCCATCAGACTGAGGAACCATTGATAAATATGGTGTTCGTATTCATAAGGCTTTACTTATTTATTTTGTCCATATAGGCTGATCTGCAAGAAAAGGAGCAACAGAAGCAGCAGTCCATTGATGAAATGAGGGATAAGAAAACTGGCCTGGAAAGAACAGTGGAGTTGAAGAGAGACCTGCAGGCAAAGAAGCAGAAAGAACTGAGAAGCGTCAGGGCAGACCTCCAGAGACTCGAGGGTTCATCTACTCGACTGCAGGAACTGGAAAATGAATTGGCTAAAGCGGTGAGAACACACACACTTTCTGTTGTCTTTGTCATGGGTGATCTGATAACTATCGGAAGCTTTTATTCGAACAGTTTACCCCTCGTATTAAAATGTGTCTCTCCATGCATTGTATGCGACATCTTGTAATTGGATGCCACTGTCCCACTCTGGATATACACATGCTTGTGAGCCTATGTCTGAACTGTATTGAGGCATGTGCGGTGCATTGGCAGTCCTTCAGTGTGGCCCATGTTACATTTGTGTCTTTACTGGAGGAATGTGGTCACCTGTATCCCAGATCAGAGCCGAATGAGTGATAAAATCTCAATGCTTCCAAAGTGCCTTTACCCCTGTACTTATAGGTGACCAACTGTGATCGAATCATCCATGACACATTTTAATAACACGTGTTCAAAGCCTCACTTGCTGTGAACAAACTTTGATTTTATGTAGATAACATGCATTTCAGTATTGATATGTCCTTAGTAGTGTTCCGTTTGTGTGTGTTGCTTTTTCAGGAGCTTGAGTTGCAGAGTGCAGTACAGAGCTCCAATGTGGAGGAGCTGAAGGCTGAGATTGAGGAACTCCAGAGAGAAAAGACTGAGCTTGACCGGACACAGAGACAGCTCGACCAAGAAATGCAAATCCTCAACACACACACAACTGCCCGCACACAGATGGACATGTTGAAAAAGGATAAGGTATGAGTGATCTCAGACTGTATAAAAGACTTTCTACTGTACTGCTTTTCCTTTGTCATCATCTTATTCTTTAAAGTTAAACTGGGGAAAGCCTGGGAATCTAACCTTGTTTTATTATCTTTTCTCTCTGCTTGTCTTATTCGTCTTTCCCTTTCTTTCTATTTTACATATTCTCCCTGTTGTCTTTTCACTGTTGGCTCTCCTCTTGTCTTTCTTTTTTTGTCTTCCAGACAGAAAAAGAGGACCAGGTTAGGAAGATCAAGTCTCGTCATGGTGAGGATCTTGCGTCCCTCCTGGGCCACTTTCCCAACAAGAGAGAGCTTGAGGACTGGATTTATTCCAAGTCCAAAGAAATCAATGGCACCAGGGACAAACTTGCAAAACTCAAGTTAGTGAAATATGTTTATATCAGAATAATGACACATTGTTGTAAAGATTTTATTGAATATGTCTGTTTCTGGCAATGAGCACTCTGAAGTTTTTGCTTTCTTAAATCTTAGTAAGGATTTGGCTTCAAGTGAGCAGAATAAAAGCCATATTGCCGCTGAGCTTCGTAAGAAGGAGCAGCAACTAGCCAATGACCAAGAGAAGTTCTTCAACATCTGCGGCAGTCAAGATCTGGAACAGGACCTTGGAAAACTGCAGGAAGACCTGGAGAAGGTATCCAAACAAAGAGGTAAATGGTCATAAAAAGATCAAGAAAGACCCTCTGTGACATGTTTGTTGTTTTTAGTGTAAACTTTCAAAAGACCTTTACAAAAACAGATGACTTTTAGAATGATGAAAAACTTGAGATTCAGTGAAGAAATACAAAGTACCTGTTACCATGATCATTTTGGACAAATGCTCATACATTTAATGCCCATAGCAGTAATAAAGATTGATTGCTTTGTGTTCTCCTTATCAACTCTACCTGGTATAGCTATGCTAGCAGGAGCCACAGCAGTATACACCCAGTTCATCAGTCAGCTGACAGAAGAGAGGGAGCCCTGCTGTCCTGTGTGCCAGCGAACATTTCCCTCAGAGTCGGATCTGCAGGAAGTTATCAGCGACATGCAGTCGAAGCTACGTCTGGTGCCGGACAAACTGAAAAACACAGAGACGGACCTGAAAAGGAAGGAGAGGAAAAGAGATGAGATGATGACTCTCAGACCTGTCAGGTATTTGTATTCCAGTCTTTTCTATTGGGGAACACTAAAAGATGGTGAGCGGGCCTTTTAAGAAATTTCATATAATCTTCTCACAGTGACAGTTTTAATGCTTGCGGATCTACTGATGTAGATTGCCCTGAAAAAGTGTTCATACTTCTAGAACTTTTCCACATTTGGTCACCTTACAACCAGAACTTAAATGTATTTTATTGGGATTTTATTTGACAGACCAACGCAAACTATTTTATGATTGTGAGGTAGAAAGCAAACGATTTTCAATTTGTTTTACAGATAAAAGTCGAAAAAGTATGATGTACATTTGTCTTCAGCCCCTTGTACTCTGAAACCCCTAAATAAAACCCAGTGCAACCAGCTGCCTTAGAAGTCACCTAATTAGTAAAGAGAGACCACCTGTGTGTAATTAATTCTCTGTATAAATACAGCTGTCCTGTGAATGCTTCAGACGTTTGGGAGAATCTGTCCACAGGACATATTCTAGTTGTGTACGCCACAAATCTGGCCTTTATGAAAGAGAAAGAAGAACAAGGAAAGAGGAAAGCTTTTGTTGAAAGAAAGCCAGAGGAAGTCCAGTTTGCAATTTGCCACAAGCCGCATGGGGAATGTGAGGAATAAAGTTGATCTTTTGGGGCTAAATGCAAAACACTGTGGTGTAAAACCAAAACTGTACATGACCCTGAACACATTTTTCCCACAGTGAAACATGGTGGTGACACCATTACGCTGTGGGAAGGCTTTTCCTTAAGACAAAGCTGGCAGAGACGTTCCTCCAAAAGACTTGCAGCTGTAATTTCAGAAAAAGGTGGTTCTACAAAGTGGGGGCCTGAGAACACATGTATGCCACACTGCTCTGTGTTGGTCCTTCACATGAAACCCCAGTTTATAGTTCTAACATGAGAAAAAAAATGGAAAAGGTATGAATACTTTTTCACTCCAATCTTAATTTGAAAATGCAAAAAGAAAAAAAACTCCTTGGTGCAAAAATGACAATGCTACAGAATATGAAGTTGATCAGTAAAGAAAGCATGCGTGTCTGGTACGTTGAGCACATGAGTAAAAAAATTAATTTTGGTATAGATTTATATTTGGTTTTAACAAGAAAAGAAATACCGGTATTCATTTTATTAACTTATTTGAAGCAGAGTACTTTTCAAAGACACACTATCGAAATTTTGCCAGTTTCTCAGTGACCTCTTATCAACGGCAAATTCAGCATCCATCTTGCATCCTACCTGTACTGTGAACTCTCTCCAGCCAGTAAAAGACAGTCTTATCTTGACTCTTGTCTTATCTCTTGCTTTGTCCCTTTCTCTCTCTCTTTTCCTCTCTTTCTCTTCCTGTATTCTTGAGTCTCTTTGCTGTACAGCCACAGTACACGTTCCAAACTGCAGATGTGTTTATATGCGCTTGCTAGCGTGTCGCACGGTGCGTAAAATAAAAATAAAAAGTTGTATAGTGCAGTTTCTCAGCCTGGCCATGCTGTTGGGCATTGACAACTCATAATAGATTTCACTGCGCCATTAAAAGAGTCCGGAATGTGGAGTTTTAAGGTCGGATACTTCCAGAGTGGGTCTTTAAATTATTGTTTCATAATCAAAGAAGATAGAAAACAAACATATTCTCTGTCACGCAGTTTTGTGGCAGAATGCAGACTAAAAATAGTTCACTTTTCATCGGCTGTACTCATTCAAGCAGAAAAGCATGTAGGAAAAGTTGTTTATTTTTCTAGACATAAGAAAACATGAATGACCTTTTTTAAAATTCATCTTTTGAAAAGCCACATAAAGGATCAGTTGCTGCTGTTTGAGTCTGTGAGAGCTTATTTCCATAGTTATCCATAACTTTGTATAATATGTTTTTGCAAAAAAGAATTAATGTATGATTTATATTATCTCTTTGTGAACAACTTTTGTGACTGTGCAGTACAATTGATCATCTGACTTACTACTAGAGCTGGATTATTAAAAAAAAGCACTCAAATTTGAATAGATTCAAATCTAATTATTCCAATATCAATTCATAAAATTAAAATTCCAAAATCAGCTTCTGTCGCAGAGATCTTGCCAAATTCGTATCTTTCATTCACCATTAATTATATACTATTTAGCTCTCACATTAGCAGCTAATGCTAAAACCGTGGACTGGGCTGTTGTGAATTGAATCCCTACTTGCAACATTCAACACCAATAACAAAAAAAAAAGCAATTAAACATGATGAATATCCTTTCAATAGATTAAAATAGGTCTAATAATGTTTTCAGAATGCTTTGTATGAACCAGGATTAGGTTGTTTTCTTATCTTTCTGTCCTCAGTTTTGCAGAGATCTGTTTTTGTGAAGTCTGTTCCACTAGATGGAGCTACATTCTTGTATGATTTGAGTTTTACCTCTGAATGTCTTCACTTCATCTGGGGTTGAGATGAACAGAACCTCATAGATGAGCAATGATTCAGCAGCAAAAAAGCATTTTTTTGTTGAAATATTTTGAGAAACGTAGATTTGAAGTTCAATCTTAATGTGAATTTGTTTGATAAAATTTTCATTTTATTTCAAATCATGTGGCTGCAAATTGTTTAAACATTTTTTCATGCAGATGGTTTGGCTTTTATCAAGTTGCATTATTTTTATTAAGTTAAACTTGTATGTTTCCTTTTCTTAAGTAACATGACATAATCTTTAAGGTTAAAAGGGAGCCTTATTTATTTATTTATTTATTTATTTTATTTATTTATTTATTTATAACTTGAAATTTTATATTTTACACAAATAGGAAGTGACCCTGGATTAGCTGAAATTGTTTGATTTTGAAACTGTGGCAAGCCTAAAAAACTAAACAGATGAAAATCTACTACCTGGCATCAAGGTGTTTGCAAACAGTGAGCTGTAGCTGGTGCTGCTCTCCAGTAACAGGGAAGCTGCCTCTGCCCTCATTTGCTGCACGACCATGGCAACCACTGAAAATAGAAAGCTAATTGTCACAGGAGGTGATTTGACCGATAGTCAACTCCTGAATTTTATCTTCAGCACACTGGACGGAAACCACAGTGGAAAAAGTTATTACTTTCAAAGTATAATAATTATAAATAACAACAAAATATGTTACCATAGCTATGCTGATGACACACAGATCTACATAACCCTCTCACCAGGAGACTATAGTCCGATCCAATCACTGATCAGATGCATTGATCAGATTAAAGACTGGATGTGTCAGAAC
>JBBBVU010000016.1:15117078-15142552 GCA_037177055.1 Atherinosoma microstoma
TGTGCTACTGTGCCCCAAATGAGGACGCGCTTTAAATCGTAACAAAATGAGCCCAGACCTAAAAAAAGGAAATAAGTTCAGCTATAATACTCACCCGTCATAGGGAAGACGCCCGGTGGTGGCGGCTGTCCGTAGGGGGGCATCGGTGGCATCCTGAGGGAGGGGGGTGGCTCTGTGATCGGGGGCATGGGCAGGCCGGTGGGAGGCATAACCGGTGGGGGCGGGAAAGGAATTATGTTGGGTAGACTGACATCATCGACAATGAGAGGGTCACTGCCGTGGTCAAAGGGACAAAGGTCGCCACGGACACAAAATCCTTTTTCTGTTTGTGGGACAGAAACAAAACGTGAACGCATAAATAATTTACACACACAATACACAGCCGTTACTAAGGAAAAGACTGAGAACTTTGTACTTTTTGATCAGTTATAATACACGATAAAAACCAATCAATCCAAAACTATTAAAACTAAAAGCAACATGTCAAATTAAAAAAAAGAAGAAAGAAAAAAAAAAAAAGAGATGAAATGAACCAGATGAGCAAGTATCCATGTTTAAAGCAGTTAGGACTGAGAACTACATGCACAGTATTTACCCTACAGTCTCATTAAGACACTGGGTCCCTAGTGGCTGTGTTTGAGCACTGTGGCAGCAGTGTACTTCAGGGACAGTGGGATATGTTTAAACTCTCTTGTGTCTCCATGTAGAGGAGGCCAACTCGCTTTGCTGTATTTCACAGGGGACATGGGACAGAGTGCTAAACAGTGGTCATTAGTGAAGAGACTCCACAAGCCACTAAACCCCTCATGGGAAGAGAAGAAAAGTGACACTGACCAAGTCATTTACTGGAAAATGATGCGCAACACTTTCTGTAAAACTTGACTGTGATCCTTTTTTTTTTCTAAATGTGCAAAAATTTGTTTCTCTGTAATAAAAAGTGTAAAATGCTGCAAAGTCACAGCAGATAAACAGCTCTGAGACAGAGGGGAAAAAAAGTGACAAGGGAGCGGGAAGGAAATGAAAAAAGACGAGATAAATGCTGCTCCTACCGTCATAATCCCTGCAGCGCTGCTTTAGCGAAGCACTCTTGTTGCTGAACGGTTTGCCGACGCCATCTTGCCTCTGAGCGGCGTAGTAGCTAGACCAGCTGTCTGTAGTGCTGTCGGGCAGGTGAGCCGGTGTTGCGATCGGAACGGACCCGGCTCCCTGGACTCCGACTGATGACGAGGAAGAGGGGGGGAACGGGTGTGGAGGTGTAGGAAGAGGCAGGAGAGGTGACGAGTGCTGCTGCTGGGCGCTGGATGCATTAGAGTTGTAGCTGTCGGTATCCTTTCGCTCCACCTCAAACTTTGGCTTGAACTCTGTGTAAAAAATGTTGAGAGATTTTTAAAGAGAACTGAGTAGTTTTTACAGAAAGGTTTGGTACCAGAAGCAGAGTAAGAACTGCGTTTTTTTGAATTCCAGGTTTTTGAATTAACCTTGTGGATAATGAGGCCAATTCCAGCCCACATTGCTGAATCCCCAGTGATGCGACTGCAAAGCTGTCCACATTGTTCCTTAATTCCTGACAACACTGACCAATAATTCAAAGAAAACAATAAAATCTGCCACATTCAAAACACTCCAACGCAGCTCGCATCCAGGTTGTCATCAGCAGCGCTCCTGCATCATTTACTACACCACATCTTCAGCAGCCCTGACACACCTGGGTCTGCTTCCCTGCGCTGTTCTTATTGGCTGTTCGGAGAACTTTCTCACCTCTGCCTCCTCTGTGCTCCCTGTCTCTGCTCTTTCCTCGGCTGCCGCTCCTGCTGCGACTCCTGCTGTAGCTCCTCCCGCGGGGGCTGCCCCTGCGGCGCTCGTGGCGCTCACGGTGGGAGTCGGCGCAGCCTTTCCCGTGCCGCTCAAACTCACGGCGCTTACGCTCATCTCGCCGCCTGTCATCACGGTTCCTGTGGGTGATAAGTGAGATGAAATGCATTTGTATTCCCATCTACTGTAATACAGCAGTCCATCAGACGGGGCCTTAATCACTGTATTAAACATGTTTTAAGTATCTATAATGAAGCATTTTTCCCCATTTCATATCAAAACAGACACGTGAGTACTGTTTATGTAAATTTATTAATATACAACTTGAAATTAGTTTTTGAATAAGCATCTCTACTTCACTGTATTGTAAAAAAGAAACACTTTTAGCCAAGATGTCACAAGAGAGGTAATTATTCCTTAGTTCTACATATACAGATGATCTAAGTGAAATAAATAATAATTTGAGGTTGCTTCCTAATAATAATAATAATAATAATAATAATAATAATAATAATAATAGCAAAAAATAAAACTAAATTTCCTATATAAAAAAAAGACAACAGCAAAAATGCAGAACTCCCTAAAATAATCCAAAAGATCAAGTCTGTAACACACAACAGTGTATGTGCTTTAAAGAGATATGAATCAATTGGTGAGCGTGACAGGACTGTTAATAAAAAAAATGACTTAAATACAAATCTAAAGCAGAGATACTTTTAAACCTTCACCTCTTACATTGTCCCTTCTGTTGTGACTTGATGGATCATAGCCAAGGGACATGCTCATGGACACCAGGGTCTTCATCAAGCTAAAAACATTTCTCATGAGCTTTAAACTAAACATGCAAACGGAGTCACAACTACACTGTGTAAACACATTCTTCTTCAAATGAACAGTAAGAAAAGGCCTGGTGTAGCTTCGTTTTTCCTCATTCATTAAGATGAGGTTAAACAAACCTTTAAATCTATGGCCATACCTGGATTCGTTGAATTCAGAGCGGCTTCTCAGAGGACTTCTCCTGCACCTGTTTTCTCTCTCCTCCTCTGGAGTTTCAGCCTTGAGGGGAAACAACAATGTCGTTTGATAAAGAGAAAACACAAATCAAATGCTTAGATCCAAAGAAAGCAGGCTGTCCTCAAAATAATAATAATAAAAAAAAATCACTTTAAAATGTGTTGGTATGTTAGCAAGAAAGTACTTTTACCTCAACAACATCAGCCTTGACTGCAGGTGGTTTCACCTCTTCTTTGGGAGCCTCCTTGGCAGGATTTCCCAGGTAGTTCTTTGTTGTCAGGCATTCAAAAAGTTTATCAACAAATCCTACCGTCTCTGCAAGGGCAAAGTTAACCATGATTAATCAGTGATGCACAATGTTAAACAGGGAAAAGCTGCTTGCAGAAAACGTGTCATGATGATGAATGTATAAAAAAAAGGACAAAATGTTAGTCTATAGATTTTTTAATGTAACTGAAAAACAAAGTGCAAAACTGGAGGGAGTTGTTACTGGTGTTGCTGAATATGGACTTCAATGGTTATTAGCTTTTAGAGTCAAATTAGTTCTCAAAACAGTCACAGACGGGTATTCATCATTGGATGCACGTAAAAGTGTGCAGAGGAGAAGGAGCACAACTCATCACAAGCTAAGCATGTTGCCAGTTACACACACTTGGCAGATTACTTTTAGATTCTGGAACACTCCCTCTGCTGGTGATAGTGAGGACACACATGTGGTAACTATTGACGATTGTTTTACTAACTTCATAGCAGTTTTTATTTCATCAGTATGAATGAAACCATAGAGTAAAATCCACTATGTAGCTCATGTAATACCAGAGCACAGCTGGGAGAAAGTTATTAATAATTAACCCCCTAATAATTAACAATGCCTGGAAAATATTTGACCTGCGAACATGGTGATGAGAATTATAAATGAAGATTAGAAATGTGATTGAACAGTCAATGGAAATACTGATAAACCTGATTATTAGTTATTTTTTAGTAATTTTATCATCCCTTTATATTACTTAATTTGACCATTTCCATTATAGTGTTAAAATTTTGAAATGTATATATGTTTGTGCAACTTAAATTGAGCGACACTTTCAATTTTGTTGTACATGTAGCATGTAACAATGACGATAAAGCTATTCTATTCTGAAAATACCTGGAGAAAACTGTAAATGTTAGGCCACTTTCTGCATTTACTAAATATTTAACCAGCCTTGCCACACAGAGACCTAAGACTGAACTAACATGACACCCTGTAGTATGCAAATTTCGTTGAATGTCAGACCGGACGACTATCTTGTGGTGGCACACATTACTTGAACTGGTTCAGGTGTACATGCGACACTACATTCTGAATACCACCTACTGAACTCAGGTAGATGCTAGAGGGTCCCTCTATGTAAATATAACCGGTACAACCATTCATTCATCCCTCTGTCAGTAGAGCTCATTTATGTCGGGAGGAACAGGTCAACAGGAAATCAATGAGGCTGGGTAGATAACTGTTAGCCCAACTACTAAGCCAGCTCTGTAGTGGTCCTCTTTTAAAGCAGGGAGAGGTTGGGGGAAGGGGTAGGTGGGGCGCTTGGACATGTCTTAAATGGTAGTGAATGCCTGTGTGTGTCTTAATTGTTCACTGTTATCTTGGGGATCAGAGTGTTGGTCGGGTGGGAATGATTTTAACTTGTAACACGCTTTGAGTCGCACTGTTGTTGGAAAGGCGCTAAATAAAGAAAGATTGATTAAATCAGCTTTTTATTTATCTTTTATTTCTTAGTGATATGGGCGTGTATGCATTGTCGATACCGCAAAATCCCCTGTCCAAGACCAATTTCTCCCAAGAAAGACTAATAAATAAACCTTGAAAACTTCAAAACACAGTTTTCTTTGCTCAATCTGAGCCACTCAGCTGTCTGAGGTGATGTGGAACCTAGGGCTGAACGATTTATCGTTTTTAAATCGAAATTGCGATTTAAGACGTTGCGATTTGCAAATCGCAAAGAGTGCGATTTATTTACATGTTACATAGTTCTGAATCCAGGTTTCAAATCTGCAGCATCGGCGGTTTTACAAATCTGCTTGCTTCGGACTTCCTGTCGTCTTTCTTGGTCGACAGTCGGGTCTTTTTGACAGTTAAAAAAAAGTGCGTCTGGTGATGATTCGGCTCTATCTGAGCCTCAAATGTTTGCATTGGATCTGTGTGCGTTTCACTCCCCGCACTCGTGTATAATTACATCCCTCACAGCCGGTACAAGTGATTGAGAGGAAGCAGCGCAGTGAGGATAGAGTAACTGGGTGTTTGTGCAAAACCGGGAGAAAATGCGAATTACTCATCCTCCTCATATATCAAACTTTTCCCGGGAAGAGTTCAACAAAGAGGAGGTAAACAAGGTTTAAATGAAACATCGTGTGACAGCTACACTCAGCTGTGAAGTCACGTCTTCAAACCTCATCACAAACTCATTTTCCATAAATGACTGAAACGCTGAAACGAAAAACACAGAAAACAGTCCAACTTGTGAAATGTCCTGATGAAGTGAAAAAAAAGACGGTTTGACTGAGTGGAGTCGCTCTAAATCTTCTTAAAGTTCAGATCTCAAATAACATGTTGACGTTAATAAAACCAAAAAATAATATTGGATCAATTTTAAGCTGTAAAACGACTCAGAAATTCCTCCAATTGTCAAATTATGAGCCTCTGTCAGAGTCGACTCATTCATTAATAACAAAACAGCATGTAGCTTTAGCAGCATGTAGCATTAGCTGTCAGTCCGAGAACCCACTAGTTAACCAAACTGCCGGGTGAGCCAGCAAACCATGGAGCTCCGAGCTCCACCAAAGCTGGTCTATAACCAAGATGAACACTCCCACATATATGACACCGATGACGGTAACTTCAGCCTGTTCAGCTACGTCTCTGTGATGGACATGAAGTTCTCAGCATCTTCACCTTCCTGCAGAGTTTAATAATAAGGATTTTCTGTCTGATTTTGAGGCGGTTGAAGCCACATATTGTCCGACATGCGTTCTCTGCTGGTTGGAGTGCGCGCACCTGCGTAAAAACGCACGTGTCTGGCATCAGGGTGAAACTCCGGCTGTGTGCAGTACAGAAATCATGTAGCGAGAAATGAGGAGCTGTGGTGTAAATAAGTTAAATAACATCACTGTTTAGTTTTTACTACAAGGACAAAGTAGAAACCTGTTCTAGAGGAAACGTCAGTGTTTTGGCCACAGGTTGCATCTTGCAGTTGGTAAGTGAAGCCGTTCATATCTCAGCTTTATGTCCTTGTGAGAATAAAGAGCAGTTTGTGTTTTGATGGCATGTGATAATCCTCCATCTCATATAGAAAATGTATTTCTGCATGAACACTGAACAGACGCTGAAATTTAAACGATTAAATCGCAATATTGGTCAGAAAAATCGCAATTAGATTTTTCCAATATCATTCAGGCCTCGTGGAATCTGTTAAGTAAAGGATAGACTGGATTTCAATGTAGGTAAAATGAAAACCTGTATGTCTTAAAATAGTTTCAAAAACTCTATGACCCATAATCACTTTCTTTTTGTAAACATCTCACCTTTTTGTAGGAAGACATCAAGTTGATCAGCACAAAGTGCTCTCAGCTCCTTCTCTGGTTTGTCCTTCTTCACAAGAGCCACCACGTAGTTGGCTAACGCAGAGGGGTCAGCATCACATCTGCAGGTGAAAATTAATGTAAGTAAGCAAATTTTATTTTTAAAAAGTAAGCAATTTTCTGGCTGAAAAGGGGAAATACAAACGGCAAACTCCAGATATATAGTTGAACTGACTGCAATACACCATGTGCAAGTGGTGTTCAGCTACACACAAATAATAGCAACCATCTGCTGATAGATGTGCCGCCTGACATGTAAGCTATTAAGATATGCAGATTTTTCTTTTTTTTTTCCTTCAAGTTTGCACATTTTCAATCAAATAAAAGTGTTCAAACACAATTATTTTTTCCAAGATAATTATAATAATGTAATAGTCCAGTCAGCCAGCAAATGAGACCATAAACAATCAAAATATAGCTCTCTTGAGAGCCCAAAGCCTGTTTACAAGTAACAAAACACCTAATAGCTAAGAAAATGAACATGCTCTATAAATACTCATAAATTTAACTTAACTTTCATTTGACCTAAAACAACTAAAAGTGTCATGAAACTAATATTTACTGTTATTGTACATGGCTAAACACCAAGTGATCAGGAATTTAAAGAATAATTTTAGAAAAGTACATAGTCACGAAACATATAAGTGTGCATGAAACTTAACCAGTGGCACTCTGAATGAAACGCATTGCAGTGTCCATAGTCTCTGTAATAACTGCTATAAAAAAGGAAGGGAATTATGAGAAGTGTGAACACACTTAGAGTACTTTTAACAGCACGTAATAAAAACCACAAAACAGACAACGACTGAACGTTAATATCGTTATTTAATCGGTAACTGTGTATATCACCGTTGATTCCTCCACACATCGCCCTCTTATAAATCACATTGTTAAATGTTGAAATGCTATAATGGATTTATCTACGTGCAAAATGGATCATCTGCGTTCATACCAAAATGCATACACAAAAGCGTTGTCGGGAAAATGTTTAACTATGATGAGTCAAAGAGCAACTTAGTAACGTGGCGAAATATTTTACTCACAAACAGAAAAACACAAGTCAAGCTAAGTGTTTGGGATTAATCAATAACCAGATGACTGTGGTAAAGTTACACTGTCGATATGCCGTTGGCATATCTAACGAACCTAAAATAACAGCCAAACAAACGTATATAGCCACCCGTTATAACGCAACCTTTTAATGTATCTGCTTTCGCAAACTACACTACAGTAAAGCCCATCTCTTCCACGAAAGGCCAGCTAACGGTAGTGGTGATTTGCTAACTCGTGCAAGAACCTGCCATCTGATTCTAGCACGTCCCCCATTGATGCCTAGCTAGCCCACAGGCTAGGTTGCTAACGTAGCATGCAAGCTAAATGTCATTTCAATTCAACACTCACATCGGCTCCAGGAGTTTTGCCAGCCATGATTTCAAGGCTTCCACATGTTCTATGATCATCGTGAGAAAGACTATAATACTGTCTATAAAAAGAAAGCGCGCCTTGACGAGCCAACTTTCATCGTCTATATATTTATAAGCTTTGAGGCCTTCTGTCTCTCTTCTCTGGCAGGTCGGGACAAAATATTTTACGGCATGGCAACACACAAGTCGAGATGTCGTAACGCGGGTCTTACTAACGTTGAAAGTCTACAGTGTCTTCTTGGATTGACGATTCATTAAATCCACACAAAATAATATGTACTTATTTAAATTACACGCAATATCTATAACGTTTTTACTACTCGAATCGGGCACATAGTTTATCAGATATCTAAAGATACGACGCCACATAGGTCCTGGCAGACTACGTTTCCCAGAACACCCCACGGAAAGCTGATTGTGTGTGTCATCATCCAGGCACCGGTGGCGTGGGTTTCTCATGTCAAACTAGAAACTATTTCTGCCATCTCCTTTCTTTAAACAACAGAATAACAAATAGCTGCTTAAATTTTTCCAAAATGACGGTAGGTTCATTTTTAATGTACACTCAGTTCTGAATGGTTAATAATACTTTAGAGCAAATGGCTACGTTTTATCTTTATTAACTCATTGTAGCTGTTAGCAAAGTTAGCTAACATGAGCTGTCGAACCAGCTGCAGAAAAGAAATTGACCGCTACACCAGAAATGAAATCAATTTTATTTTTTTCTATTGTTTTCTATTTCTATTCGTATAAAATCTACTTGCACTTATCACTGTACAGACTTTACTCCAATAAAGCTTTATTTCTTGTTTAATATTGTATCAAAGGAGCGGAAAGGAACAGCGAAGTTGGACTACCTAAGAAAGATTGAATTAGAAATCCAGGAGAAATGGGATCAGGAGAGAGCATTTGAGAATGACGCACCAACAACAGTCGGAGAAAGTATGAAGTGAGTAGCTGCCTTATTTATCACACCGAGGCATTTCTGGTCCTGAAAAGTGTCCTAAGACTATCTAGAAACTTGTTCATTGCATGTATGTACCTGTATATGTTTCACTATTGCCTCTGGCCATGGTCTGCATTGTAAATGAGAACTGGTTTTCAATGGACTTTTCTGGTTAAATAAAGATTCAATCAAATAAATTAATTATGCATATTTAAAAAGCAATTCACAGATTCCTGCTCTTGTTACTATAGTAGAGCAGCTGTTACAGGTTTTCATCAAATTGAAATAGATATGTAGTGACTTTTTTCCAGTGCAAGTCACGTTGAAGCACTGAATAATCCACATATAGGATGAGATTTTCTAATGGGTACTTTGTGTCATTTTCCCATTAAATGCATTATGATTGGAAAGAGACACTAGGTATTATACCCTTATGGTTTGTAACTTAAGTGTTATTTTCCTTCTTTGCAGCAAAAACAAGTACTTTGTCACCTTTCCCTATCCTTACATGAATGGTCGATTGCATCTTGGCCACACATTCAGTTTGTCAAAGTGTGAGGTAAGTTTGCATATAGATGCACATGGAGTTGAACTGATTAATTAAATTGCTGTGCTTTATTTTTTACTTTTTATTACATACAATGATTAAATGAGTAGATAAGTTTACATATATTATTTCACACTATAATATACATTTTGTTTTTAATTATAAATGAAGTACACCTATGAAAAGGAAAATAAAAGTCTCACGTTTCACATACTATTAGTATTGTGGGAAGGGCTTATTCTAGACTTTATAAGCAGGATATAAATGTTCTGAAGTTGGTAGACGTGATGTACAGAGGATAGCTGACTGGAAAAACTGCTGGAATGATTTCAATCCTCACCAGTAGTGTAGTGCTGAATAAATTAATATTCAGATCTCCTTCTCACTTTCCTCTGAGCTGCTCCCATTTTTATCTGTACCTGCAGTTTGCTGTTGGTTACCAGTCTCTGAGAGGGAAGAAATGCCTCTTTCCATTTGGGCTGCATTGCACAGGAATGCCAATCAAGGTTGGTGTGCTCCCCCCCCTCTTGATTTGTTTGGTTGTTTTTCATCCCAGTTACATTACTGCATTGTGTATTTTTTTTAAAACTTTTAGGTATTGAAGTAGTGTACTTCTTAGATTCTTCTTTTTCAGATCTACAATCTGACAGCATTTTAGGATTTTTTTTTAAATGACACTCATTACATCAGCTATAGTCATTTCTGTATGTATTACTATGCACAATTAAAGTGGGCAAGATTATTATTATTATTTAGTATTATCAGTATACCCTGCACTAATATTTGGATTAATAGATATCTCTGCTTTTAATTTACTGTCTTAAACTTCCTCTCACAAGGTGTCTTGCTTGCCTGTCCTTGTGAAATTAAGAAATCCATCTTGTATCCACCAGGCCTGTGCAGACAAGCTGAAGAGAGAGATGGAACTGTACGGAAACCCTCCACAGTTTCCAGAAGAGGAGGAGGAAGAGAAGAAAAAGCCAGAGGCATCTGAGGAAATCATCATCAAGGACAAAGCAAAGGGCAAAAAGGTAAGAATCTGAGAGATGATTTCCACACTGAATATAATGTTGTGCATTTTTTATTTATGTATTTATTTTGATTTATTAACATTTAAGCCCATGTTTTAAGGAATTGGACAAACAAACACTTGCACAAAAATTTAACTGAAATTTTCATTGTTTTAAAGACCAGTTTCATTTATGTGAAGTTAAATAATTTATTTTAGTTAAATTAAAAGTTAAGTGAAAATTAATCAATGGTATCTGTTATGTTTTTCTTTTTTGCCTCCACATATGGGAGAAAATGCTTTATTTCTTTTTTGTTTTTCCATTTTCTTTGTGTTGCATTAATTAAGCTCTTAGTTGTTTCTATTTAATTTCTTTCATTCTTTTTAGTTTGTTTTAATTCTTGTACTTTTCATATCTTTTATCATTTTTAGTTCATTTTGATTCTCCTATTTAACATATCTTTTGCACCTCGCTGTAATGCTTTTAACATTTTGTGTAAAGCACTTTGACTTGTCCTGTGCATGAAATGTGCTATCCGAATAAACCTGCCTTGTCACGGCTCCAAAGTTGGTTTATATTATCTATCTATGTACCAGAATGGTATGTGTATGTGAAAGCTAAACATAAAGTTGTATATTAAGAAGTAATTATAAATCTAAATTTTTTTTTAGCAACTTTAAATTCCAAATAGTAAGCGATCATGACCAAACTAAGGATTATATAAACATCTTTGTTCACCTCATTCCATTTAGAATATATTAACCCTCTTGTATTTCTCTGTTAGAGCAAAGCAGTGGCCAAATCTGGAACCTCTACTTTCCAGTGGGACATCATGAGGTCTTTGGGTCTAAATGACCAAGAGATTTCCAAGTTTGCCAGCGCTGAACATTGGCTGGAGTATTTCCCTCCTCTGACAATCAAAGATCTCAAACAGATGGGAGTCAAGGTGATTAATATAACAATCAATGCGTCACACTCAAATGTTTTCTTTAAAATGATTTAAAAGTCAATTGTCCTTAAACGCTAATGTTCTGATTTTACCTCATAGGTGGACTGGAGGCGTTCTTTCATCACGACAGATGTGAACCCCTTCTACGACTCCTTTGTCAGGTGGCAGTTTGTCACACTGAAAGAGAGAAAAAAGATCAAATTTGGCAAAAGGTAAATTTTTCCACAAGGTTTCTGTGGAACAGTTTTTTAATGTAATTTTTTTTTTCAGGTCAAATTAGTTTAGAGGTTATAGATAAAGTCATTGGACAATAAATTAATTTTACAATAGACTTCAGGCTCTGTCAGTTTAATTAGATTTTCTTTCTGTGGTGTAATGTGGCTGTTCTGGACTCCTGTGCAGGTATACCATCTATTCTCCCAAGGATGGGCAGCCATGCATGGACCATGACAGGCAAACAGGAGAGGTATTTTATGAATTTGCAAACTTATCATTCTCAAATGATTTTGTATAATTAATCATCAACTAATTTTGACCTAATTTAGAGCCACAAACAACTTTTTTAAAACATTCTCCTTTATTCTTCTACCAATTTTCCTCTGCTTCTAATCTCCCCTGACTGAATAAAAATCATTTATGGTCTTATGTGATTTTGATTCACTAGTGGTTTTAATTCTCTCGCTACTTTTTCCCATGTTGAATTTATACAAGTGCTGCTTCATTTAGATATTGTGGATTAATGAGCTGCATTTGGTTGACTTTTCTTCTGGCGCATGTGTGCACTTTTACAGGGAGTTGGACCACAGGAGTATACTCTCATTAAGATGAAGATAGTTGAACCTTACACAGCAAAATTAAAATCCAAAGTCTTCTATAGCAGGTAAAGTGCAAACAAACTAAGCACTTTTCTACCAGTGACCTTTCTTGGATGAATACTGTACTCAAGTGAGGTTTTATGTTCAGTATGATACTTTGTTTCCAGAGTGTTTGGAATCAAAGGGCAATGTTGAGAATTGACTCTGTGAAGTAAAAACTCGCTAAATCTTGATGAATACTACCTCCTCAGTAGAGCAAACATCAGTTTCTCATGCGTGCTGTCTTCCCCACAGCGGCATGAAAGGCAAAAACATCTTCCTCGTGGCTGCCACTCTGAGACCAGAAACCATGTTCGGTCAGACCAACTGCTGGGTGAGACCGGACATGAAGTATGTTGCTTTTGAAACAGTCAGTGGAGACATCTTCATCTCCACTGGCAGGTCTGCCAGGAACATGTCTTTCCAGGGCTTCACTAAGGAGAACGGAGTGGTGCCAGTTGTGATAGAAATCTTGGGACAGGTACTTTTGCTTACTTGTTGCTCCCAATTACAGCAAATAAATAAGCATAATTATTCCTTTATTAAAGTTTTGAGTTTAACATTGAAATGCAAGCACTTCTTTAATCGATTCAAAATTCATTTGTGGTTATCGTGCGTTGTCTGCAACCTTCATGATGAGTAATGACTGAGTGAGGAGGGAACCTCCATCTCCCAGTGTAAATTAAATCAGACTTTTCTCTCTTTCTCAGGATATCCTTGGTTCTGCTCTGAGTGCTCCTCTGACTTCCTACAAGATCATCTATGCTCTGCCAATGCTCACCATCAAGGAAGATAAAGGTACAAGTCCAGCGACTTGAGTCAGACACATTAGCTTGATAAAACTTTTGAGAAGTTCCAGTAATTGACTTTGACAATTATTTAAGACATGTATTTTTCTTCTAACTAGTGTCATTCACAGCATCAAGAGTCTTGGAGTTTTCCACCTTTCTCTTCTGTGTAGTCATAGAAAAGATCCACAAACACTTCTTGAATTGTTTTAGTTATTTATTCATATTACCTCTTATTATCTCAGCACAGCACCTGCATGGAGCTTTATCCCTTATTCTCCAAGGTCTTTCATTATGTTTCAACTGAAGTGGATGGAAAAAATATTGGGATGTAAAATAGCTGGTCAAGGTAGAATTCAATAGTATTTCATAGCGATGTCAAAGGATGGGCGTAATGGGTGCTTTTTTTCTTTGAAGTAGAACAGAGACACGACATGGAGCCTTTCTGTTTGAAGTATAATTTATTTTCCTGGTTTCTGGTCTCGCTGAGAGGTGCTGTTTGCTTCTTAGTTTTCATGTTTCCTCATGATGAATTTTTATAAATACTCATAATTAAAATTTCTGAATCACTGAACTGAAATGTCAGAATTTCATTAGAAAAAGAATCAATTTATTCTGTTCAGCGTGTCATCCTGTTTCTAAAGGTTATGGAGTGTAACCAGAGACATTAACTCAGATCATGTTCATTTGTGTTTCCTGTTTCACAGATGGTTGCTCCAGTGCTGCTAATTAAATGTGGCACCATATGTTATTTATTAACTCTGAATGTAAAATAATAAAAAAAAGACAGTATTGTTTAATGCCATGTGTGTTGTTGTGCCATTTCTGTGCTTTCTTAAGGTACTGGTGTCGTTACCAGTGTGCCATCTGATGCTCCTGATGACATTGCTGCTCTAAGGGACATAAAGAAGAAGCAGGTAATGTGACAGACATAGAAATGGTCATCTACTTTTAACTTTGAGCAAGGCTTTCTGCATAATTTGTTGGGAATTAATTTTGAATTTCTCTGCTGTGCTATTGATTTGAGCAAACCTCCCTCTTCTTTTGAAGACAACAATAACTTTAAGACAAATTTATTTTATTAAGATCCTGTTCATTCTTGCTTTTTCTAAAGGCTCTACGGGAAAAGTATGGAATTGAAGACAAGATGGTGTTGCCTTTTGAGCCGGTAAGTGACTCTAGGAAAAGTCTGTTGGATTTCACGAAACCCACTAGTTTAGTCGCAGATGCTCAGTGCTCCATTTATGTGTGTTTTTACATATGTTTTCGCGCTTTAGGTCCCTATCATCGATATCCCAGGATACGGGAATCTTTCTGCGCCTCTGTTGTGTGATGAGCTGAAGATCCAAAGCCAGAATGACAAAGAGAAACTGGCAGAGGCCAAAGAGAAAGTCTACCTGAAGGGATTTTATGAAGGGGTGAGTGTAGACAGCTTTATGATTTAACTGGAAGTTTGAAACTTGAAATAAAGCCCTGAAGGCCAAGCTGAATTGTTCATTCACTGGCTCCTGGCTTCGTGTTGCCCTCAGGTAGTACTTTTTTATTCCTTGTCCAATTCTGCAAAAAATGTGTACAAGCTGAACTATGTTCGTGATTTATTCATAAATCAGGCTTGGAATAGGAATCATTTTCAGATTGGAAAAAAACAAACAAAAACAATTTTTTTTAAGATTCTATTAATTTATTTTATTATTACTCTTCTAGCACTACATTAGTGATGGGAAGTTCAGCTCTTTTCAAAGAATCTGCTCTTTTGACTTGGCTCCTTTAGAAGAGTCGGCTCATTAGGCTCCTAAATGGTTATTCACTTAGTATCACTCAGAGCTTCTATTCTAGTCTAATTTAGCAATTATGAGTGGTTTATTTATTGGTAAGCAATGTTTTACTTATTTATTTTTTTGTTATCATAAGAACCTTATTTTTTGGCATTGTTTTCATTAGAAAATAAAGCTATCTTTAATATTTTATTCAAACCTTTAAGCAGACAACTGAAGACGGAACCAAACCAAGCAGATTAAATAAATCTGAACATTATGACACTTTAAATTCACTAATTTCTCCATTTTTTCCTTACACACGCCCAGTAGCGTAATTTCAATCTGGCTACCAGCTATCTGTGTACCTGGTCTGTACCACTACACTCCCTGGCCCTCATTTATCAAATGAGCGTTAACGAAAATCTGTGCCCACAACCATTTCCATGCAAGGCTCTGCATTTATCAATTTGGACGTCGGCGTAGGATACGATCAAATCTCACGACTGGTCTGAAATCGCAAGTTTGGGTCAGTGTGGTTTTGCAGTGCTGCACAGCTCACCCTGAAAACAATTATTAAACAAACCTCAAGCTGTCATCTTAGCATAAGCAGCCACATATTCAATACTCAGAATGAAAAACAGATTAAAATGGATTCCCAAAACAAATAAAATAAAAAAAGCTCACTGATACTGCTTGGAGTGCACACTGAAAATGATTTGGGAAAATAACAGATAAACAGCCTCAGCCCACACATGACAATTGGCATATTCAATAACTTTTTCAAATAAAATCATGAAGCCTTGCTGGTCCCAGACTTTTCCTAAAATTACATGAATTTTCATTAAAACCGTTCTAATATTTACTGTTTTAGTATGTAAAGATCAGAAGAAATGGGATTAAAAAAGGATGCAGCACCAGGTACAGAGAAGCTGGCACAAAAAAAACGTGACACCGCAAAGCCGGTCGGAGCTGCTGTGACTTCTAAGAAGTTGTTTTATAGCCTCATAATAACTAATGTCGATGGTCATGACAGTAGGCCTATACATATTCTTGCCTTTATACAGCCTGACTATAACTTTAATCATATTGTCTGGGTGTTTTCTATCACTTCAGACTTATCCACCCCTGCTCCATGTTTTTCTTTTTTTGAATAAACAAATAGGCCTATTTAAGCCACCCAGATCTAAGATTTATTTTGTATCTGTGGCAAATAAGGCTACAATTTTTGCTTTATAGCCTACTATGTTTTGTAAAACATTATTTGATTATAATTAGGCTAATATTAGCCTGTTTTCGCTGTTTTAGTGCTAAAGAAGATCTTTCACAGTTCACCTATCAGATCTTGACAATGACAGATTTACTATTATTAGAGGAACAGTAGGGGATGCAAGCGTGTCAGGGATCTCCTCATGGTGACTGATGATTGGCTGAACAGTCGCTGCATTTATCAAGGTCCAATCATTCTTACGCTGGGATTGGTCAGATTCAAACGTTTCATAAATCACACATGGATCTAATCGTAAGAGCATTCCTGCGATCAGATGTGCGCTCATTTCCACGTTTGTTTGATAAATGAAGGCCCCTGTCTTCTAAGAGGCCCTTCCTTCTTTACAATGTAGTATGATCCGAGTGTTTCCTCCTATGGAATTGACCGCATTGTGTGCCCATCAAAATGAAGTCCCGCCTCATCTAAGGATTCAGCTGTCTTAGACAGGAATTGGTTCTTATAATTTACTACAAAGAATCGGCTCTTAGAGCCAGCTTGACACATCACTACCAGCACTGGGAAAGCTAATAGTGTGTTCAATTTGTACTTGGAAGTCGGATTTTCCGAGTTCCCAGTTGTAAATACAACAAGAATGGTTACTGGAAATTCTGTCAAATACAATATACTGTATGTCTGCACTGTCAGCACATTATTGTGGACATTAAGCATGTGTCTTTTGTCTGGGTTGTTCTTTCCATTTGTGAATGGATAAAATCCTGCAGACTTGTGTCTCACTTATTTTAACAGAAGTTATGGTTTGGTGAAAGAAATACGTCAATATAAATGTTATTGTGAATGAATTTTTCTCTCAGATCATGCTTGTTGATGGCTACAAGGGACAGAAGGTCCAAGATGTGAAGAAACCTATCCAGAAGATGATGGTTGACAGGGTAAGACATTTCTGCTTATAACTAAATAAATGGAAAGATTCCAGATTTACCTTGTATTGAGTTTGGCCTGTGTTACATCACTTCCTCGTTGCAGTTATCATGTAAAGTTCGATTGAGTATTGTAGATTTATATTGAGTGATTTTATTTTTTCTCTTCTGTTAATCTGTCACAGGGTGAGGCCATGATTTACATGGAGCCAGAAAAACAGGTCATGTCACGATCAGCTGATGAGTGTGTAGTTGCTCTCTGTGACCAATGGTGAGTGCCTCAAGAATGTTTCTGCTGTAAAATCTGACCTGTTTTCATTAGTACCAATTATTTAATGATAATGCTTTAATGGCAAGTGTCTTTTGATGATTTTATGCAAAGATTACCTGTGTGTGTGACAGGTATTTGGACTATGGAGATGCTGAGTGGAAGCAACAGGCCAATGAAGCCCTCAAGTCTCTGGAAACGTAAGATATGAACCTCTTCATGGAATTTCCTTTCTGCTTTTTTTCAGCATTTGTGCCTTCTGAGCCAGGGCTCTTAATCTCAACAGAATTGAATACTACTTAATTAATCCCTAAAGGGAAATTATTCTGTTTCACTATGAATTATTAAGGAAAAATTATTAAATAAATAACAATTATTTAAAGAAAAGAATTAGTTGACAAACTTGTGAAGTGTAATAGTAAGGAGGCGTAGTTTAATTCAAATCACATTCACCATTTACAGTTAACACAGATGAACTGTTATAAGCTAAAAACTTTATACTTATTGGCAGTTTAAAATATTTAGAGATAATTCAAATTGTTCTTGTATATAGTGTTGTTATAACAAAAGCTGTTTTTTTATAGTAATTCTCAATTCCAAGAAGCTAAAGATGTACATTTCTCAATCTTTTTTTTTTAATGCTGCCTTTTACAAATTACCAGCTTTTGTGAAGAGACTCGGAGAAACTTTGAGGCAACTTTGGACTGGCTACAGGAACATGCCTGCTCTCGGACCTATGGTCTCGGTAAGTGTTTTCCTCTGCAATGAGTGGTTGCACTGCAAGATTTATCAAGGTTACTTTGGTTGGAAGACTAATAAAATGTTGATGCTGTTTTGGATTTGATTCTACTTTAAAAGTTTTCTTATTTAACCATTTAACTTTCACACTAAGAAAAAAGCAAGAGAGAAATGTTTCTTTGCATATTCTCTTTTCTTTTGAACAAGAAAAATACAAATAAATTTTTTTCAGCAAATAGTTGAGATAAAAGTTAATAATAAAGTAATGACAGTGAAATGGTCAAAATTTGAAACGGCAATGGGATGACAAACACTTTGTTTTGGTATTACATACTCAAACCAGTTGGTAGAGATGGTTCAGGCAGGTTTATTTAATCAATTATTTACTAAGATTCATGATAATTACTGAAAATTTACAAAGGGTTAAATAAAAGCTTTTTTTTAATTTAATATGATCAGTTTTCTAGGGTTTGAAAGAGGAAACATACTGTGAATTTCTTTTAGTGTTTGGGTGATGCTTTTTGTCTGTAGATGGAGACAGAGGACTGAATAAATAACCTAGCATTATTCCTCTATAAATACAAGTATAGATTTAGAACCAAGGCCAGCTGGCATGCATGACAGGCCAGGACTGTAAAGTCCAGACTCTTTGTAGACTCTGACTGGAGAAATCTGTTTTTAGAATATGAAGTCTGACCAAACAGAATACCAAACAGTCTGACAGACTGCTCAGCATCTCTGAGATGCTTTTTGTGCAGATACTTTCGTACTTGTGGAATCAAAAGTGAATTTATATTTTCAAGGTTTTCTTCAACAATCATTATTCGCAATCATTGCAAGTCACCAGAGAAGAGGGTTTTTTCTCATGTAAAACTGAAAGATCTGTTTTCTATATCAGGAATGTGTCCCAGTCTAGATGTTCACTTCTTAAATAAAAGGGGGGGAAAAAATCAAGTAATGTATTTGTGATCTATCCTCTGCTCTTTAACTCTTAGATTGATCATATGAAATCTCTTTTAAATGATAGAAAAAAATTCATGTGCAAGAAAAGGGTTATTTATTTTTTATTTGATCTCATCAAAATTCCATATGTAATGTTGTTTGTATGTCTAATGTATTCACTGCTGGTGAATGTTAATTAATGCTCAAGCTTGCAGCATTTTATTCTATTTCAAATTGGGGACAAAAGAAATTCAAACTCAACTCAAACTGAGAGGATGTGAGGCCATTTGAGGAGTGAGTTTTTCATAACTTCTTGTTGCTAAAAATGACTGAAGCGTATTGCATTCACTTGGGGAAAAAAAGCTCTGTTTTTTGAAGTAAGATCATTTTTACAGAAATTTTTTTTTGTCTGATTTAATGAAATAATTCCCCCTCCCCAGAGTTCTGAGTGTAGCACACACTCACTGTAACAGTGCTTGGATAAGCTTAATGCACAGTATTAACCTCGGCCTGCAGCTGGGTTCACTTTTCACTAAGATCTTGTATTATTGATCCTGGGAAAACCTGATGACTGGCAAGGATCAACCGGCCCTCGAGGGCCAGTGTTCTGCAGGATTTAGATGTTTCCCTACTGCTACACATCTGATTCAAATAACAGCTTGTTGTTTAGGTCTGCACATATATATATATGACTTGTTAATTTGAATCAGGAAATCCAGTACCTACATCAGTCATTGATGATTGGAGTTGATAATCCCTGCAGTAAAGTCTGCTCCAGTTTGTTCTTCCATCTCAGCTGCACTTTGCACAGATCCAGTATCTTCTGCAATCTTCTGATTGTTTACACTGTAGACTCTATAGTGTCACTACGTAGCCTGAATTCACTGACCAACTGAACCTGGAGAAACATGGCTATGTCCAGCAGTCCCCACTGGGCTTTCTGCCTGACCAACTGTAAAGTCTTCAGGTGTTTTGCAAAGTCGACAAACTAATAACAATCCCATCTACATAACTTAGAGACAGGAAAATCTCCCAATGTGTCAAACTGAATGAAACTCAACAACTTGGAGGAAACGGAAGTGCCTCTTGTTTAGAAGTAGCCTGTTGATAATGCTGACAAGCAGAGCACATATCAAATAAGAACAGGTTTTTATTGTTTGTTTTTTTTAGAAAAGGATCCAAAAAAGTGAACGCAGTACGCTTCCTTAAAGCATATATTTTGAGAAAGTGCCAAAAAAGGAGTGTGTGAAGTATAGGTTGCAGTGCTATATTTCAAACTACCCATTCTGGTTTGATTTTAAGATTTAAATCTTTTTTTTATTTACAAATAATTATTCATTTAAGCTGGGGCCTTAATCTTCTGTCTCAGTGTTTGTCTCGCCATCCCCATTTAACCAGTTTGACAAATTCAACAAAAAACACTGGTCTGTACAGAGGACTGTCTGTTTTGACCGTTTGCCTTCTCTTTCATGGTTGTGTGTGTGCCTCTGTCTGTATGTGTATGTGTCTGCATGGGTGCCCGCCCCCTGGTTACCATAGGAACACGGCTGCCTTGGGATGAACAGTGGCTGATTGAGTCGCTATCGGACTCTACAATCTACATGGCTTACTACACCATAGCGCACCTCCTCCAGGGAGGTGTGCTCAATGGACAGGGAAAGTCGCCACTGGGCATCAAGTATGTATACAGCACACACACACATGCATGTTACCACACAAGAATAAACAAGTGTTAAACCGAAACAAATTTTTCTCTTTTCATGTGTCTCTCCATCTTTTTTTTTCTCCTCGTTTTATCTCCAAGCAGCTAGACTTGAGATTACACTGAGGGAGAATACACTCTCTGTAATAAGTCTGTTTGATGCTTTGTATTCATCCATGGTGTAATCCATAGCTCAGAAATCTTTCTAGTGTCCTCAAATCTCATTCTTAGCCGTGAAATAAAATGGCTGAGAAGTGAGAAACACTGTCAAATATTGGATTATATAAACCCCCCAGTCACACTATGCATTTAAATGCATCTTCTCACCTCACTTGAACTGAGTACATCCCTCTGTCTAACCTTGACCATTCTTCCATTCTCAACCCCCCACCCCCCCACCCACAGGCCAGAGCAGATGACAAGAGAGGTGTGGGACTTTATCTTCTTTAAGACGTCTCCCTTTCCCAAGACAGACATTCCTAAAGAACATCTACAGAGGCTGAGGAGGGAGTTTGAGTACTGGTACCCTGTGGATGTCCGTGTGTCTGGCAAAGATTTGGTGCCTAACCACTTATCCTACTACTTGTACAACCATGTGGCTATGTGGCCCAAAGACAAGTGAGTTTTCCCCATTTAACTGGCCAGTATAGAATAACGCCTTAGATAAGGGGGTGTTTATTGAAAGGACTAGTCTTTGGTTTTTGGTTTGGACCAGAAACATTTGGTAGTTTCTGCATTCCCCCCTCTTTTTCTTGATTACACTCAGACTTGCATGTCTTCAGTCTTAAACTGTGTTGGTTTTGACAGTGAAGCGATCTGGTGGCCCCTTTACACTTTTGGGGCATGGTTATGATCCACTTGGCACCTTAGAGGGAAGGGTCAGTGCAAACCAACCCCAAATTGTTTCAGGTACCTTCATCCTGTGGTCAGACATGTCCGTCTTGTTGGGAATGATCTCTCAGGATTATGTTACTGTCATCCATTGGACACAAGGGGTCACTATATGTCTTGAAATTAGAATAACCATTTGCCAAGACCTTTAGTTTATAATTGCCCAGTTTCACTTGTGTAAGACATCGCACTCCACCACTATCGTCAAGATGCCAAGTAAGAAGAAATGATTTGGAAGAGCAAAGCTCAATCTCTCCTGTAGATATTCACAAACTTGTAAGCCAGTACAAAGGAGAATCTGAGCTCATTGCAGGTCTGGTCTCATTAACAGATTTTGGGATGTTTTGTTGTTCTTAATATGTCAAACACACGTGGCACATCAGTCATCATATTATAAAATGTGATGACATTTTATAACATATTACCAAAGTAGCATGATACCAATAACCATAATAAGAAAATGTTCTGTTATCTGCAGTGGGAAGTGGCCACAAGCAGTACGAGCCAATGGACATCTGCTCCTCAACTCTGAAAAGGTCAGTTTAGTCTTTTTGCTGTTGGATATGAATTTTACAGCAGCAGCAACTTTTATCATTAAATAATAGAAATGAAAAAAAAAACCTTTGTTTCAGCATTTGACGTGTTGCATTGACCTATTCTAATTGGAATAAAAGGTTTATCTAGTTTGAAAACAATACTATTTTGTTTTTATGTTAATTTGCGATTATAATTTGCAGAAATATTAGATGTTACATGAACTCATTTTTTCAGCATTAATGTGTTTTTAAAGCTAATTCTCCAATGCCATTATTTGAATGTTGTTAAAGCTCATTAACAATTTTATGCACTCCTTGCACCGTTCATTTGTCATTTTCAACTGAGAGTTCAAATATATAGTGTTATTGTATCATAGCATAAGATTCTGGCTGCTAACATCTGCTTTGTTTTTTCCTGTAACTCCCCAGATGTCCAAATCAACAGGAAACTTCCTCACTCTCACCCAAGCCATTGACAAGTTTTCAGCAGACGGTTTGTTTATATATGTATATTTATATAAATATATCTTTCTGTTTCCTCCTCCCTTCTATTAAGATTATTTTCAATTCATTATTTGTGCCGTCTTGAACTAAAACATGGGTCAAAAACATGTTGGTTCTGTGCTTGGAACACCTTACAGTCTTAAAGGCTATTTTCATGAGAAAGCTTGTCAGATGATTAATAATGCATTGTAAGTAATAACTTTCAGTATTATTTTGCATGCTTTAATCAAACTGTTAAAAGAAAGGTAGTGTAAACTCTGTACTCTAAAGATTTAAATAATGAATTATGTATCTGAATGATGTGCATCTCAGAAAGACATTACCTGCTGTTGGTCAACAAGATACAGAGGAAAGAAGAAAATGACTGACTCAAAACTCAATCTTCAGACATTTATTTAATTTTGTATTATTTTAGTTGATTCTTTGTTGTTATCCCTGATTTCTTACCACAGGTATGCGTCTGGCACTCGCTGATGCTGGGGACACAGTGGAGGATGCCAATTTTGTTGAGACCATGGCTGATGCTGGCATACTGCGCCTCTACACATGGGTGGAGTGGGTAAAGGAGATGATTGCCAACCAGAACAACCTGAGGACAGGCCCTGCAGACACCTTCAATGATAGAGTCTTTGCCAGGTAGATGGAGGAATTTATTAAGAGGCAGAGGTGTTATGGGCTGAGATTTAAAGCTTAAATAAATGGTTATTGTTGAATTATTACAATATTCAATACATGTACAAAAGGTTTTAGGTTGCCCAAATTTTCAATCTTGATAACTGAATGTTTACCTCTGAACAACAGAATATGTATCTCTTTATGTACTGTGCTGACAAGTGAATGATGCACTGAGTTTGGGCACTGAAAGATTTTCGTGTCCTGTCTAGTGAGATGAATGCAGGGATCTTGAAGACTGAACAGCACTATGAGAGGATGATGTACAAAGAGGCTCTGAAGAGTGGCTTTTTTGAGTTTCAGGTACGTACAGTATTGTTTTAGAGTAGAACTTACAGATTGTTTTAATAGCTTGAAGACGGGCCTGTTCCTAAAGACTTTTAGGAGATTACTGTTGCACTTGTAAAAAGTTAAATGTGTGTAATTCTGCATGAATATGACCTGAAATATTGCCCTGAAATTAGATAAAGAGAGACTAAAGAAAATTTAACAATTGTATAAACATGTGGTGATTTAACTAGTGAACATGGGATATTTTGCAAACGGATGACGGATTTAGCTGTTTTAATAATGTTTGTTTAAAATGATCGCATTATATTTTGAAAAAGGAAAATAACCTTATCCCATATGTGAAACATGAAGTGGTGGAGTCTTGATCAGGTTTGTTTGGCTGTACCTAAGTCAGGAGAGTTAGATTAATGATAATAAACTCAAAGGAAGATGTCAGGACATCTATGTGTGTGTCATCATGAGAGCCAAAACAAGTCAAACTGAGCCTGGTCAGACTGCAGGACATGGTTTTAGTAATTCATGCTCTTGGACTGATTATCCTCAGCAAACTGTTTGCGGTCTTTCTTGTGATCCAGCTTCAGAAGAGGTTTCCCTCTGGGACAATGTCCATGCAGACCAACATGATGGTGTATAAAGTGTATGGTCTGATCACTGAGACTCACTTCCTGCTTCTTCAATCCCTGCAGCAATGCTAGCAGAACTGTTTTTTAAAGCCAACTTCTGGATATGATGCAGAGCATGAGGACTCAGCTTCTTCAGTCCTGGAGAGGCTGGTTCTGAGTGGAACCTGACTGGGAAAACTGCTGTATGACCTTGGCCACTGTGCTGTAGCTCAGTTTCAGGGTGTTACTGTCTTCATATAAACTAGGCCATCTTTGTGGAGAGCCACAAGTCTATTTGTCAAACCCACAGAAAGATCTTTGCCATGAGGTACCATGTTGAACATCCAGTGGTCAGTATGAAAGAAATATACTCAAAGCACCAAATATAACAACTAATCTGTGATAAACATGTTTGTATGGTCCAGTCAAACAGGTAGAACTTTGAACATGATAAATAAAACAGGTGGCTCTGCATATTTAAACAACATGCACATGTATCACTAGGGGTCTACTCACTTGTGTTGCCAGCTATTTATACAAAAATGGCTGTGTGTTGATAACTTTCAGAGAACACAAAGTTTACACTGGTATACCAGTTGTACAGTGACTACTCTAAATCATATCCAAGTTCACTTCCATAGGATTGTCCTTTTAAAAAGATAAAATGAAAATGTTGCCAAAATGTGAAGGGTGAACTCACTTTTGTGAGATACTGTATGTTACATGACAATGACCATGCGCACACTCAAAATTTGTTCTACCACATGTGATTGAAGAAGAGTATAGTTAGAAATTTGGAATAGATGAATGAAATTCCTGACTTTAATCTAATAGATGACTGATAACAGTAGTTCTTAAAACTGTACGAATGTGTTCTCAGGCTGCCAAAGACAAATATCGTGAGCTGGCAATCGAAGGGATGCATAGAGACCTTGTCTTCCAGTTCATAGAGAGACAAACACTGCTGCTGGCCCCCATTTGCCCCCACCTATGTGAATACACATGGGGTCTGCTCGGCAAGGTAAGAACCATATGGATTTAACATCATACTGTGTTGTTTCATTCTCTGATGAGGTTTAAATCTGACCTTGATCCTCCCCTCCTGCCTGTCTTTCATTTTTATCTCTGTTGTATACTTTTAACCAAAACAGAAATGCAGCCAGAAGAAACATTTTAAGTTGTTATATTCATTTACATTCATGAGTACACCTGGGATCAAGAAGCTTAAGCTTACAGGTTCATGCGGGTGCGCAGTTATGCTGGTCCCACTTCTCATTTACCGGTGTGAAATGGTTACCAACACATTTCCACTGCTGATATGCAAGTCCACTGGGGGTCTGTCTTCACACTGAGCTTTTTTCTTCTCTGCAGCATGAAATGAACACACACACACACACACACACACACACACACACACACACACACACACACACACACACACACACACACACA
>JBBBVU010000016.1:15212503-15226741 GCA_037177055.1 Atherinosoma microstoma
ATTTCCATTTAACTGTTTAAATAATATAAATGTCAGATTTCCATCAACTGTGTATATAATATATATATATATATATATATATATATATATATATATAGTACCATGTCAGTTTAATCAATGCAGTCTATTATGCCGATAGATGAGCAAGTGAAGATCAATGAAGCTGTGGCCTTGGAAGATGACCAGTGACAGGGAATGCTCATTCAGTGGGCCATGTTTTTTTATGATTTAGAAGATTTGTCATTATATCTTTATGCTTAACCACAGCAAGGTTATATGGGTAATGTTATACAAAAGCTTGGTATGTTTGCAAATAGATTTTTTCATCAATCGCTAAATCTGTAATTTAGATCAAAACTTTGCTGATCCAGTTGACCCCCTTTCATTTTCAGCATACGGCTCTGGGATTATAGTGAGGGGAGATTATTTTCCCTCCTAACATCAACCTAAATAGGAAGTGCTAATCTTTGGAGCAGAATTAATTTCAGGGTTATAAGGTTACTCACAGTTGTGCATATGTATAATCTGTTAAGCATGTGTTTGTGCTTGTATTAGTTTGAATTATTGATGGAATCATTTTTAACCTTTTTTCAGTTTTTAGTTTTTGCCAATCTTTTTTCTTATTGTCTTTAATAGTAAGCTCAGTATTGCTTTTCAACTTTATGTCTGATTATTGTGCATTTGATTTTTCTTCTAATTGTTGTGAATTTCGTGTGAAGCATTTTGATTTACATGCCCGTCGGAACAGTGGTGTGAATAAAATTGAAGTTGAAATTGAAAATAAAAATGATTGAGCATGTATTGGCCAGCCATAGGCAAAAAAGCAGCTGACCAACTTTGTAAGAGATTAGACTGACTGAAATCTTTTGAGCCCTGAAGCTCAAAATTGATGAAATTTGAGTTACTTTAAGTTCATTCAGTGGGTGCCACTGTTTCTGCAGCTTATTTATGTTCTATTTGATCATTACTCACAAATGTAATGGATATTGTTAAAATCTTTTTTATAATTCATTTTAATTAAACACTGCTTCACCTGCTTTGATGAATAAGCTATCCCCTGTTCACTGTATTGATTGAGGCTGTAATAAAGAGAGACTACTGACTTTAAATGGTTAAATTAGAAGAACCAGATCAGTCAATGTGCATTGGTGTACTAGAAATAAAGCATGTGTTTCATTCCTAATTTTGTGGTAGACATTCTCAACCACTGCTGATGTGTTTTATTCTGCCCTTAGGTGTCTATCCTCCAACAGGGCTCATTGCCCAAAGAATAAACGTATACAGAGGAATCGGAAGCTTCAAGCCTGCTGCTGGTAAGACTGAAGAAGCAGAGGGAGACAGCAAGGTATGCAGTGCATATTGCTGCTTTTCAATTGAACTAATTCTCATATAAATCCAGAAAATAAGTTAGTACAATATAAATGTATTTCAAACATGAAGGGTTATTTCGATTTGAACTGGTTCGATTTATTAGTTCAGTTTCATGGACCTGAAACGAAAATCATTCACTCTGTTCCTAGTAGACTGGAATAAGTGTTGGATAAGAATGTCTATCAAATTGCTTTAATCTTGAAAAACAATAAATTATCATCTTTGTACATTTACATAATTTTAAGGCTTCATCGTTGGGGTTGGTATTTAGACTGATAGACTCTTCAGAAGGAATATATCCATGGAATTTACTACCAAAATATATCTCACAAGCAAATAGTGAAATTATTTTTAAATGATCATTAAATAAGTATTTACTGGAACAAGTTTGAAAGATTTATGATATTGATGCTTAGATGTATACAATGATATCAACATTGTGAACATTAATAAATAATAATCAATGGTACAGTTAGGAACTATGGTGACTATTATATAGATGAGTAGTGGTGCACTATTGTGTGTGCAAATATGTAATGAAATTAGTGACAGTGATTACATTGAATTCATTTCAATTATTAACCATGTTATTGATGGGTTAGGTGGACTAATGTAGACTAATGTAAATTAATGTAGGATTTTTTTTTTCTTTTTTGCATTTGTGTATGTGTGTTTGGTATTTATGTATTGTGGGCATTTGTATTTCACATTATTGGTGTAACTTTTGTGAATGGATATACTGAGCTGAACTTCAGGAAGAATAGCAACAGCAATGAGCTGCAGCTAATGGGGATCCAAAAAAACAATAAACAATAAAACTCCGGATTATGGTGGAAGATATTATAGAACAAAGATATGTGCAAAAACCTGACAATGCTCCATCTGTGATTTCAAATTTTCCAATTTTACTCAAAGAAGCAATGGCCGGAAGCAGCATGGTGCAAACTATTCACAATACAAGACTGAAGAGACTGTCACAAACTATCAAGTAAATCAAAATAATTTAACAGCTTGTGCATTTGTTTAAAGATGCAAGCAATCAACACTTAAAATAGCTAAATGCATAAATCTTTTATAATCAAAGCATTAACCAAATGTAAGATACCACAGAGAAAATTGTGGAGTAGCATCGGCAAAAACATTCATCTGACAGCAGAAAGACACTTTTACTGAGCTGCTGTGGCAGCAGCTTCATTAGCGCGACAGGCTAACAGGGAGGTCAGCTACATCACATCGCCTGCTGGCTTCATGTCAGTTTTATTCTTTTATTCTCAAAACAAAGATATGCTTAGCCCTGGTGACCAAGTCAGGATTTATTATATTTATCAGCAAAAGACTGCAATCTAGTGTTAGTTTATCTCTTTAGGGCACTATTAAAAGGAAAGCGCAGTGGCTGTGTAATTACTTCATGGATATATGATTTCAGTGCTCTCTTTCTCTGTTTAACAGTAAAAGAGATTTACTAAAGAGACTGGAAAGTAGAAAATGTCAGTGATTTGTAATTACTAAATTAATGGTGACATACTTTCCTATTATGTCTGTATTTTTTGTTCACAAGGACATCCACGTGTACTTCAATGAATGGATAAATAAACACTGAAATATGAAAGTATCCACTATTTGTCAGTATTAAAGATCAGAAGTGTCTCTAGAGCTTAAATGATCATACTGAAGTCCATGTTTTGAAGAAGTGATTCATTATCCAATTTTTCAACGACCAGAAGCCTCATTAGACCATAACCCAGCTCCAGCTACAAAGCATTTTGTGCTTTTGAAAAGGGGTGTGACTCCTCTGCTGCATTCAACTTGAAATTCTCTTTCCACCCACACCTAAAGCCTACGGCATCACGTGGGTATGGTCTTTCAGTATTGAGAAATGGAGGAATTATCAAACAAAAAAAGAGCAGCTCGATAAAATATGTTATTTGAGAGTGAAAAAGATGCTCTCTGTGTGTGAAGTGATGCGAAATTATATAAAGTATTAATTTCTGTCAGTCTTCAGTGTTGGACTTTGGCAAGATAATCATCTACACCAGCAATCTACGCATCATAAGAGCACCACCGAAGAAGCCTGAAATGTTGCGGCAACACTCAGTACCTCCAGTAGACATGGAGGGATACCCAAAGGCCAGGGACAGGGGGAGCAGGAGGAGGACTAAAGCTCTCTACACACAAGAAGGAGTGGAAAAGGAGGAGAGACAGATCAGCGACACAGAAACCAAGGTAATGGTCCGTGGCCAAATTATTCTCGGTTGTGTGGTTTGAGTTTTTATCACCCAATTTTTGTTTCCTGATATTCTCAGTCTCACTTGTCCTTCACCCCTTCCTTCTATTTGTCACTTTCTTTAAATCTTCACACTTTGTTGTTTTTTTTGTTTTTTAGAGAATAACTACAGGATCATCTGTTGATGTCTTATACAACAGTCTCCTCTTTCCTTGTATCACCACCTTATTTGTGCCCCTCTCTTTTCTCTTCCTCGTGCCACCTCCCCTGCTGCAACAACCACTAACCCATTGTCCCAGTGTTATCTGTCAACTGTGAACAGATACTGATGAGTCCACAGTTTTCCTCTGCCCTTGCAGCATCTGCCTGCCACTTACAAGTCGGCAAGGATACCCAGCTCGCTATTATTCCCTACCCTTTTACCTCCTAGGCTGATTACTGTTCTTTCCCTTGCCATCTCCCTTCATCTTTTCTCATCTCCTTTGTTATTTTCTCATTTTCTCTTCCTTTGGAAAGAAATGGTCCATTCTTGCTTCTTTTTTTTGTTTTCCAGATTGCAGTCTCATTCCTCTTAGCTACTTTTTCTTCATCATCTTTACTTTTCGAAAGGTTGTTCATTTTCCTTGTGTCTTTTTTTTATTATTTTCCAGGCTCTATATATTAATTCTGTAGTTTTTTTTTAACACAATCTAGGATTTCACCACTCAAGTTGATCACTATAGTTTAATCAGTGAATATATCCCAAACCTAACATGTCTTAGGGACACCTCTTATCATACTGACATTCAAATAAAATGTTTCTGTTCCCTCCCCCCTTCCATTTTGTTGATAACAAACAAGCAGCTGCTCATTATGGTAAATGTTGCACAAACGAACTAACTGGCTGCAAAAACAAAACACTGTCTGTATGTTATCCTGGAACCCAGCTTCTAATGAAAGGCATTCAATAAAAAATTATATAAGAAAAATTCCCTGTACCATAAGGTTGTTCTGATTATGCCAGCAGGCAAGTTTGTATTAATGTTATGTACAATCCGGGATTGCAAACTAATCAATTTTCAGGCAGTTTTAATTAAAGATTTTGTAATATTTTAAATGAGAAAGCTATATTTTTATCATAGAAGACGGACATTGGTAATTGAAAAGTTGCAAACATCAGGCATATTCACCAATCACAAACAAGTATTCTACATACAGATAGCTCTGTAAAACTGAAAATTAAATTTGCAATAAGCAGGTCAAGACTTTCCCATTACTATGAACCTTTCAAGCTCTTTTAGTTTCCATGCATCCCATTGCTTTCTCACCATCCCCACTGCTCCTTCCCCTTTTTACCCTTTGCCTCACCTCACAGTTCCTCTTTTCCACCTCCTCTTCCTCCACCCCTTCTCTCCTCTAATGTGTTTCTTCTGCCTCCAGGAGGCCGACAGCTGCCAGCATTGTGGTGGCTCAGGCTGCGCTCCCTGCTCCCTGTGTCACGGTAGCAAGCTGTCCATGCTGGCGAACCGCTTCAACGAGTCCATCAGCGATCTGCGTTGCCAAGCTTGCTACCCTCATGGTCTGGAGAAGTGCCAGTCCTGCTCCAGTAAATAGCACCATTTGGCTGACACCCATGTCTGGCAGAGAGAGAATGAGCAAGTGTGGAGCCATGAGTGAGTGTGTGACAGATGCGCTATCGGGTTGTCAGAACTATCTCAGTGGCAATATTGCTCTAATCCAAAATGTTCTTGGTGGGATGATTTGAAGCACTGCTAGGAAACATAAGCCATTATTGGAGAGGGGGATTGTGACTACGTATCGGCCACAAAATCATGAATTAAAATTACTGTGTGCAGTGAATGTGGCTTGAGATAACAAATGCATAATCACTTTTTTGTTTTCAGGTTATTTTGCATCTGAACTCCTTCCTGATAATAGCTGGTTCCACAACAAAGTTATCATTTTAATTAAAATGATGCAACATTTTGAGGTTCATTGTATCTACTGAGAAAGCTGCTCTGCTCCTATCTTCACTGTCTACTCTCCAGAGACTGAAACCTTTATCATTTCAACTTGAGGAGGCTAATTGATGGTTGTACTTTTTAAAAAGAGAAGAAGAAAGACACAGGAACGTAATGAAGTTGAGACTGAGAAAGAAACAAGAAAGTTAGAGAGAAAAGAAATGGAAAAATAATATGGTTTTATAAATAGTGACAGCTTTAATCAGGAGATGATTTTAAGGCCTGCTCCACCCAAACTGCTTTAAGGAGGGTGAATGTGTGAAGCCATGTGAATTCTAGCCGACACTGATTTCTTTTTTTAGTAAAGAATGATGCTACTAGTCTTTTGAAGCCAAAGTTCAAGTCAACAGCAGATGAATTTTTTATAGCTTACACTCACTTTCACTGGAGTATCACCAAGATTGTTATGATGCGAAAGAAAAGGAAAAAGAAAAGCAGTGAAACATGACAGGAGTATTGTAGAGCAGCTCAGGAGGTGTTTGATCAAAATTAAAGCTTGGGTGGGCAGAAATCTCAGAAAAATATATGGAATAAGTAAACATAAATGTAGTATATGTTTATTGAAAAAACGAACCCTTTAGCCTTCTCTGTAATCCTGTTCCACCAGCTAAGCATGCACTTAATAACTGCTGAAACCATGATAATCATATAAGTTAAAGTCTCATGTTTAACCCATTCAAACCTGCTTCCTAATACTACTTCAGCGTAATACCTTTGTTTCTTGCTATACTACTTGTTGATCTTGTGTGAAAACATCCACTGACCAATATCACATCCCAGCTGATCAATTCTAAAAATAAGTCTGAAATCTTGGATTATGTGGTGGAACCATCAATTTTTCACTTTCCCTCTCACGGTGTACAAACAATTTCTGTCTCTCAGTTGAGGAAGTCTGAAGAGTCAGAAAATTTCACATCTGTTAACAGGATTTTGGTATTTGTTGTTTGGTTAGTTTTAGGTACCAAAATTATTTGACTGGGTTTAAGAAATAGTCTTAGAAACAGTCTCTGATATTGAATGAAAAAAAAACAAAGTTACTTTTATATAAATTAATGACTTCAGACTTTTTATAACACCTTGTAATCCTCAAAACCTGACCTGTTTGCAGTCCTAACTTGTCACATAATGTTTCTCAGGAGCCTGCCGTGTCTGTTTTGAATGCACAGGATAGCCTCAAATCATCCCTTGTGAATGTGCATTTTCCTGTGGGGGTAATGTGGCAATCATAAGACACGTTGCCGTGGAGGTGGAGAAAATTCTGGCAAAAATGTATGCAATACAATGTTTTTTTACTGTGTATTGAAATCCCAAATCATGAAGTTTAGCAGAGATCAAAATAAAGACAAGGAAAAAAGGCACAGCAGTCTCAAAGTTGGATTTGAGCAGAAGTCTCATTTTCAGGAGGGTCTCTTCTTTCTTCTTGTCCAAAATTCCAAACATGTGTTACTTGTTGATGACATATCATGAGAGAATAACACTTCTGAAGTCATTTATTATTGACACAGCAAGTGCATCAGTTAATGGGTAACTGGCGATATGAAGCTACAGAGCAGCTCCCTGTGCATTAATAAGTTATAGTGAAGGACTCATCAAGCAGTCTGTGATAAATTGAGGATTAAGATATGCTCAGCAACCAAATAAGTGAAAGAGAAGCTTGTAGCCTTTAGAGGCATTAGCGTCTAATTTCAACACATCGTGTACTTCTGCTGTGTTATGTGGTGTCACTGAGTAGATACCTAAAACCTTAAAATGGAGCTAAGTGGATGGCTTCAGAACTGTTAGACCTCTTGAATTACTATATAATGAAAAGTTTATGTAATTTTTTTATTTCTTTTTTTGCCAAAAAAGAATTCTGCCTGTCTCAGTTTTAATACTATAATTATTAGATTTCTCTTGTTTGCAACTGCTTCAAATCTTTATTCACACAGTTTTGGGATATTATTTAAATAAAAGTTTTAAATGCTTTTGTAATCTTTTTTTATTGTGTCCATGAACTATTGAAACAATTTGTTTCTTGCCTGATTAATTTATATCAAATTCAGATTTATTGTTGACTTTTTAGCTGTTGATTTTCATGAGTAAGAGGTATCACCTTTTTATCCTTTGATCTGTATCCTATACTCAGAGCGGTTTAATAAAACATATTTTACAATAATATTTGAAAATTATTCCCTAAATGTTTTTTCATAGTAGATTATGATTGCATTACCAGAACAAAAAATAAATGACACGTAACCACAAATGCAACACACTGCATAATTCAAAGTCATTACATCTCAGTCATTAAACCTCAAATCAACTGCAGTCAGCCACCTTATCTTGCCATTTAGGGATGATTTAACAGAAAAGGAAAAACGAAATTAAACATTGTCGCCCCAATGGTAAAAGGTTTTAATAGTTTCACACTGAATTTGTCAGCTCTGTGTGATCACCGTCCAGCAATTACATTTCCTCTGTGAACAGAAAACATTAACCCATTACAAGGTATTATAAATCCAACCAGCAAGGTTTAAATGTCACTTTGTGGTCTTTTTTTCCTAAACAAAATACTTACTAAGCCCTGCTAATATTTCACATGCTCTCTAATCAAATATAAGCTGCACTGAGCCGTAAGAAGCTTGCAGTGGATGTTGTAATGGCATTTTAAGCAATAAAGCAAGAGATGATCCATCAAAATCTGTGTCAGCAGTGGAAGCACTGACCACATCCTCTGAGATGTCACAGGCCGAAAGTCATACCAGACCGGGGATCCCTAAACCATTAGAACCCATTATACTTGCCCGTGGACCCATCTTTGTCCTGTAGTTTCCATTATTTTATCTTATTGTGTTAGATAGCCTCACATTCAGTTAAAGAGCAAGCTGTATGGCTGAGCAGTTATCTGGTCAAGGGCCCCAACACCAATCTAATTCCTGCAAGAGAAGGCGCTTGAATTTACAGTCTGCCTCTTATTCATTCTTTTTTCTTTCCTTTTGAGTAGTCCGCTCAAAAATCTGCTACCGATACTGAAGTTAAGACTGTGCTTTTGAACTTTCTTTTTTTTTTCAGCACCATTCTCACTCAGTATTCCACTGGGTAAGTAAAGTGAAGGAGAACTGGGTCACAGAACTGTTCCTGGCCTCCTCTGTCCTGCAGTAACCTAAAGGGATTAACGTGCAAGAAAAAGCACACAAGTCACCTACTAAATCCTGAATAAACTCATAGTTGTGTGCACACCTGATGCTTTGGATTGAGTAAAGAAAAAGACACAATGTGTCAGAACACTGAATCATAAAAGTAGCGAGTAGGCAACATTCATGCTAATAAAGCTGTCGATGCCAACATGGAGTGCAAGACAGAAAATTACTTGGACAGGTTGTCTTAAAAGCTAAATGTTCCACCTAATGCTAAATGTTAGTCTGTTTACAGAGAAAAGCAAAAAGTTAATTTAGCTACCACCTTGTGTGTTAGTGTTTCCGATAATTTTCAAAGTTTAATTTGTTTCCTGTCGCCACAGAAGATACTGTAAAAGATTGTTCTGGGGAAGGTTCTGATGAGATAAGTAAATCATGGTGCATTGTCAACCAAATCTATGCACAATAATTATGCACAGATGCACAAGGCAATACAGGAGAAAAGCTCATTACACATAATGAATATCAGCAACCTGTACATGGCGCTATCAATCATGTTAGACAGCAGGTAAAGCCGGTCAATCAGTTCATTCACTTATTGATAAATGACTTTTGATGTAACTCTCATATTGATCACGCTGAATCCAATTAAGTCTGAGTCAAACATGAATCACACCCACAGAACTAACAAGTCTAGCTATTGTTTATAACTCCGAAACAACACAACTAGACTTCTACAAACTTGCTTAACTTTGGCGAGTTGATACACTTCCACATATAAAAAGCCTCTATGTCTGCAGCTCTTGTGGAACACTATAAAGAATTGTCATTTATTTGAGGCTTCTATTATCAAATAACACTGTTTAACAACACCAGCTGCAGAAGCAAACAATGGATTAGGAAAACAGAGGAAGACATTTCCTCAGTGGCAACATCATCATTTATGATGCTTTATTGGGATATTCGTGATCTCCGATAGCACATTTGTAATATCAGACACGAGGAGCCGACCGGGGACAGGCTGTGTGCATTAATCATAAGCTTTCATATAGAAACACTGCACTCTGCAGAAGCATTAAATCTGAAAACTTTCTTTGTGAGACTCGAAGATATCATTGTGTCTCCCAACATTTTTTACCTCATTCCTTCTGCATCACTTGATTAATACATTTCCAGGGAGCAAATCAAAGCATGTAACATCTTACAAGTAGTCAAATGTTACAATTTTAGCATCTCGCGGTGCTGCAACACTTTATTTCCACATGCTTTTTTCCTTATGGTTGCAGCAGCGGGGTAGTGATTGTGTAGTGATTAGAGAGACCACTGTAGGGATCAGGTTTTAAGCCTTCATCACAGCAAGCATCGACTGTGCTAAAGTATCGTTTGGTAAAATGTTGGATCTTCTATACTCCCAGCTGATGTTAGGTTCACCTGTTCTTCTTATAGAGGGAGTATAAGGGTAACAATATTATTCTTCAAATGAGTAGAGTGACCTCTTACACTCCAGCTTTATGCTATAATAAACAATTTTTTGCAATAACAGAGTAAAAAGTAATAAATCATACAAATATGAATCTCAGTACATTTGCTAGTACCATCCATGATATTTTAGCTGTCTCTTTACTATGATTTATTATAGTAATTAGCCTAGCATCTTTATCAGATAAAGCACCAATCAAGCAGTTATCAAAGGCATGTCAATAAAATGCATTTCTAGCTTACATAGTAAAGACCAAACAGATAATCATGAGCTGCTAACTTGCATGCATTGGGCTTTTGCCCAATATGTGGGTAATGGATGCAAGGCAGGTAAGTCTGGGTGGCTGCAGACCCTAGACTCACTGCTTGGGTGCAGGAGGAGTTGTGAAAGTGAACAGGTTAGAAAGAAAAAAGCTTAAACAAATAAAGCAACAAGTTGACAGAAATGCGTACATGGACTCATGGTGTTGCCAGATAAGTGGTTGTTACATCAGACTTTATAATTATAACAGATTTAAAGCAAAAATCCTTAGTCATAGCATTAACCGCTGATTTTGCTCTTAAAGCATTTTTATCATATAAAAATGCATCTTATGGACATGTTAAGGTTCTCCAGTTTCCATCTGTTGGACTTGATGTGCTGTGTGTTGAGATACTTCGCTGCTCATCATATGAGGAGAGTTTCCGTAGATGATTTACTTATTTATTTATTGCCAGCTTTGAGCAGTGTGACCATTCCCCTGTGACCCCTCTCATCAACAACATTATCTTCAGCCACGGATACACTTTTTCTGTGCTTTTCACACCATTCTCTGTAAACTCTTGAGGATGTTGTATATAAAAATCTCATGAGATGAACAGCTTCACAAACATTCAAGCCAGCCAGTCTGGCACCAACAATCAGGCCAAAGACAAGGTCTCTGGGATAGTCGACTTCTGATATATTCCTTCTTTTAAAATGCTTGTGTGACTATTCCGTGTTGTGTGTGTGATCTTTGCCATGTTAACATATGTCTGCTCTGCCAAATATCAATAGATGAGTAATCTTTTCATTCTGTATGTTGTCATGGCTGGCTCAAAACCATGACAAATAAGGAAAGATGGCATAAAGGTAAAGTCAAGAAGGAAAGTATTTATTTTTAAATGAATGTGATTATATTAACTTTGATTTTCTGTGAAAAGAGAACTTGATGTGAGTCAGTCAGTAAATCAGTAGTGTTTGCATGTGTGCATGAATGTACGCATGGTGAGTTGAATGGAATAAAAACCCAAATTAGGTTCCAGTGTGGAGTAATCTGAATCCATCAGGAAATGGCTGAGGAGGGCTACCCACTGAGAACACTGGGCTCAGGTGTTACCACGCCCCACTAGCCACTGCAACACAAAGCACAAAGTCAAAGGAACAAGTAGAGGCGGGATTGTCACAATATAAAAATGCAAAACCATATTATTATCTTTAAATGCCATGCCATTTTTTCTTAAACACACATCATGTTCTGTTATGTTCTTTGTACAGTATCATTGGAACACACATTTCCAGTTCATTTTATTTCCTTTCTGTATAGGTTTTTTAATATAGTTTTATTGTTCTTTAGGTCATCTGTACCTTATTCATAAAAATGCTCCTCCCTTACCTCTATCTGCAGTTTTGTTTCAGCTCATGTTCAGTGGTCAGCTGATGTTCCCATTTCATGTTTATTACATCTCAGTCTCACTTTGGACTCATTTGGGCAATTCCTCACTGTGATGTAAATTTTATGAGATCAGGCTAATTATACTGGGAAGAATCTCAGAAAACTCAGAATATGAATCACTCAGAGGCATTTATTGCAGTAATTGGGGAGAACATAGCCCAGCATATGAGTAACACTATATACTGTCACCCATTTCTGAAGGCTATTCATTGAGTTCCAATTTTACACCATGTCTACATTATTTCATTTGAATTAGTTTTAGACATCTGCTCTGCTGTGTTCCAGAAAAGTGAAAGAATTTAGATGAGGCAAGGATGCAAGGTTTATATTTCTTTTTTTGCTAAAAGAAGAAAATCTTAGTACTTGGTGTACAAGCTAAAGGCAAACGTTTTATATTCTCCTCCCAAAGAAATACAAAACTGAGAAAGATGTGGTGTCGCATGTCATTTTGTAATGTAGTTAATGCAATTAGCCTAAATTAGAGATGACATATTTAATTCCAATTGTTGCAATAAATCTATTTATTTTCGTAAAGCATATAAATAAATAGGTCACTACACTTAGAGTTTCATTTAAATAATTATAATATTATTCATATGTTTCATTTCATGCCCCAAACATACCCCACGGTGGGGCATTTTTGATAAAGTGAAACTTATGGAACAAAATAAAACATTACTAAAGAGCCTTCTTTTGTCACAAGGTGACAAAAGAAGAGGTAAAAAAGAGGTAAAAAGAACAAGTGGTTTTGGAGGATTCTTTGAGCTTCGCTCTAATGGCTTAAAAAAGCATTAACTTTCTGATTTAGGTAGTTTAAGTACTTCTATATAAATTAGCAACTCGTGGTACCACACCATTGCCAAGATTAAGTTTTTCCTTCCATCTATTTCTTTTTGAATAAACAAGATGTTTTATCTGGAATTGTTTTATTTTTTTCTAAAAATTATGTCAATTTGTAACTTATTGTGTCTTTAAGGTGTGTGCGGACAACAAACATACCACTCTGCATCCTGGACTGTCCACTGTAAATGAATGTTGTTGCAGTGTTGTACAGGCATGGACCTGTTTGTCTGTGCAGTCATTTAAATGCAGTATCTTTCATACCATCATAACAGCATTAAATTCACATACTCTGACAATGAATTTAAACTATGAAAACCTTAATCTGTTGACTGTCATTAAATGTAACTTTAGCTCCTCCCTTCTGCTGAGATGTTGGCTTTCACACATTTATGTAATTTGACTGTATGTTTACATCTTGCATTAGTGTGGGAGAAAGCATTATTAAACACCACAGTGTTTGTGTGGTACACTGACACTTTGACTTGAGGTGTCCAAATGTAAAGTGGCATTTATTTAGTTATCAACTCAAAATGAGAGAGACAGCTACAGTCAGAATTTCTAAGACATTCTCTTAGAAATAATTGGCATATGATTTTAGTTTCATTTATCACAGCTTGGGCTATATCTAAACAGAGAAGTTTACACACGCACAAGCTGAACACTATAACTAATGTAGACACTCTAGAACTGTGATGATTTTTAGATTATCCCGTGCCTATGGAGTCTATATCTAGGTTATTCCATGCATCCAGAGGAATACGTCATAATTCATCTGCTGATTTAGGTTGACTAAATTCAACAAAGTACTTGGCTCTATTCTTCTTCTTTTTTTTCATTTAACACATATATGCCAACATTTTTAGATGGATCTAAAAAAAATGATAAAAAAGATGCTACTTAATATCAACAGTTATTTTTTCATCAGTGTGAAAAGGACCCTTGGCCAGTTCCGCCTTAAAACTGCCACTGACCAATCGTACGTTAGCAACTGTAATTAAGAGCGAAGCGCCTGGCTAACATTCCCTTCCTGAGCAAAATGCCGAAGCCGTGCGTGTACGCCACTTGCAAGTCTGATGAAAGATATCCAGAACATTTTGGTGATGCTGTATTTTTCTTCTTCACGAAACCAAAAACACATCTGGAAAGATGTCAGTGTAATTTTTCTACAATTAAATAAACTTGGGTTCGATTTAACCACTTTATCATCGAGCAGGAGCAGACGTAGCAGCACTGTACACGTTAGCATTTAACAACTCGTTCTGGTGTATGACCCGGATGTTAAATCTCCCCTAGACATTGTAACTGCCCTCTCGCGGATGGAGGTATACAAAAAGGTTCTTATCACTGCATCCCCCTCTTATTAAAAAAACAATTAATGCATGTAACAGCAAATTAATCAACCAATACACCATAAACCCCATTTGTTGATAAGTCTGTTCATTATAGATAGATAGATAGATAGATAGATAGATAGATAGATAGATAGATAGATAGATAGATAGATAGATAGATAG
>JBBBVU010000016.1:15307444-15323497 GCA_037177055.1 Atherinosoma microstoma
GGTTTCAGTGGGGTCGAGTTGTTATGACTTCCGTGTTGAAAACTGGCCATAGAAATGTACTACTATTTCGTAATAGAAAAGTACTCCATAGTGCCGTGGGTGGTAAAATAGCATATAATTGCCTAAAGCTGACAGGCTTGGAAAAGCATGATATAGCTCCTTTAATACTCATATTGGTACTCAGTATTGGAAAGTTAACTTATTAGGAAATCATGAGTGGTTAACTACAACCTAATGAAACCTTTCACAATTATAACAGCAATAAGGACCATAGTCACAATAATGTTCACATAAACAGATTTGGTATCAGCAAATATCGGTATCAGTAGATATCCAAATTTCAGATATTGGTATTGTATCGGAATCCCCAAAAGCAGATCGGTGCATCCCTATTGATTACAAAGTCTTTTTTGTCTATAAAGCATAACTAAAAATGTTTGGAGACACTTTCCCATTGAATCTATTGGGAAAGTGTCTCTAAACCTTTAACTAGTAGTGGAAGTCAAAAAGGTTACCAGGCCAAGTCAGAGCCAGTAAACAACTACTGCAGTCATTCAACACAGGACTGAGAAGATAATTCAACACTGCACTTAAGACAGATTTTAGTGAGTGCAAGTTGGGTTTTTAGACCGTTGTAAAAACGATTGAGAAACACATTGTGAAGAACTTTTGGAGAACTTAGACAAAGTTAAAAAGGTGCCAACAAAAGCCAAAAGTATTGCAACATTTGTGGAGATAAAAAAAAATAGCATGAAATAAGCAACAGCTTTTGATCTTAGGCAGAGACAAACTGCAAAGCAATGAAAATAGAAAAAAGGAAAATGGCAAAGTTAAAGCTTGTGCATCACTCAGGAATCAAACCTTGTCCATAAGAATGGAGACTTTATGATGCTGCTACATCTGCATGGCAGAAGAGAGAGATCCAGTGATGGAGATCAGACTGAGAGCTGAGAAGTTGAATGTGGGAACAAAGCTGGGTGTGCAAGAAATTTACATGGGAAAGGAAGAGGGGTGGGACAAAGAGGGTCAAACAAGAGGATTAGTAAGAAAAAAAGAGAATAACTGGAATGGGTCCCATGTGGTAAGACTTAATAAAAATTACGTTTTCTTTTTTGTTACATGTAAATGGAAAGTCAAGCTGGAGGCAAATTGGTCATATTGTTTGAAGATTTAACCACAAAACAAAAAGAAACTCATACCAGAATCTCTTTATTCATGCAACATGCAAGGAGAGGAGTGGTATATGTGAAACAGAATAGGAAGAGACAGGGTAGTCACAGTTTAAAGTCTGAGTCCAGGTTAAAAGGATCTCCAGCTTTTTATGTGTGCCGATAGAGCAGCTTGGTCATCAATATGTTTTAAACTGCAAACACTGATTGATGTAACTTCTAGATTGGTTACTGGGCACTCACTGAAATAATTGGAAATTCACAACATAGAGAAGAGTGATACTGAAGGATATATATAAGTCTTTAAAACTAGGTTACGTTTCTGTAGACAGTAACATCCTACAGTAGTAAGTGGTCACTAAACATTTCTTCTCATTTTATGTTGAAAGCTAATCTCATTGAAATATCTGGAACGTAGCCTGATGATTTCATGGAGCAGCATGAGGGAACATTTTCTTTGTCCTGAAGTGATCAAATATGGTCATTTTCCCAATAAAGGGTTAATGAAAAATTAGACCATTTCTATATAAAGCTGTCATTTAACTAGCTTGCTAATAAGTAAATCGAGTTGACAAAGTCAACATTACATCTTTCCTTTAAGGGGTGATTTTACTTGGTGGCAAATTTATTTGTTCATTAGCTGAGAATTAGATTAGACTGTACATGTTTGTATCTCACATACTAAGACACAACCATGACACGATTAGCTTAGCTTAGCTTAGCATAAGGACTGGAAGCGAATTGCTCCCAGTGCTGCAATAATCAATGAAACTCTGGCCATGTAAAACAAACTAGAAGCAGTTCTTACAGACTTTTAGAGATGCTGATAAATTGATATTTTTTCTTAACTCAGGACAGATCAATCAAGCCTCTGTAATTAGTTAACTTATTGTTTCCCAGTCCTGGTCCTTGGGATCCACAGCCTTTTTATGTTTTAGACGTTTCTCTCCTCCAACACACATTATTTGAATGAATAAATGACCTCATCTGCTTGACATCTAGAGGCGTGTATATATTTGAATCAGGAGTATCGAAACAGGGAAACATCTGAAACATGCAGAGTAGAGGGACCAGAAGATTTTACAAACATAGCATTGAATAACTGAGATAACAATATAAGTATAACAATAATAAGTGAGAAAATGCGTAACTGACCATAGCGCACTGACTGAATGCAAAAGCCTAAAGATAGCTTAAATAGCATAATTATTTATATCATGCTACAACTTGCTTTTATTTGCTCATCAGCAGTTGTTTTCTGTCTCTTAACTGAGCTTGAACTACATGTTACAAGGAAAAATTCAGTCCACAGAAAAATATCTAATATCCTGCGTATGTTTTTGGACCAGCGGTGTAAGTACTGTTCCTCCTATTATTAATCATTGTTAAAAAAAATATCACATGGATCAGCAAATGTTGGGTTTACGTAAAAGTTCAGCATCCGCTACGGCGTACAAGAGCATGCTACTTTAAAAAGAAGAAAAGAATTATAGTCTAATGCAGTAATACAGTGGGATGGTCATGACTTTATTCATTGTTGATCTTTAGACCTGGCGGTTTGCACAGGTAGTACATCCCAGCCTCTTAAGGTTGGTAACATTCATGCAGGTGGCTTTTTTAAAAAGCCAGAGGGTCCAACCCAAAACACTCACCTAAGAGCTAAATTGAAAAATGAAAAATGGTCATTTGTGGACTTTATTATGGTCTTCTAATTCTGGATAATCAATAAAAAGCGAGGCACATAAGAATGTGTTATAACAGGACTGGGTCCTGACTTGGTGAACAGGACTCCAGGATTGACTAAGCCTAGCTGTACAGCATAAACCTCCATGGTAACTTATGAACCAGGCTTTTGTGAAACCAAATCAAGGATACATTCAGACAGAATAACCAGCTCAATCTGGTATCTATGTTTCATAAAACAGCCCTCAGGAAGGGATAACTCTGAGCTAAGTCCTTCTTTTCTGTAGCTCATTTTCATGATGGCCTGCCTCTCTTTACAAAAATTGCTCCAATCTCGCTCTTGAGAAGGAATACCCATCTAAGTGCATCTTTTTTTCCCCATTATTACAATTTTTTGTCACTTGGTGGTAACTTTGTGTTTGTCCAGTCACTTTTTAATAATTTTGCAAATGTGTGCCATTGTTTTGAGTCACTTTATAGTTAGCTATTGGTCCAGTTGTTTAGCATCTCTTTGTGGACATCCATGTCTCTTTGGTGTCACATGTGTCTGTTTTGTGTCTCTCTGGGATTAATTTGTGTGTCTTTGTAGCTGCTTTGAACTGAGCTTTGCGACTTTTCTGCAGGAAATATTAAATCACTTCATACAGAGGCTCTGACTTAGGGGGCCCCCTGATACCAAAGACCTTTAGAAGGCCGGTTCAGTAATCCATCCATGGTTTAGTATAATGAGTCCAGCTCTTTGCCAGTCAGTTTCCCTGAAAAAAAACAATCATTCTACAGTCCAAAAAGTATTTTGCTTTACATTTTCCTGGCTTATTGCTGGCAGACATTCAGTACGTAGAATATTAAAGGTTACTCGAGAGATTATTCCTCTTAGAAATTAATGAAGGTAGCTTGTGGAGACGGCTAATATCCACTAAATTCTGAGATAACTGAGTAGAGGGAGATTAAAGGAGAAAGCAGACTAGATTCCCATTGTTCCTTTTGATACTTGAATGACCAGGATTTTTATCAATAACCCAAGTTAAAGAGGAGCTTTCTATCACAGGCTTTTGGAAATTAATGTTTGTGTCGATCGGTTTCGCTTGCATACTTCTGCACGATGACCTACAATTTTCATAATCACACAGAAAAGAAATGGGGGTAACAAGAGGTCAAAGGGTGATTAGAGTAATGATTATAGTAAACCTCTTTCATATTGTCTGCCTGGTGCATAAGAAGGGGGGGATTGAGAGGATACAGGGGTTAGAAGAAGCATGAGAAGAAGGGGTGCGATGAGAAAAAAAACAGAGGGAGGAAATAATGACCACAAAGCAATGAAAGAGAGAACATGTATGGAATGATGTATGATAAAGATAACTGGAAAAAGTTTTAGTTTTTTTAGTGGAACTTAAGGGTGAAGATACCAAACAAAACAAAGAGATAAACATGGTTTGTTGAGGAGAAAGAGATGAAGGTGATTATGATAAACTGTTGTTGATTCCAGGCTTACAGCTGGTTGATTGTTCATCTGTCTGTTGCCCCCACAGACTATTGGGCCCACCACCAATCCTCTTACATGTATCCGACCTGCATCCATCTAATCCATAGTCTCTTATCCTCACCGGGTTTCAAATAATCATGGAGCAATGCAGATTTTCACGCCACCTGCATCAGTTATTGATCTAAAAGCATGGGCTGTACATGCAGTAAGAGCGGTTAAAGAGGCATTTTGAAGTGTTTGTAGCACTTACTGATCAATACTGGAGTGGAAACAGTCTTTAAAACTCTGAGCATTTGGCCCTCATTCTGCTAGAACCATGCCCCACTGACATACATAATCTTTTAATTATAAAAGAGCACATAACAACAAAAGTAGAATTTGAATTTGGTTGGAAAAATGGTTGTTTTCCATGACGATGAAGCCAGGAGAGTTGAAAGTGAGTAAATAATTGCCTCATATTGTCCAAGACTCAAAGATCGGCCTTTACTTTAGTGGTTATTTGGATATGAGTAAAAAAACGCCCAAAAAGTTTATAATATCCACCTGAGAAATGGCTTGGGAATGTACAGTATTATTTGTGTTGGTCTTCTTGTTACAGAAAAAGAGAATAGAAATAATCAAAACAGCCAGACTGCTTTTTACTTTTCTTTTTTGCTTCCCATTTTTTTCTTCTGCGAAGTGAAGCATCACCTTCAATACATATTTCCCCGACCTGTGTGCTCGTATGAGCTGCTCTCATCTTATTCTTGGCTAATAAGCATATTTCCCAAAATGTTATTTTCCTTTTAAAACAACTGTTAAAGGAATATTTTCATTAATCTGACCATCGTGAGACATTTTCATTTTACTAGTAATCGCAAAAACTACAAGCAATATATTGAGATTTCCAAACATATCAAGATGTTTTCACACATGATCTTTTTACTTTTTACTTTTTGTGATGGTCAGTTAAAAGTATTTTTTATTCATTTAGTTTTTCGGAGAATTTCATTTAATAAAACAGGTACTTGTGCTGCTGATCCTTAATAAAAGTGCATTTAGTACTCAAGGGTGTGAATTAGAACCGTCTCTTTGGTTACTTGATAAAAAAAGATGTTGTATATTGTGATTCTGGTAAAAAAAAAAAATTACGTATGTCTCTCACCTGGGAGACTTGGGTTCTAACCCCGCCCGGGCCCTCCTTCGTCCCTGCCACATGTAGATTTATGTGCAAACATGTAAAAGTTCCTGTTAACAAAGTTAGCACCAGCTCTGTTGTTTTGTCTTTGGTTTAATTTAGTGGTTTTTCTCCTGTCACAGGATGTTTTGAGTTGTTTCCTTTTTTGTTTAGCCGTTTATTCAGAGACTGTTTTTTTGTATATATTGCGTTTTGTTGTATAGTTGTTCACATTGTAAATAAATCACTGTTTCCTTTTTATATAATTGTTTCTGATAGTTTGTGTTGCCACCCCTTTTCCCCCTGGAACTAATAGGGGTCGTAACAATTCCAACCAGCCTTCTTTTATAGTATAAAGTTAGTGACAATTGACAAGCAAAAATAATTTTGTCTGAGGGCTGGTGCCTCTCCCATGCAGACCAATCAGCTGCATCATTGTAGTAGACTTTTTTTTTTTTTCAATTAGTTCTCTTATTTTTGATTGTTATTCTTTTAATCTGTTACTTTATAAACTGAATATCATCTCTATTTGTTTCAAAATTCAATATGTGTTAAAGCACTTTGATATCTCATTGTAGGAGCTGGATAAATAAGCATCCCTTTCTCTGATGCCAGGCTTATGCTTATGGCAGCCTAAGTGCTGGTCGTCACTTTTCCAATGAAAGAGCATCTCAGCCTTGTTGAGTACAAGGCTGTGATCTTAGGCAATCATCCAGCTGGAGACATCAGCGAGCCACACAGCACTGTGCACCGAATCTTGAGTGTAAAACTTCAATGAACTGTCAGACTTGTGTTGATTTCGGTTAAATCTAGCTGTTATCCCAGTGATAAGGCACAGCGCTGTTAGCAATGACACTCAGTTCCCGAGGTTACTGCTGCTAATGACTCTGGTTCAAAAGGAGCAACGCTTTCATGTCTCCTTTGATTAGTCAGGTTAGCTGTGACTCAGAGCTAGAAAACACTTTGGGAACAGAGTGAAAGTATTGGTGATGTGACTTGGATTATAATGTCCCATCGGTTTGTCTTTAGATCCATCTGCTAAGATTGTTCAAAGTCACAGCGGACTGCAGAAGAGATTTGCAAGTGTGAATAAGCATTTTTTCTTGTGGAGATACTGATCACATCTATTTTCTTATCCAATTTTCTGGTATTGTTTTTTAATCTTCACACCCCCTGGGTCACATTCTGATCAGTCTGAATCTTAATAGGCTCTCAATACAAATTATTAACCTATTCCATAGGTTTGGGCCACTATCTCACAAAATATCACACTTTGTTGGTAAAAATACATTTTATCATATCAACTAAATAAATTAACTTTTTAGTGAAAGTAATCTGTCAAAGTCACTGCAAAAACACTTCGGAAAGAGACACAGATGAAGGGAATTCCAAATATGCTCAGGTTCCTGTTACTTAGTGTGGAACACTGTCTGCTCTGTAGGGGTTGTTTATGTAGTTTTGCAGTTTTACTGGATAATTAGTGTTTAAGAAATAAAGGAAAGGAACACTAAGGGAGCAGGAAGTCTGTTTCTCCAACACAGAAATGAAGAAAAAATAAGTTTCCTAAAGTAAGAACTCACTGTGTCAACAGCATGAAACTGGATGCAAGTATTTATGAAACCTTTAGATTTTCCTCATAAGTGTTCTCTTCAAGAGCGGCATGGCTGAGATACTTGTGGAAGAGGGATAATTACCCTTTCTGTTCTAGGTTCAAATCTCAAGCACCACTGGTAGAGATTTGTGCCTTTCAGTCTGTCTGCATTCGTGTTGAGATCAAAGGTCAATAGTGAACAATGAAAATGCAAATACACCAACTTGTGCCATACTATCTATAAATACATTTATGAACTGAAAGAGTATTACTAGGAACTCGTGGTTGCTGCATTTGTTCAGTTTTTTGATAGTGAGTTTAAAGCACTGCCAACCTAAGGTTAACACTGAAAGTATAATAACCACGGAGACAATTGAAAGTCAGGAAAACAAACCACATGTGTCATCCAGCTCATGATTCTTCAAATTTCTGCTCATTGTGTGAATGCAGGGACATGAACTTCATGCATTTGCACGCAGACTTTTGTTCAAGTATTCATTTACAATCAGTAGCATGTTTTGCTTCACAGATGGGGAAGAAAGAAGAGCAGAGCAGAGACAACCAAAACTGAGCAAATAAAAAATGTATAAGGACAAGAAATTGAGCAAATCTTGGACAAATCTTGGCGAAACCACATGGAAATAAGATCAGAGAAAAAATTATTAAAAACTATTTAGACGTTCCTACATAATTATAGTTTTGTGGGAATAAGGTGCAAGTTGCACTCTAAGGCAGCCTATTCTGCAATGTAAAGCAGCTGATGGTTTGTGTGGCGAGATCCCTCTGTAAAAGAAATATCTCTTCACAATCAGCATGCATAAAACAAGGTATCTTTTTTGTACAATGTTATTCATTTAGTTTTAAAAGTAAAACAGCAACCAGGTCCGCAAATGGAATTTGATTCGGGGGGGCTTAGACCACCTCAGTGCCACCGTTGCATAACTCTTACTGGCCCTTGATAATTTCATACATTGTAAATGTAACACATCCATTTCAGACTGTACGATTAGCACTGTTCCCAGTAGTTCACACTTTACACCTGTCTGTATTTACTCTGTGTGCTATAGCAGGTCTGTGTGTCCACAAGGGGGAACTTATAATAGTGTACAGTCAGTAAAAATGTGCAAATGTTCTTTTTATTCCTAATTATAATTACTTTTATAATTAATATTATGTTAATATTTATAGCATTAATGTGAATACTATATTTTAATCCAGATAATACTTCATACTTATGCACACTGCTAGTTATTGCTATAGTGCATACACACGTGGTCTTCTTTTGTTCTCTTTTTTTAATCCTATAGCTATTCCTGAAAATTTTTGAATTTTTGGGCTTTTACTTGCTACCATAACAACAGGAATTTTCCCAATGTGGGACTAATAAAATACTATATAATCTATTTTTTTCTAAATTATTTATCTATTTATTCATTTCTAATAAGGATATATTGACATTTAAAGCCCATTTGACGGGGCCCGTTGGTGGCATGGGGTCCCAAGCAGCTGTCAAGTTGTGCCTTACATCTGTTACTTTTCAGCACTTGCTTTTTCACCAGAATTAATATCAGCTACTTCAGATTATGTTTGTGATTCCGTCTAATGGACTAGGATGGATTTAAGAAAGATGTAAGAGCTCTCTTCTTTAATTGCCAATACTTGTTTGGTTTAATTTTGACAGAAGTTGTGTTATCCTGCATTTAGCAGATGTGCTCGAAATCAGACAGATAGAATTTCTTTTTAAATCTTTTGATAAATCGTCTGGTGCGGATTGTACCACATCATTACATTACCTTGCATACAGTCACAGGGCACTGATAAGCCAGCAAAGTATTTTCACCATGACGAGAGATATACTGCAGGAGTTTTGGGGTGGAAAGTAAAATACCTTTTGATACGATACCATGGAAATTTAGCCAGACTGAGCAATATTTGTACAGTTGGATTGACAAAACATTATGCTTATGTGTGATGTGAAGCTGTGTGGTGGAAATAACACAATAAGGTGGCAGAGTTTACATATATAAAATGCTGGCACTTTGCACAGTGCTGCTTTTGAATAAAGATTGCTCCAGAATAACACCAGAATAACTGCAATTCTTGCAGAACAAGGCCATGAAATTTGGTACCAAATTTTATATAAATCAGTCCAACAGTTATTCAAAGTTTTTACTCAAAACCAAAAACCTTGTGAAAATTTCTACGATTTTTATCCTGATCTTACAGGCAATAGTTAAGATATCTAACAGAATAAGTCAGAGAGAGAAAGTCAAGTAACATCAAGTCATTCATATTTATTAACTTAAAGTTCAATAAAATCAAATTCAGTTATATTCACATAGTGCTAATTCAGAGCTAAATTCATCCCAAGGCAATTTCATAAAGTCCAATTAAATTAATTTTACTGTTATGCAATTACAGTGAAGTGGTGAATGCTCAATTACAGTCTGACATTGTAATACAGAAGTTTGTGCTACAGTTAGAAAATAAAAGATAATAAAAGGATTGTTCCACATACCATAATTCCTCAATCTGATATGAGACCCTGGAGAAGACTCAGAGTCTTGTATCTGGGATTTTATTCTTTTGATCACTACCCAACTCTCGTGAACATCAGGTTGGAACGATGATGGACCAGTAAATCAAAAGCTTTGGCTCATCTCCCTCTTCACAACGATAGATTGGTGCAATGCCCTCATCACTGCTGACGCAGCATCAATCCATCTGTCCTTCTCTTGCTCCAATTTACCATGGTTCATGAAAAAGACGCCAAGATACTTTATCTCTTCCACCTAAGTTCACTCTTTCTCGGTTGAGAACCATCGCTTCAGATTTATAGGAGCAGATTTTCTTCCTGGTACTTTACAACTGATCCAGTGCATGCTGAAGGTCATGGCTTGAAGATGATAACATAACTATATCATATTCAAAAAGCTAGAAATTCTTAGGCACCCTAGCCAGACATCCTCATCTCTTCAACGATATTAAAACCACAAACAGGATCGGAAGCAATGGGTAGCCCTGATGGAGTCCTGTATCCTGTATAACTTCAAACAATTTTGTTGGAGCCTCCTTTCCAACACAATGGAGTAAATTTAGTTGGGGAAGCATGGGAATGCCCAGACACCTGCCTTCACTGCCACGTTCACAAAATTCCTTCTCGCAGGTGGTGAGCCCATTTAGAATTAAGAAATGAATATCTTAAATAAACAAATAAATAGATAATAAAAAGTCAAACACTTTTCACCATGTTGTTTCCTCACGCTGGATCTAAGTATATCACACTGTGGTCAATACTGAGGCTATTTTCTCAACATTGTAACAGAAATCTTTAAACTAGTGCTAGTGGAAATGAATTATATATGTTTTTGTGTTACCCAAAACATCTTTCAAAGTAACATTTTACAGTATTAAATTAGGTTGGTGTCTCCAACATGTTTTCTGTCTTTTGCCAAAGGAGCAAGACACTTAAGTCTGGTTAGCCAAAAAAAAAAAAAAAAAAGAAAGAACTGCTAAATGTTATGTTTGTTTGGAACCAAACTGATTTTTCTGTTTTTTCAAATACATATACCTGATCAAACATTGAGTGTGAAAGCAAATAGCAGGTTATAACAACAATGACATTGTTTCATACTTAAGTAGAATAAGCTTCTGTGCCACTTTCATGAACAAATGAGAAGTTGTATGTTAAGACAAAGGTCTTCATGGTGATATTATTCACTGATATAAATTCTAACAATTATTTGGAAATATAAGATGGTAAAGTTTTTCCCAGGCAGCAGAACTGTCAGGTGCAGTAGTTGCAAAAGGTCATTGCTAAGCTCAACTAATCTTCATTAGCAATGTGTCTAAAAATAAATACAGAACTTAACAAGTCTGTTTTTATTTCAAAATATTTTCCACAAAATATTGGTTAATCCCAAAAATACCCCCTGAATCAGTCTTTAAATCCACAATGTCTGAAAAACAAAACATAAAAACTTGTGTTATTTCTTGATACACAAAGCAGAGATGGTCAGAGTGAGTCAATAGACATAAGGATAAAACTAATGCATTGCTTCAGGCAAAAGAGATTGAACTGAGCCATCAGACAGTACATTATGCCACTGCAGGTATGCTCTTCAAATGAAAAACATATCTATTAGAGCATAACACTTTTTTGTTTTCTCGTAAAACAAAGATCTTAGACTATTTTCTAAAATGGGTATGTTTACTTGAGCCCCATGTTTCTTCCACAGCAGGATTGTTGGACATATGTATAGTGTAGGATCTGCAATGCTTAATCAAGCTGCAGGTTATAAAGGCTTCTCCAAACCAATCTATTGTCTCCCTTGGAGACAAAACAGCCCAATAAATGGCCTCTGAGCTATGTGCACCATTGCTGTTATGACTATGTATTGTGGGTTCCTTCTAGGAGCAAAGCCAATCAAGTCAAAATGAGCTGCAGGTCAGGAGATGTTTGCTGTATTTTCCCAGTGGAGGACACCATAGAACTTAATAAAAGGCTTGTTAACCAGAGGAAGATTCAAATGAAAAGAAACAGAGGGCAGAAAAATAAGCCCATCCGTTCACTACAGTAATGCTGCAAAGATCAGGAAGTCTGCTGCCAGCATTTCTACTGAGAGTAAGTAATAAATGAGCTGCTAAAGACAAATGGTCCACAGGACCTAGTATTATCTAAGTCTGCAGTATTATGGTAATCTTCATTTATAGTAACACAAACTTTGTATGCTGAGTGGTTGATGCTGAGCACCAAAGATTAGCATTCAAACAAAGCCACTCCATGCATATATGTTAAAATATAATGAAATTCAAATTTCAGAAACTTCATTTCAGTCAATTAATATAAACTAAATACAGAGAGCACTAACAAGAGAATCCCTAAAGAGAACTCATCTGTCTCCAGCTCAACGTTGCATCAGGTTAAGGTTTAGATCCCCCTCAGTGACATAACATTTGACAAATTCCGGCCCGACTCTCTGCTCCATCACACTTATGCGACAGAGGTGAAGGCTCAAGAAAGAAACCAAAGGCCGCCAGAAAGCCTTCCTCCACACATCTGTCTTACCAGGTGTGACTTCAAATGCTTTATAATTTCTAGCCTCAGAGGAAACATCACAGCTAATTGATAAGTCCTTTGAGTTCAGGCACTTCACATGCCATTGGACGCTTATATGGATATAAGGACATCTTAGCCATTGGACAGAGTGTGGAAGCACCAGGAGGATACAATTAATCACAGCCAAAGACAGCTAATGTAAGGATGATATATTACTGTGGTTTTCTGGCCACAGGCTGTGAGTTAGATTCTGCTTAAGTGATACAAATAGTATATAGTAATAGATAATAATAATTATAACCTTGTACATAATCCGACTTGGAGTTCTTCATGAAGATTCAGATAGAGGCATAAAAGTTATTTACCGAAATTATAGACAATACAAATGTGATTGTAAGATTTCATTTAACTGTTTCTTTTTATTTTGTTTTATTATGATCTAGCCTACTTCTCCTCCATATAGGCAACACAATTGATCAATATAAACTAAACTGATTAAATGGTAACTTCACTCCCTGCTTTTTGAACAACTCTATCTATTGGAAAAATTTTTAAAAAAATTGAAGAGGCTGAGAGAGGTGGTGGGAGCTGGGTTTTTTTTGGGAGAGCAGGGGGAAGGTTGCATATACACTAGGCAGAATTTATGCAGTGACACGGTCAGTGTAGCAGGAATTCGACAGATGGAGAATGATACAGATTCACAAGGCACCTTACATTTACTTGAACAGTGGCAAGTTGCTTGATGACTGCACAAGTTTGACATTCAACAGCCTTCTTCATAAGGTAACTCGATTGGTCAGTTTGATGGGCAGCCTTCAAAGAAACACAGGTCTGAAAATGACTGCATATCCAATTACATTTACAATATAAACACAGTAAATGCATGGTAAATAGCAACAAAATCCCTGTTTAATGTAGGCGTACATACTCTGGACAGTTAAATAAATCAGAGGATAACGAATTGTAATATTAACATTCTAGAAAAATAGGCTTCATCAAATTGCAGACTTATTGGTAGAATGATGAGCCAGAAGGTTCGGTGGGTTTGAAACAGTGGAAGGAGTGAGGTGAAGCTGGCTGGCTGGCAAAAACCCATCTCAACTTCCACACTGTTGGAAAAGTATATATTGCAAACATACATGTTTGCTGTATTTCAGTCCTGAGACCACCGCTGTCGTGAGAAACTATACCTGATTTGAACCAGTAGAGGGAAATTTATATAACAAGTTCAATTATGAATGACCTGACTGAGTCAGAGAGGTGAGGCCCAAAAAAGAAGATCTCCTTCCACCCATTCCCACATACAGCTGCTACAGCTGATAAAAGTTTGACAAAAAAAAAATCACTTTTTAAAAAGAAAAAAAAACAGCATTTAAGTCGCATAACGTTGTTTACAGCTCCAAAAACATATTTTAGGATGCATTACTACTTTATAAAAAAGGGAATGGGTCTTGATTTTCTTTTTCCGAGTTAATAGTGAAATGAACTTAAATTGTATATTGTGGTTTTACGAAGAATTCTGATCTCTTTGGATTATTTCGATAAGATATCAGTGGAATCGGCAAATATTTTATGGAACACAATACATCATTGTCCTCATTTCCACATTGGCAGTATAATGCTACAATTTACAAATGTTCTTTTTCTTTTCTTTTAATCTCCTCTTGATAAATGGTTATCCAGTTGTTCCCATTATAGCTGACAGGCATCAAGTCAATGATAAGTCCCTCAAGGCAGACTTTATTTTGTGCAGGAATGAAGTGGGGACGCATGCTGCAGAGCTGCTCCCCTTTTCCAGAACTTATCGTTGACATTTCTAATTCATGTACCTTGCTCCAGCCTCCCCGAGGACATCTCTCTTTCTCTCTTTTTATTGATATTTATTGTGTGTTGCTGTCTGGGTGTGAGGACTGTGACAGCTCACTCTCTAAAGCAGCACTTGGATTGTTTGCTGCTGTGCGCAAAGCAATAATGTATTTGTCACCCACTGCCAAATGCCATACACTCCTCTGTTCATCTTTTTGTGTTCCATTTTCAGTACAACAAAGCAAAAATATGTGCTGCTTTCCAATGGCAGGTAAGGAAAAATATGTGGATGTGAAATCTAAAGTGTTGCATTAGAGCGCAAGATTTTAAATCAACATTTCGCTTTGCATTTTCATTAATCGATGTGCCAGACAGGATATTAAACTCTCAAAATTACATGAGATTGGAATGAAAAGTGGGTCAACACTCCTATGCAATAAAGAATAATTAAATTTGTCACGTCAGCTTTATTTTCATTGTTTGCACCTTATATTGTCTGTTCCTTGTTAGGCTATGTTCATACGATGCATTTTTCGATGTTCGATATTCCTTCTGAAATTCTGAAATTTCTTAAGAGTGCAACCAAAAACTGTGGGAAGAGCTGACTGATGTGTTCTCAGTGGCAGTAGCAGTAGCATACCTTGCAGAAACATAATCTCTTTACAATGAGACAAATAACTAGGAACGCAAGGTCCTAAAGCAAGCAAAATGTAATGCTTGCGCCATTCACAAACTTAACTGGGGAGTCAAAAGACCAAACCAAACCTAACAAAACCCCCCAAAAAACACAGGGAAGTAGAATAGCATATGTTTACATCACAAAATGTAGCAGTTTGACAAAAAATGCTCAGATTATACACTTACTACATTTTTCTTGGTCTTTTCCCCTTCCAGATCTAGCTTACGTTTTGGTTCCTGTCATACTGACATCTGTTATCACCATATGCATTCCTTTGGAATGATGCCCACTTTTCAGGTCTCTGTAAGAATTTGTGACCATATTGAAAATACAAAGAGGAAAGAAGGGATGGTGGAAAACATTAGTCCATTGTACTAACCCTTACGCAAGAGATTGCTGGCTCCGTTCTCATCCTAAACATACTTTCATTGCACTTTTGTTTTTCTCCTCCCATTGCCATTCCTTACTTTTCTAATGTGCTCTCAGTCACAAGCAGTTGGGGTTAGAATTAACATAAATGCTTCAGTTAATATACAAAATACGTAGTTCAATGTGTTTTTTAAACTATGTGGTTAGGGCTTACATATTCTACTACTCATGCATTGTGATTCCTGTCATGTCATATGGATGCCGCCAGAAAAGAATCATCTTAAGGATACTTTGACATCTCACAATCTACAGCAGGACTACTTAATTCGGTTTTACAAGGGCTGCAGTCCTGCAGGTTTTCAATGTTTCCCTGCTCCAACACACCTGCTTTAAATTAATGAGTCATTATGCAGAACGTCATAGGCTGTTGGATGCATTCACTTTAATCTCAACTTCAGCTCCAACATTTCTTTTGGATTTAGATCAGGATTTGATTCAATCAATCCAAAATATCTAATAAATTCTTTTAACTATTCTTTGGATGAACAACTGCTGCTTATCTTGCTTCATGACACTGTCGTGATTTTCTGTTCACAGACACGTGTTATGTTCGAAAACATGCAGTTGGTTTTCTTAATGTGTCCTGTTGGACTCTGTAAGGTTACTGTGTCTTTATACTGTGTCTTTAAGGGTTACAGCAGGGATGTACAGAAAGGCCGTAAAGTGTACTACAGTTGAATAAACGGTGCAAACGGAGCAGCACGTTGTGGTAATTGAATCCTGCACAAACACAATATTTGGCGAACGAGGATGTCTGAACTCGCCTTACCGCCTCCTCCACCTTTCTTACCTGTTGCCGGCAACCCAGCTGTTCCCTGGGATCGGTGGTTGCTGTCATTTGAGGATTATTTGCTGGCGTTGGGACACGCAGACCTAGCGGAACCAAGTGTGCGCTCCTGCGCCATTGTATCGGGCAGGAGAGACAGCGAGTCTTCGCCACGCTCACCTTATTGGATGATAAGTACGTCACAGCTACAGCTGCTTTGAAGGCACACTTC
>JBBBVU010000016.1:15358132-15377845 GCA_037177055.1 Atherinosoma microstoma
GCCGGAGGGTTCAGCGGACAGGATGACACAGGCTTGAGCTGGGAAACGTGGAAGACTGGATGGATCCTCATGGAAGCTGGGAGTGAGAGTCTGACTGCGGCAGGGCTGATGATCCGTGAGACCGGGAAGGGACCGATAAACTTGGGAGAGAGCTTCTTAGATTTTGTCCTCAGGTTAATGTGTCGGGTGGACAGCCAGACCAACTGACCTGGGGTGTAAGTTGGGGCTGGGGTCCGATGGCGGTCAGCAATGCGCCGGTTGTTGTCAGAGGTCCTGAGAAGGGCCGCTCGGGTTTCAGACCAGACCTTGCGGCATCTCCTGATGTGCGTAGCAACAGATGGGACAGCCAGGTCTTCTTCATCCACCGGGAAAAATGGGGGCTGGTATCCAAGGGACATCAGTGGGAATGCCATGGAGATGGAGGACACGCTACAAGAGGTCGGCTGTTACAGAAGCTGATGGAAGTTTGGACAGAGGAATGAAGTGAGCCGCCTTAGAAAAAAGATCAACTATAGTGAGGATGACTGAGTTGCCGTCACAGGGTGAGTAGACCAGTGATAAAGTCCAGGGCAATGTGGGACCTGGGACGAGTTGGAACAGGAAGTGGATGCAGGAGACCTGAAGGAGATTGGGAGACAGATTTCCCTCTGGCACAGACAGAGCAGGCAAGAACAAAATCATGCGTGTCCTGATCCATCCTGGACCACCAGAAGTGGCGTTTCAGGAGATGGAGGGTACGTTTCATACCAGGATGGCATGCTAGACGTGACGAGTGTACCCACTGCAGAACCCGAGGACGGTAAGCCGACGGCACGTGGAGGCGTCCCTCAGGTCCATGTCCTGGATCCGGTTCAGCCCCCTGCGTTTTCTCACCACAGATTCAATGTCCCATGTCACACTGCCGATCACACAGGATGGAGGCAATATGGGTGTTGGTTCGAGAGGCTCGTTGTCAGTGGAGAACTGTCTGGAAAGAGCATCAGGTTTGGTGTTCTTAGAGCCGGGCCTGTTGGAAACATGGAAGTTAAAACGGGAGAAAAACAGACCAGCGAGCTTGGCAAGGATTTAGTCTCTTTGCATCCTGTAAATAAGCAAGGTTTTTGTGATCAGTCCATATGGTGAATGAGTAGGTCGAACCCTCAAGCCAGTGCCTCCACTCTTCGAGAGCAAGCTTAATTCCCAGCAGTTCCTTGTCCCCAATGCTATAGTTCTTTTCAGATGGGGTGAGCTGGCGGGAATAAAAAGGCTCAGGGATGCATCTTGTGATCCAGATCAGATTCCTGGGAGAGAACAGCCCCCACCCCAGAGTCTGAAGCGTCCACCTCAACAATGAAAGGTTTGGCCAGATCAGGCTGGGTCAGGATTGGTGCGGACATGAATTTAAGTCCAAGAGTCTCAAACGCTTGCTGTGCTGAATCTGACCAGGAAAACGGGACCTTAGTGGAGGTAAGTTGCATTAGGGGAAGAGCGACCTGACTTTAATTCTGAATGAATTTACGGTAGAAGTTAGAAAACCCAAGGAACTGTTGTAGTTGGCGACGAGTAGACGGTACGGGCCAGTTAGCAATGGCTTTGATCTTTTCTGGGTCTGTTTGTAGTTTACCAGCACCAAGAATGAAACCTAAGAACGGGATGGAACTGAGGTGAAACTCACACTTTTAGGCTTTAACAAACAACTGGTTCTGGAGGAGGCGTTGCAGAAACAGGCTGACATGGTGTGTGTGTTCAGACGGGGATTTGGAAAAGATGAGAATATCATCAAGATAAACAAAAACAAAACGGTACAGGTAATCTCTAAGAACGTCATTGATCATAGCCTGAAAAACAACGGGAGCATTGGTGAGGCCAGAAGGCATGACAAGGTATTCGAAATGGCCAAGATGAGTGTTGAAACCAGTTTTCCACTCATCTCCCTCTTTGATCCGGAATTGATTGTATGCGTTTCTGAGGTTGAGCTTATAGAACACGGTTGCCCCTTGTAAAGGCTCAAGCGCGGAAGATATGAGGGGAAGTGGATATTTATTGCAAATAGTGATGTTATTCAACCCTCGGTAATCAATGCATGGTCTTTGTGTGCCATCTTTCTTCCCCACGAAGAACCCAGCGGCTAACGGGGAGGTGGACGGACGGATGTGACCATTACCCAACGCTTCTTTAATGTACTGTGCCATTGCCTCCCTCTCTGGGCGCGAAAGATTGTATAATCTGCTTTTAGGCAATGAGGCGTTTGGTAGGAGGTCAATGGAGCAGTCATAGGTGGTAAAGCTAAAGCTTTTCTTTTACTGAAAACATCCACAAAGTCATGATAACAAGCGGGAACATTGGATAAGTCAGGCGGAGAGTCAGGTTGGCCCTTACAGGGGGCTCTAGCGGCTGTAAGGGTAGCAGCAGCTGTTGCGCGAGTGTGACGTCAAATAAGTTGTCGTCTGCACCAGAATCGATCAAGACAGAGCGGGACAGCGAAATCTGAGAGGTGTGAAGTGTGCCTGGAAGTAATCGTCTTGGGTGTGAACGATTGTGGGGGGTCCGGCTCACCAGTGTCCCTAGTCTTACTGGCGAGCCCGTTCTTTTGGCCTAATGGGACATGTGGCGATCAGTTGACCAGACTCCCCACAATACGGACACTTACCCAGCCTGATCCGCCGTTGACACTCCTCCGGGGCAAGGTGCGTTCCTCCCAACTGCTTAGGCTCATCATCTTGTGCTGAGGGCGGACAGAGAAGGGTACTGCTGCTGAGGGAGTTCTGGGCCGAGAACCACGCTCACGGCGACGTTCACGGAGCCGGTTATGTATCCGGATGGCCAGGGAAATCAGAGAGTTCAAGTCAGCTGGTTGATCTCTACAGGCAAGCTCATCCTTCAGAGAATCGTTAAGGCCTTTCATGAAAGCGCCAACCAGAGCAGCATCATTCCAACCTGAATCCGAAGCAAGTGTGCGAAACTCCACCGAAAACTCAGCGGCACTCCTGGAGCCCTGGCACTCCTGGAGCCCTGAGTGGGTTCCAAGAGACACCCAGCTGCAGACCCAGCGTGGTCAGAATGATCAAAAACGTGTCTGAAATTGGCTTCAAATGAGTCATATGATTGTGAAAGAAGACAGTCATTTGCTCCCTCTGCATGTGCCCAGTCTAATGCTCTGCCCCACAACAGGCCCACAGTATAGATGATTTTGGACTTATCTGAGCCGAAGGTGAGTGGTTTCTGGATGAAGACATGGCGAAATTGGAGCAGGAATCCACGACAGCGGCAGAGCTCTTCTTTAAAAGGCTCAGGATCTGGAGCGTAGGAGTCTCTTAGTTGAAGGCTGGAGGACATGGAGGGTTGTTCTGCACCAGACAAAGGAAGTGGGGCGGCCACTGAGGCTACAGAAGGAGACTGGTTAATGAGCAGTGACACCTGGGCTGTCATGATACCTGAGTGATTAGTTCATCAAGGGATTGAGCAAAGCCTTGCAGGAGCTGTTCTTGCTGTCCCAGCCAGTGTCCTTGTAGACGAATGGCCTCCAGGATGGCAGTTGAGAGTTCTGAAGGTTCCTGGGAAGAATCAGCTGAGTCCATGGGTAGGCCAGTTTGTTCTGTCATGTAAACGAGGACTCAAGCTGTTCAAAGTTATGATGATCAAAAAGAGTCATTCAAACAAGAAAACTGGACAAAATCAGGTTCATGAGTACGACGACAAACTGGCACTGAAGTGGTGGAGAGAGCCTGCTTTATAGAGCCAGTGATGAAGGCCAGGTGTGCAGAGCTGATCAGCACAGCTGCAGGTGGAGAGGCAGGAGCAGCTGAGTGACAGGAAGTGCAGAGCAGAACCGTCTCCTGACAATTTATGGATTATCCACCCATCAGGATGTGTTTTAACCAGAAGTATGAAGGTTTCATGATTTATCTACACCAGTCTGGAAATGAGCTTTTATTAAAACTATTTTATTTAAATTTATCATGACGTGTTTTATTGAACAATCACTTTGTTGAGAAAAACATTGATGAGCACAGTACCTCGGAAACAGGTTTTCAATAGGAATGCTTTTCGCTCCTGTGCGGGTGGAGCAAAACTTTGATGGATCTTAAGACCGGGTTTGTTCCCGCTGTCAGCACTAACTACATGACAACTGCCACCCAGGTCACTGCAGGTGGCAGTTCTCGCGAGGCTAGTGACAGTTCTGTTTAGAGATGGGAGAGGCAGAGGAATGTTTTTTTTTTAAATATATATATGTAAGGGAGATTTACGAGAAAATACTAATACGGGAGGAAAGAGGGTTAAAGTACGGTATTTTCCCGGCCAAAAGGGGAGACTTGACAGCTATGGGTAACAGAAATAATTCGTGAACAACTTCTGGCTCAAACATATGATGCAGCTTTATTTTTAGCCAGCACCTGGTCACATCAGAACACAGTCTATTCTGTTGTGACCAGGTATTCTCCAGTTTAAACTGTATCACTCCGCCTCGTCTCCATGACAGAAGCAGCAGAATATAGTCCAAACAAATGTGAAACTTCTGTTCAACCAAAACAAAAATGTATCTCATCCTGTAACAGTAATGCGCTGTCAGTAAACGTCAGTAACGGTAATGGCGTTGTAACGATGGAAAGAGTAATTATTTAGATACCCTTTACTGAGAAAAGTAATGGTTGTTAGTAATAGTATTCATTCCCATCACTGATGATAACAAGCCTTTTTGTTTTTCCAGTGACGGAGATGCCACCCATCATCATCACACAGCCTCGACCAAAACCTGTTCGCCTATCAATACAGCAATCAGCTTAACGATGACAGTGAAGATTTGTCAAGTTTTTCATGGGCACAACCCTGTTGTTGGACTCAACTCTGTTGCTCATCCCACAAATATGTTTTCCTTTCAAATGTGATACCATTTAAACAGAAATTAAACGGCTTTCGAACGGTATAAAATGAATTGCTAAGAAGCATTGTTACAACAAAGAAATAATCTCTCAAAAACACATTTCCTTAATTTGTTTCCTAAGTTTTGATATTTTTGTTTTACAGCTTTACATCAAGCTGAATGCTTCACTATACAAACAACAGGCAATAAAATACATAACCAACTCACAATTTCTGTGGCTTCACTGCAACACTACTACATTTTTGACAAGTGAACAAATGAAGCTACTACATGTTTTCTTCTCAGATTGGCTGTCCATATGCATAACAACACTTTTGGAAAGATATGCAATATCACAGGAAGAAATAAGTATTGGTTTGGATTTCATTCCTAATTCAGGCTTCTGTTTTCAAAAGGGTAAAAATCGAATCATGCTAATGAAAACAGCAGCTGATGGAGTCTCTGAGTTACAGCACAGTGAAAAAAAGGATGATAGACTTCTTAAGGCTTAATTGTGTCCTTTTTATGATTACTTTTTCTAACCTGAAAAAATTGTGTTTTTATTGGATAATATACTAGGTCATCTAGCAAACAAATTAAACCCTTAGGATAATAATGACCATAATTTAAGGGGGTTTTAATAAGCCTTGAGCAAAACACATCATCCAGGGATTAAGAAAAAAAAAAGAAGAAGATTATGATAGCAGTACTATCTTTTTAACTGTATAAATGTGATGCAGGGAAATACCCCTTTGGCTCTTCAACCTGATGACAGCTCAGAGTTTTGCCTTAAAAAAATCACTCCTTAACTAATCTAGTCTCATATGTGATCACGAAATGTCATGCTCTCCCTGACTTTGTAATGTCAATTACATCCAAAGTGTTTGTGTGTTTCTACTTGCACATCTCCCAAATGTTAATATCTGTTATTTATTTATGTATGTGTTGCTCTGCTCTAATGTGAGTACAGGGCCATGCTTAACCTTCAGGGCTGAGTGCATGGTTGTGGGGATGTCTGTGTAGGCACATATGGGAACACGTATGTGTTCATCCACAAGCACAAAATGTGAGAACCTGATATGGGTCAGGTTGTGTGCTTCACTGAAACCTGTTTGATTCTATATTCTATACATAATAACTGTGTAAAAATGTGGGTGTGTTTGAAAGAAAGATGCACACCAACATGCCGTGTGCACGCCTTTGGTGCTCCATCAGTGTGCAAGTGACATTGGCCTTGGAACTATTATCTGTATGCTACTGGGCAAAAAGAGGGATTCTGGTGTCAGGTGGAGTTCCCATTCTTGTCATCAGAGGTTACAAACTGCTGGCCATGCCTCTGGTCATCATCATTCAGCACACACACCTTTGCTTTGTGTGTCTCTGTGTGAGATGTATTATTTGTGCCGGAGATGATTCATGTGATCTCATGTTGTGTCTTTTTCAGGCGGGTGAGCAGGAGGTCTGACTGAAGCCTAATGACTGTCACATGCTATTACACACACACACACAAACACACACACTCTCTTGACAGGTGCTCCCGGCACTGATGTATTGATCTTAGCAGGGGCTTCCACAACTTGTGTCAGCTTTGGTCAGTAAAACTGATTCACACAACACTCACAAGTAAATAATACACTCATTCTAACATACACACAGCTAATTTTCTATCCACATACCTAATCAATGTATTATTAAAGGCCTGCTTATTTTCCCCTTACGATTCTCAACCAATCCCTTGTGTTGCATGTTTCAGGTAAAACATAAAAACAGGCATTTTGTGAATGACAGTCTATGTTTGAAACATCACATCATGTCCTAAGACATTTTAAGAAGACATTTTGCAGAAGTGAATTCTCGATTATAAATTTCATTCAATAATCACAAAACTGTTACATAGCTCTTTATTGTTTTAGGAAATTGAATCAGGCCGCATGGATGGATTTTCTTTACGCCTTTTTCTAACAATAACTGACGTAAGTCTGATAAACAACAGAGGATGTTAACAGGCAAAACATTTTCTCAGATGGCCAAGTTATTTCTAACATTCATAGAAGTGACAGTTCAGTAGATGTCTGGTATTACAAAGATGACAAGCTTTTCCCCTCTGGCAGAAAACAGTATGCCCATAAACTGAGTTGTTTTAAAAACTACATGGTTCTTTTCTCTATTAAACTTCTGAATAAAACTCTGAGAGAGAGAAGGGATTGTACAACAAACTAATGACATTTCATGTTGTTTTGATGTTGAGTATGAGCAGAATGTGTTATTTGCAATAGCTATGTGAGATTCTGTATGGACACAGGGAGATGTGATCATATTTTACTTTAAATGTGAAAACATCTATGTGTCCAAAACAAATTTCCCTACCAGGTCAATTGTGTATCAGATCATATTGTATATAATTTTGTATCGTCATATATCACATCGCATCGCATCGCATCGCATCGCATCCTATCCTATCCTATCCTATCCTATCCTATCCTATCCTATCCTATCCTATCCTATCCTATCCTATCCTATCCTATCTTTAGCAAAGTTAGTGCTCTTGCCTCAACAGACCTTAATGTGGTTGGCAGTATTCCTCACACTTATGTTTTCTGAAAGATGTGACAGAAAAATATAATTTCCAAGTTTGAAATTTGATGCAATCCATTGGTTTCCTCAATTAAGCAATATTTTTTTAGGAGTTGACTTATATAAACATAGTTATTGTAAATTGGACTAGCGTGAAACATATCATTAATTTGTTTTAATTGGAACTATAGAAATAAAGTTGATTTGAATTGTAATGCAGTGAATATACACTGGTCAGCAGCCTCTGAAAGCCTGCCTGTGCAGACTGTATTAGCTTAGTCAGTTATGGGATCATTCAGAGGTTTTATCAAGGTTAAAAAGAAAAAAAAAATCCATGCAAAATTGTACAAAATCTTGTTTGCAAGTGAAATTCTATGCATCTGATCATCTGTCTGAGCAGGGTTTCAAAAATCTGTTTAAAATGCTGACCGGAACCATGATTAAGACTTTAATGGCTACAGTCTAAATTGTAAATGTGCTGCAGCCCTCATTATGCCTCTAGAACAATACAGTACAGCCACTGTATGTGAGACATGGAGATTTTTGTTGCAGTTTTATTAAATTTTTGTGGAGAAATATGTCAATGAAAATGTTTCATATTTTTCAATCATGGCAGTGTTTTATGGCCTCAAAGGTGATTCAGATGGTGTCATTTGTTCACTATGCCCTACGAATAATAAAACAAATAATTAGGTTGTAGCATTACATCCAAGTAGCCTCAAATCTAACAACTTGTGGTGCTTTTGATTGTACCGATACGTGTCTAGTTACCCCATTAAGTTTGTTTCCCCATTTCAGTTTTTGAGAGTTCAAAAACTGAATAATATTTCATGAATACTTCTTTAGAATTTAAAGATATTAATGATGAGTTCAATGAGCAACAAAGTCTTTTACTTTTATACAAGAAGTATGTCCTGCTCTGAATATTTACTTGACTGAGATTGATAATATATGTCTGTTATTTGTAACTGAGTATTTTGAATTTAGGACAATGGTGGAGAACCCTGGTCCTCGAGGGCCGCAGTCTTGCAGGTTTTAGATGTTTCCCTGCTCCAGCACACCTAATTCAAATCAAATGGGTCCAACAGCCTAACAAGTTCTGCACATTAACTTATTAATTTGAATCAGGTGTGTTGGAGTTGCCAGGTGCAAACATCTAACACTTGCAGGATGAGGGCCAAGGCTCCCAACCACTGATTTAGGGTCTTGCTACCTTTAGGTTACTACGCAAGACATCAGAGCACTTCTTCCATCACTGCTTTTCACCTTTCTCTCTTCCTCTTCCCATATCTCTCTCCTCTACTCGGCCTGTATCAATGGGTTGGCACATTAGTGGCCGTGTATGGACGATTGCCTTCTGACTGATTTCTGTCATACAGCCTCTCTGCACTTGGGGGCTGTTCAGCAGAGATAAATGATGGTGGTACTAAAATCTCAACTCTGCTGTCTGCAACTGTCTGCTCCTATGTCTTGTCTCTACCTCATGCTCCTTCTCAGCTTCCCCCATCTTTCTCTATCAGTATTTCTTTTAAAAGTCTTTTGGACTTTCTGAGTTGTTTTCTTTCTTTTTCTAACCTTTTCCCCTTGTCTTCTCACTCCTCTGTATTTTTTCCTGTTTTGAGTTAGACATCTTCATTGTGCCTCATATTACAGATTTTGATGCAGCATGTCAGTTAAGTGTTACAGCCAAATTACTAAGGAGAGACCAGATCAGCTATTAATCTGTAAAAAATGTAAAAATGAAAAAAAAAAACATGAGAAAGCAAGAGCAGTTCTTAAAAAGTATAAAGACATACTTGCAAAGGGGAAAAAAATACTTAGAGTCCTTTTTGCATTTGTTTTGACAGCTTTTCACATGTACACTCAAAAAAAGCTTTTTTTTTAAATGGAAAAGAGTCACAATATATTCTTTTTATACTCACCTTGGTTCAGCCTGACTCATATCCTCTAAATCTATTCAGTTAAAACCTTCATCAGTGCTGGAACGTGTTCATAAAATTGATTTAACTTCAGAAAAGTGAGCCAAACAGTTAAAAATGTCATGAATGCATCGATTACTTCTCTGTCATAATGGACTTTTAGCTGTATACTGGTTCCAAAAAGGAGGCAATGTCAAAGTCTTACAGATAACTATTTTCCAACCTGGTCAATTTTTCAATAACCTTTACTTCTTACAACTAGTACATTAAACGTATAACAAACTAAAATGAATAAATATATTCTCTGTTTGTTTTTAACAATATTAACTACTATTTCAAATATGTGCAGTACTAGAAAATAAGCAATTAGACCTATAACATTTGAATTACAGTAGGTGTGTTGGAGTGAGAAAGCACCTGAAACCTGTATGGGCAGTGGCCCTCAAGGACCGGAGTTTGAGATGTTTTAGATCCCTGGTTTACACTGACATGGTCAACTGTAGAGGAAAACAACGTGGCTTACTTTAAAACAGACACCAACTTATTAATGACTTCCAACGTATTAGTTCAACACACAAAATATGTTGCAGACAATAACCAGAAGTTGCAGATAAATCAATTTAAAAGTGGTGCTGGATGCAAAAACAAATAAACAAACAACAAATTCTATGAGCATCTTTGTGAAGAGTTTTCTGCTTTTTTGAGAACTATTACATAAATATGAGGTCCCAACATTTTAAACCTGAGGCATGCAGCGTCCACTATACTTTACTATGAAAAGACAAATGGTTAAAACCGACGCTAATATACTGCAGTTTAAATCTGAATTACATGCCTTATCTCAAACTAATATGCTGCAATCCCATGTGAAGTTTAGATTTATCGACAATTACCTTAAATAGACTTGCACCCTTTCTGTCATTGCTCTGTAGTCCAGTTCTGATGCGCACATGATCATCGTAGCTGCATTTAAATCTGGACATGGGTCTGATTGTACCTTTCTATCAGAACCAGCATTAACTTTTTCAGCTATAAGCAACCATAGTTTTTCTTTTGGATCAGACAGCCTTGACTAACCTTCACTCCCCGTGTGCATTATTGAGTCTTGACTTCCCATGACTGGGCTGCTAAAGTTTCACTAGTTTCTGCTTCTAATCATCTATAAGGAAAGAAAGTTTACTTTCTGCCTACCCACCCAGTGCCAGGTGCATTTATAACAAAATAATCAGTGCTTTCTACTTGAACTGTCAGTGGTCATGATGTTACGGCATATTGGTGAATTGAAATGGATTCAATGAGTTTCGCTGTGTGCTACATATTTCTTTCTCATTCCCTCTTTCATGCAGAGGTCAATAGAAGAGCAATTAAAATTGACAGTGATTTAGCATCTTACCCAAGGACACTTTAGAGTGACAGATGTTGGTCAAGTCAGAAGTGAGAACCAGCAGGAGCCTGCTTCACATCTTGGCTGTCTAGTATTTAGCTTTTGGAAGAAAAGCTTGCTTGGTCAGATATTGATTAAACTGTCCATGGCCCTGGAAGGGAGTCCTGGGCAAAAGATGTCAGCTGTCAAATGAAAATGCAGCTTATTCAAAATGCAAGACGTGTTTATTCCTAAGAAGATTCTTGGTTCGAACTATTTTTGCAAGGTTGGGTTAATAGATGGCAAAAATGAAGCATCCCCCACTCCCTTCCCTCTTCCCTCCCCTGCCTGTCGTCCTTGTAATGTAAAATTATTAGTCCCATGCAAAGCAGTGTGAAATGATGCATTTGACTGTTCAGCTTCATAAACCAGTCATTTCTTTTATGCCTGCCTTTTCTCACCTCTGCATTTAGAGATTCTCTGTGTCTGTGTATATTTCTGCGCTCGTGCATGTTTTGTTTCCTTCATCTTCTGAGTGAAAACGCCTCTCTTCTCTACATGCAGGTTTTACGTTTGGTTGAATGAGTGACACTGCATGGTGACAGGAGTTTCTAAATCACCTTTGACTGCACTTTTTATTTCACACTTACGGTTCATTTCTTTCTGTCTTCGTCTTACCGTTGACTTTGCCCTTCTTGTGCTTGTAAACTCCCACAGTAACTTGAGCGCTGTGCTTTAGAACGTATGTAACATTATGCAAGTGTCTGTTCTGTATAATTCACCATATGTTAGAGGAGCATGCAGGCAGGCTTTTTCTTTTAATTTACAATAGGTGCTCTTGCAAAGTAGTGCAACTTTTCTGATACTGTTGATCTCTTGCATTTAGCTTTCTAGTTGAATTTGTAAAAAAGAAAAGAAAAGGTGCAAAGGAAAGTAAAGAAACATATATATGTATTGGAGGAAGAAGAAACTATATTGGTCATTTTCTTATGTATGCTGGTTTTGCATAGTTAACATGACTGAAATTTATCAACAGAGAACAGCAGTGCCCTGTCCTCAAATTCAGCAAAACTAATCGTCATAATGGGCTGGTTTGAAATACCCCAGAGTGGGCACAGTGGATCTTCCTCTTGAAAATCATTCTGATTACTAATCAGTTCTCCTCTCCAAATGTTCAAATGTCCCATCTCCCTTTTAGAGTTATTTCTGTCAGATACCAGTGTCTGTTAACTGTCATTAATAATCCTTGTTTAAATTAGCACTTTCATTCTGTCAAATCCAGACTGCTTGCTTAAACATTCATCATAATGCAAATGAAAGATTATCCTCTCAAACCACCAAATTGAGCTGTCTTTCTCGCCTCACACTGACCATCAGGCCATCAGGGAAGAAATATTTAAACGACAGACAGTAAATTTCTTTCAGTCACATAAAAAGATAAATCAGTTGCCTCTCGCTTCCCACATAAAGGTCACACATTAAGAGAATATGAGAGTGAGTTGCAGGAAGACTTTGACATTCATGTTATTCTATTACTGTAAAGCGTTGTAACATGCCATATGGTAAATACTCCCACATATTTAGTTAGATTATTGTATATCTAAGGGCCAATTACATAATCTCTACATCTATTCATGTATTCTATTTCATCATTACAATATCTTTAGTTGAGATATCCATCAGTCTCATTTTTTATAGGCTACTTACATTACGCTGAATAAACAATACATTACTTGATGGTGGCACATAATGTCTTGAAACTGTGTTGGCATCATATAAACAATAATAGCAGATTTAGTGTCCTCTCATCTCATGCTATGCTCTCCAGTGGGTACCAGTGACATGGTTAGATGTCTTTAACAGCACCTGTTCCATCATCTTGGACAGAATTACACCTCTTAAGCCAATTAAGCTTCAAAGAGCTTTTAAGCCCTGGGTAGAAGAAAATATCCATTCACTGAAGACACACCGTCTAAAATCAAAATGCACATGGAAGATTATTAAATACACCCCTTCAATATCTAAAAATGTAAGAATTTAACAAAAAAGTAATAATTCTCAAGCAATGTAAAACAAGATAATCAGTATAACAAAAGGGTGCTCTTTGGCATTATTAGTTGGAGTATAATTTCCCCCTCCAGTGTAATTAAGCCCTTTACAGTAGTTTTGTGTGTAATTCTTGTCCTTCTTACCAAACAAAATCAGATACTTCATAAATAAAATGATTACTTTATATAGCATCTGAACCACTTAGCTCTTTGTCTCACTCTAGATTAATTTATGCCTGTCTAAATTAGTCATAAAGCCAAGATCATAACAAATAACAAGCCTACATCCTATTATTTCTATTCATTTACCTATTTCATTAAAATAAAAGTCTATTTCTGTCTTCATTAATTCTCCTTTGCTTCTGAGGTAGTTTTTAAAAAAGAAATATGTTAATTTACTTCACTCCTGTTGAGGTTTTTTATTTGGCAATTTCACAATATTTTTCATGTGTGAATTTATTTATATTTCTGTATGTATTCATTTATAGATGGATATACACAATGTATAATATCACTTGTTACTCATATTACTTCATGTCCATCTCACTTTAAAACTGTTTGGAATTTTATCATTCTTTTTATTTAATATAAATTCAATTTAATTTTAGTCTGGGTTTGGTTGGGTGTAGGTTGTTTATACTTAGAAAATGTGGTTTGGGTAGCCCAGTATTTTGCAACTATTCGTCTGATCTTCTCTGAATGAAGGAATATCCTCACTTGTTCTTCAGACCATATGGTCGATGACGAAGAAGCAAGCTGCTATTTTCAGCTACCGCCTCATCATTCTACCACTTTACATTCCTCAGCATCATGAAATGTGATGTAAAGAAGTACTGTAATGCCCATTTCATTTATTTCTGTGAAACCAGTCCTGAAGAAAACAAAATATTGCAGAAAAAAAACAACAACCCAAAGACATGAATACAAAATGTAAACGTGTCCCTCTGAATTAGATAAAGGCTACAAGCAGGTCCATCCCGCTTCTTACTGACAGCAAAATTTCTTATCTGAATATGACTTTAAAGTCCCTGATGGCCCTCTGCAATGCAGGTGATAAACGAGAGCCTATGAAAAAAATCAAGCGTTTTTTGATCTGAAAGCATCCAAGTAAGCAGCCCGAAGCAGCAGAAAATGTTGGCGTTATGCAGCCAGCGTGGAACAGAATCTGTACAGCAGAGTGCTGCGTTAACAATTCCTAAAATGACTAATATGGAAATAAAAAAATCTACAGCAAATGGCTGAAATGGTACAGTTTTATGAGAGACAAAGAAAAAAAAATATAAAATTCAGACTCACTTAATCTGACCCAGATGTGATATTCAAATAATAATTAAAAAAAAATGTGTCTGGGTATGTGGTTAAAAACAAAGCATTGTGTACACACAGCAAACAACTCTTGTGCTCTGTACTGTCTGATTAAATGTTTTTTTGGAAATAAAACTGCACTCTGCATATCTCTGCTGACAAACAGAAATGTCCGGTGATGAATTATCTGCAGACTATGTCAGGACAAACAAACTGGCTGTAATCTGCAAACAGCTGCACGAGCATTATCACAGCTCAGCAGAGCACGCAGCAGCCCACAATCTGTGTCGCTCTGTCACACGCCTTCTTTCATTACATGTGTTAAACTCTTTCTCCCACACGCACATACACACACACACAGGCTGGAAAGGTTACTTCTAAAATCTATTTATATGTGGATTAGTCAGTGTTTCTTTATGTCATTAAGCATTTCTTTATGTCATTTATCCACTTGTGTCATGTGTTCTCTTTCCATCTCCAATCTGCCATTCCTAAATCTATCAGATGACCCTTATTATGCAATTTTTCAAAATCAGAATAATAGTGTCTCCCTTTTTCCTTTAAATCTTTTGTTCAATATCTTTTTCTGTATTTCACTGTTGATTGCTCCCTTTTTATTTGCCTTAAAAGTCTAACTGTTCACTGTGATGATTGTGTGTCCGCTGCAGTTTTGCTGCGATTCTGGATGCAACAGTGTGACAGTCCCTTTGGGTGTCCACAATAATGAGCATCAGCCTTTGCCTGCCCCTTAAGACCAATGAGAAAGTATCCAATATAGTCAGTACATCTATTGTACTGATAGATGCAACACCATAGTTACCTACTAACTCACCTCACTTTATAAAACATTCATGTCTTTCCCATGTATATCAGTTGCACCCACGTGTGATGGCCTTTTTTTTTTTTTACCTGCAGATCTTCAATTTTTCTTTGTCTTTGATTTATCAGTGTGTGGGAATCATTCAGCTGTAATCATGGCTTCCAAGTCTGACATTTCTCATTCTTAAGATGTTTTTATCCATAAGCCAGCCCCAGACTGCAGCTGTCTTTGTTTATTGTCAGTCTCAGGAGGTTGAAGACGCTCTAGTGTGGGTAGATCCCAAGGTGCTGGCTGTTTCTTAGCAGCAACGATACGATGTTGAGTCAATTAAGTGACACATCTTGTCTGCTGAAATGCAACAGAAAGTCTTGACAATGTCAGATGTGGAAAATAAAGAGTTGGTGGAGCTTTACTTTCATCTACGCAGTTAACTGGTCAAACATGTTTTTACTCCTTGAAATAAAGCCAGGCATCTGTTTCTGTGCTAGTAAAGGCATGTTTTGTGTTTAAATATTTCTTTTTTCACCATCATGTGGTATTGAACACCCACTTTAAGTACCAAATTATCATTTGAATTTAACAATTCCTGGTACTTGCAATGACTTTCCATAAGGAGTGTGTATATAAACATTTGAAATGTGTGCGTGAATGAGTGTGGAGTTGTGAACTGTCAGGAACAATCACAGCTAACATAATATTACACATACAAAATACAAAATATCTGCAATTTATCATTTCTTTGCTTAACACAAGTTCAGAAAACAAATTACAAACACACTCCCATCACATCTCTGAATTACAAATAATCCAAAGACCGGAGTTTAAAATGAATATTAGCAATTCTGGATTTTTATATCAATGTGGGGCTCCAGGAAAAAAAGGTGAGTGATACATTTCTCAACTAAAGTAGAGAAATTGAAAGATTTAGAAAGTCTGTTTTTGGCTCTGAAAGGTACACAGACTGATCAATACAGCCGTGGTGTTAAATCCTTTCACGTTCCTTTAGGCCTCTTAATCTTTCACTCCATCATGATCCTTTCTTTTTGTACTCAATCTGTTTTGTTCTTTTTAAGCAGGCGGCCACATGGTCCAGAATTATTTTTCTTTATAGAGATAAAACTCTGAGAGAAGAAGCAGATGTGATTATCTCTGGGGGAGACTTGGTCTGAGGCCAGCAAGAATCATTTTCAATTTAGGCATTTAAGCAGGGCTTTACTATAACACCATCCTAAAGTGTTATGAATATCACCCTTTTGTATCATACATCCACACAGGTGGCAGCAAGAATGCATGTTTATGAAAGTTCAACATTTTATCCCCATGAATTCTCTGAAAACAAAACACTACATGAACTTGAGAATTGCTTTTTCCTCTTTACACTCTACTTCAAGCATCTATTCCATGTTATGAGCCTCACTCTGGAGCATCATCTTTAAATGGCTCATCGCAGTGGTTCCATTTCATCTGGAGTATTCCCAGCAGGGAAGATTTCAGGAAAACAGCACAAGGCACGATGTGCAATAAAAAGCATGGTTGGTGAACCAAAAGGAATCAGATTTTCCCTCAGGGGACATGACTTTTTTTTCAACATAACCTACTGTAAATCCCTGAATGTTGTTTCTTTTTACTTTTCAGCTACACCTTTTGGCCTCACGGTCAAGTTATCCACCGTGATGCTCATTTTCATACATTTTATTGGAGGTGGAGGTATTATTTTATCTGTGTGTAGCAACTTTTTTTCATGTAACCACTGATTCGAGTGCCAGTCATGATGACACAGACAAACTGATGAGAAAAGAGAGACAAATGAAAGTGAAACAGCCCACATCATGCAAGGGCTTGTAACCAGATGGTGTGTGAGTTTTGGCTTGCCTGTCAGGGCTGTTTGTCAGTTTGTGCAAACGTGTGTGAACAAATGGATGTTCAACATTATTTCAAATATCATCCGGGTGTACAGGCCAAATCTGGTGGTGTTAATGTCTGAAAGGATGGTGACAAAACTGGACTGCCGGTTACAAAACATGGCAGTTCAAAGGCTGTGCTGCCTTTAAGGCAGCAGCTTTGATATAGATTTGGAGCTGGAGCTGTTTTGGAGAAGCACAAGCTCTGGACAGCTTCCCATGGGCCTCATTAGGGACTATGTATGATGGGTAGGTGGAGGAAGTAGGACACAGCAACCAAGCGCACAAAGACAGCACAAAATCACATGTCTCCTTCTCTCTTACCCACACACATTCATACATGTGGGCAGCCCAAGAAGACCTGAGAGGGCCTGACAGAGCACAAAAGTAATTGGCAGTAAAGTGATGCGTCAGGACTAGGCTTGTCATATGAGAACTTAAAACTCAATACTAACATTAGTAATACTGAAAATATGCCAAACTAGTAAAATAGTTTATACACAAGACTATTTTTAATACTATGGAGGGGGAAAATTACGATATATGCAACATTAAACGTTTCACACCAACTTTCCACCTGCAGGAAAAGTTGTCCTACCTGAAACTAGGAGCACCAGCACAAAATTGATGAAACTGAATAAAATCTTGACTATGAATTTCTCTTTTTCAATCTTAACTGCATGTCTGACAAGTTATTCATTCATAAACAGAGAACTTACAGAAACAATCAAATTCCAGTTTTAATTTGATGGAAAAATGTGAGTAAATTCATAGCTTATGAGAATTCAATTCAATTCAATTCAGCCTTATTTGTGTAACGCAAATTCACAACAAAGTCATTTCAAGGCACTTTACTGACATAATTAATACAGCCCAATCTTTGTGATCTATTGGAAAAATCCACATTAGTCCAGTTTATGATAACTAGGTTCAATAGCCAATTCATAAAAATTGCTAAGGAAAACTATTCAACTGCATCAATTGTTTTCTCTGATTCAATCTCCTATCCTGACCGTGCAACAGTGGAGGACAAAAAACAAGCTGCCTGTTTATCAAAGAAACAACAAATATATAAACAACAGTTTGGTTAAAACTTTTTGATAATTACCAACTGTCTAACAGTACTGATATTAAGATGGTGTTGCATATTGACAAAAGCTAATTAGTTGAAATGTCACTTCAAGTGAGCTGAATTCACACAGTTTTTGAAGGCTAATCACATTAAATTTTCAAATGATTATAATGGAATATTGTGGATTGCTGAGCTTCTTTTGGAATGTGGTTGGGTGTTCTGAATTATATTTTCATATCAGTCTCTACTGCAGACTGATTAGCTGATTCCTGCCTTTAAAATGCTGCTGACAGACCTGCTGCAGTTCATCATGCTGTTCGTCAGCACTTCAGGATTGCGTGTTTAAAGTTTGAAATCAAGCCTGAAATCTAGTTTTCTCTTCAAATGTTGGGCCACAGCGACAGCAGTTCAAGAAATACACAGTATCCCTTTCTTTGCAATGTACTGAACAATAATCTGCATCATTGTTTCATGTCTGGAGGAGATTTCTGTTTGGGGCATCCGATTGGGAGGATAAACGGTACTTATCCAGGACCTACTGCAGGGTGGGACCCTTAAAATTCCTGGAATGAAAAGGATTTTTTTGTGCTCCATTTTAAAATTTCTAATTAATTAATTAATTAATTAATGTCATAATGAAAGTCAGTCTAACTGAATGAAGGGACAGAGAGGCTGAATTCTGCATTAACAATGATAATGGATGTTTTATGAGGGCCCTATCACCAAGCCTTGACTGGCCCACGGGAGGAGTGGGACACTTCACGGTGGCCTGAGCATGAAGTGGCCTGACTAGCTTGTAAAAAAAACAACAAAAGAAAAAAAATGTCACAATGGTCTACATCGGTGCAACTAATTGGCCTGTCTGGTACTGGCTTCCACCTACAGACTAAACAATTCGTTCTTGTCACTAGAAAGCTAATGTTGATTGGTCAGTAGCCTAATCAACTTTTTTTAAGATTTATCAACACGAGCAAAACATGAAACAGCTGACAGGACGAGGAACAATGTGGTGCAAATGGACTTGGTGGTGGTGTGTGTGTGTGTGTGTGTGTGTGCCTGTTTAAGTGACAGGTGGATATTTTGATACTTTTGCTGCTTGGTCTGTATACACTTATTGTCCACATCTGTCCTTGTCCAACTCAATAACAGCTGTAAACTGAGCAAATGAGGAACATTTTATTAGTCCAGGTTAAATACTGATGAAGGAACCTTTTAATGTAATCATGTGTTTATCTGGTTGTAAATGATGTACTTGCAGCTTTTATTTATGCTTGTTGGTTAAATGTTGTCTGAGATTTTAGTTAACAACTGCACATGGAGTGTGTTTGTGCATGTGTTTCTGTTGACATGTTAATGATGTTCTGCTGGACCAAACATACCTCCACAGGTGGGCTGCTGTATGGAAAAGTTTGGAAACCCCTCTTAAAGCTGGACAGTCTCTTGTCTGTCAAACTTTTTCATTTCATAATGTTACATAAATCATATCAGGTGAAGTTGCTGTTGACCGCTTCTTGTTTTAACTGTTGTATCAAATATTGGTGATGGATATTAAATGTACTGGCAACTTAATGGTTTGCTGTCAAAATGATACAATTATGTTGTTAATCTCATCATAATAACATCATTAGTCCTGTTCTGACTGTTGTATTGAACCTTTTGACAAGTGTAGAGAAGAAAAAATATACTGGACAAGTGGTTTGTAGTTTATGAGAATGTCCATATATTTTTTCATGCTGGTTCGGACGCTGTGCTGGTTAAGTGATTTCTCCGCGTACTTTGGACTCTTCAAGACTTGTTCTCATTCATAGCATTCGTTTCGATGTCTCACTATGGGATACGCCCCCTGCGTGTTCCTCAGAAGCACTTATCTC